>OZ026626.1:51060749-51618249 GCA_964020975.1 Hermodice carunculata
AAAATGTCGAGCAGCGTTGCATTGAAGATGAAGAGTCCATGATTTATAAAAGAAAGTCTATGTGTGTGTCTACAGTTACGCCCGGCTAAAAGTTAACAGCCAAACACTCTTTTCGCGTTTTGCTGGTGTTTGGCTTGTGTTTGGAAACGTTTGAAAACGTTTGGAATGTGTTTGGAAAGCGTTGGGAAAGCTTTTGGGAAAAATCTCAAACATTTTTACAAAACGTTCGAACACTTTCACAAACCTACCGAACACTTCTCCAAGCGCGTTCAAACACTTTCCAAACGCGTTGAACAATTACCCGAACGATTTCAAACACTTTCACAAACGCATTCAAACACTATGTATTTCAAACATTTCCATTTAAATGATGAAGAATCTCTAGTCGTATTTTAAACAGGTCCAGCAATACATGATGTACCTTCATGTAAATTTGCACTTATCCAGCATTATAGGTTGTATATATTTATATAAAACACGATCCAAATACGTTTACCTAAGTGTCTAATTCAACTGAAATTAATTAAAGACTTAATTCTTCATTTAAGATGTCATGAATACTTCATCTTTCAAAAACTGTTTCGGAGTAAATCCATAGGCAATATCATGATCAGATCATGATTCATGATCTGATCATAATATTGCCTATAAATTGACTCTGAAATGGTTCCTAATTTTCAATAAAAATATATATAATAACTCCAAGGACCAATGGAGTATCGCCTGGCTTACTCCACTGGAGCTAATTCTATTGCTTGGCTTAGTAAGCCAAACAATACTTAAATTGAGCTGCTTCTGTATTTGCATTCGAAATTTTAAAAGTTAGCCTTTTTTCAAGAACTTCACTTTCAGAAAAAGTATGACTGGGTATACTTGCTACTGAAAGATTTGTAACTTTATAATAAATGAAGTATTAGACCTGTTAATGTAGGCATATTATTTGTTTTTTTCTACCTATACTAATTTTCTTCCTGAATTAGGTTTGACCATGTCATAATATTGTTGCTGACCAGTAACAATATAAATAGTACCAGGTAAAGGTGACAAATACATATTTCCAGGAATTATTTATCACTGACTCATATTTTCTTTTCTTCACTTAATGTTAATTTGAATCAGATATAAAGCGGAATTTGATTTGTGGAGCCCAGATTAGTGAAGTTTGCATCCCTGAAAATCCAAATAGCCAGTATGAAAATGCAGTGGCAAATGCCAGGAAAAAGCATATGAGGGCATCTGTTTTTGATAATTTTATGGGGGAGGCTCCCCAGACCCCCCCCCCTCCAAAAACTTTGTGCCGTCGGCACTCACATTCGGGCTTTGCCCTCAAGTCGCTGACAACCCCCCCCCCCCCCGGAAAAATTCTGGATCTGCCCTTGAAGCCAGTTTATATGAGGCTTTAACACTTTCTAGTCTGAGTAAACAGCTTTCCTCGGCCAACTCTGGGCGCCGGCGCCCAAAGTGCGCCGATAAAAGCTGTTGACTAGTCGCTAATGGCAGATATGACATGTTGGTATTCGTTGGAAATGTCTTTTGATGAGGAATTCAAATATGAAATCTATTGATAGTATAGCATCTGTGCGAGTCCGCATATATGTGGACTCAGACTGCAAAGTGTTAATTTTATGTCCGCACCAAACAATCGAATAACTTATGGGCTGCTAATACCTAAATTCAAATCGAATTGACTGAAATTGCGACATTATAAAAACAACACAAACTGGTTATCGAGCAACATGTTGTTTGGATTTTTAGGTGCTGTTAAGCTTTGTAGACACTTGTTAAAAATATTCCTGTCATTAGAATTAGATAACAAAATGTACATTTACATGTATCACATACGTTGGGCGCAAAGTGTAACATTTTGGAAAGCGTTTGGAAAAGCGTTTGAAAACGTTCGGCTTTCACCAAACGCGTTCGGCAAAGTGTTTGGAAAAGTGTTTGAAAGCGTTTGGCAAAGTGTTTGTAAAGCGTTTGGAAAGTGTTTGCAAAGAGTTTGCTACGCGTTTGCAAAACGTTTGACTTTCACTGAAAGTGTTTGGGAAACGTTGGTGCGTTTGGCGTTTGTTAACTTGAACGCGAGCGTAACTGTATTTGCAACATGAATAACTTCAACTTTTCGACATATTGATGATGCAACTAGCTCAAACCTTCTGTTATGTACATTTCGTGTTTCTCAGAAAGACTTCACTTTGCCCTTAGGCTTGAGCAAGTTCAAATACATCAGATGGTCAGTGGTGTTCTGTGGTGTGTGTTACCTGCTCTTCTAAACCATTCAGCTTTATCAATAGAGCTGAGACATACTTATTTCTGTTTTAACAGAAACCTTATTTATTCCTGTAATGTTTCTTACATTTTACGATATTTCTGAAGGAACAACACACCAGCTGTCTCAAACTTTGATATAGACACTAAATGTTGTCCACCTGGGTCTGTGGCAAACGTTTTGACCAGTTCATTGGAGTTCCACATCAGTCCAAACGGGTCGGTTTGTCAGACCTGATGACCTTGTAAATGGGAATACCAAGTACGCATGGCTTGCCGATACTATGAACTGGAACCAAGGTTCTGACCTGCATTCAATTTGAAGCGTTTGCTATGAATTAGTCGTTAACGTCGAAAATGTATTTTGTTAGCATTTGTCGTGTAAGAAGAAAAATTGAGTCTGTTTTGTGACATTTAAGACATACCTATAAAAAAAATGGAACTTATGGAGTAGGCGTAAACAACTTCTATTTCCAGGTCCAACTACACAACATTTCTAGTTTTGGAATTTTTGAATTGTGTGGTTGTTATTGGTTTTACTTGGGATTGTGGTATTCACATTGAACATCCATATTATTCAAAGTTTTATTAAGGTTTCTGTCAAAGTGCCTCAGGTTTGTAAATTCCAAAACAACTTCAGGTAAACTATCCCAGATGCTGAAGACTCTATAGGTAAATCTCGTGATTTCTTTCTGGAATTACGACTTCAAAATCTCTGAACAATGAACTCTTGCACCGTTATATAAACTGAGCAGGGAATTAGGGGAAACGTTACATAAAGTGAGCAGGGAATTAGGGCAAACGTTTCAATCTTTACCACTTATATAAAATCGTGCTAAAAACACTTGGCCGCATTTCACTGTTAATTTCCTCTCCCACAATGCATTGCACCATGTTTACAAATAGTGCTCAACGTGTATGCATGCATGCCATGGCGGTATCCTGTTGCATTTGGATTTATAACTAAGGGATGAAAACTGCTTCAGGCACAACCGAGCAGGCATTTTAAAGGTAAGATAGTAAATCATCTTTTAGAAATACGTTGAAGACCGTTTCCCGAGTAATTCGGGGAACAGACACCTGGAACCTGGGGATACTAGATACCTATACCGCACCACCGTGGCTATGTATGAAGCAGATATGTTTTTTTTCCCGTCCCAAGTTAACCATCCCGATAAGTTGAAATATAATACTGTGTTTAAGTTGACTTTACTGCAAAATAACAGGACTTTGGCCAGCTTTTCTGTGAACTTGCAACTTGGTTACGGTTGCTTAGAATGACTGCTTTTTTACGGGCGGTCATTTTTGGCGGGTTTTACTAGTCATTGGTTGCGTGTTGCAGTTAGTTAAGGCTGTCCAACTGGATCATTGGAACACAATTTTGCATCACAGCTCTTGAAAAATGGTATAGAATTTATCCCAAATGAATGTTTCTAATGTACAGAAGTCGACACAATGCTTCAGGGCATCTAAATTTGCTACTACAGAGATTTCCAGTTGGGCAGCACTATGGTCATTTAACATTGCAAAAGTGCCAGTGCCAAGGAGAACTGGTTGTTTTGACCAGCATATACTGCATATACTACTGTACCATGATTATACTATGCAGAACTTGCAAGAGTACACCAAAGAGAGTGAATGTAAGAAAATTTTCCAGGTGAAATAATTCTTGATGCATGGCTGGCATGAGATGGTAGTACTGGAGAGGTACCACTTTATATATTTATAAGATCAGTGTTAATTAAATCAAGCATTTGGTTTATTCATTTATTTATTTGTTTGTTTGTTTGTTTGTTTGTTTGTTTGTTTGTATCTTTAAATTTTAGATTTCTTTAATTCATAAATGATTATTTTTCAGATTTCATACTTGCTATTTTCATGTTTTGGTCCACCATATAAATAAGCCAAGGCAAAGATTCCCTAAGCATTTGTTGCTCCCAGGTCATGCATCACAGTTTTGCGTGTTTTCAGCAATTATATTGCACAATGCTGGCATATATATGAATGAAATATTACCAATCAGTCAACATTCAATGACAAAAGTTAAGTACATTTAAGCCTAGTGATTATTTGAATATTTTGTCTGTCTTGCTGTCGTAGAGAAAATACACAACTTACTGATTGCAGGATAATTTATCTTTTATTCTCCCCGAAAACATAAATATATATTTCTGCAAAAAAATTCATAAAGCTTTACATGTATGAATACAAAAAAGTCTCATCTTAATTGATAACATGGAAACGGTCTTTTGAAAAAAAAATACTGCTTACTAATTTTCACTAATTTCCCTCAGAGTTTTGTACAATCTGAGGGAAAATAGCCAAATAAATACAATAATGACTAAAATGTTGTGATTTCGTCAAACATGTCAACACAAGATTTCCCACTCAAAACTCCCCTGAATTCACCAGCCCCCTAGATCCCCATAGCATGTCTTTGGGCGCTTGCTTCGGCCCTTTGGGCCACATATGTCTCATTTGGGCCACTGATAAAGAAATTAAGTACTTTTTTGACCACTTGGGTCGATAAGTTTTTAGTACTGGCCTTGGTCGCTGAATATTTATTAGGGAAGGGCGGCTTGAAAGTACATATACTTTTTTTTTCATTTATTTTAGGGTTGGTTTGGGCCTTTTTTGGAAAGAAAAGGTGTGTATTTTTTTTTTTTTTGGGGGGGGGGAGGATCACTTTGGTCTTCAAGCTTATAGCACTGACCTGGGTCACTCAATATTCATTAGAGAAGGGCGGCCTCAAAGTACATGTACCCATTTTTTAAAAATAAATTTTAGGGTTGGGTCTTTTTAGTAGGGTCTGTTAGGTTACCAGAACCACATGTATATTATTGTCAGGCCTTCAGTAACTTGGACATTTGTTGAAACATGTTTAAAATGGATGTCCTTTCCCCTTATACATATTACCTGGTATGACGTCAGCTGAATTTGATACCTTGGCAAAGCTTGAGTCACTTGGACACTTTAAAAATGTCTGTTCTGTTGGTTATATGTTGCTAACATATAAATTAACGTTGGAAGAACAACTTTTTTACTAATTCCCCGTACCTTTTGTTTTCAAACTTGGCACTATTTGTGTTACTCAGCATTGTACATTTTCTTAAAATGTACGGAAAACTTGAAGGTAAACATGTCAAATGTGACACTTTTTGCGTAAATGCTCTCATTTTTGTGACTAATATCGTCAACGGCGCACTTGCCTTATATGGTGCATGACAATGAGAATCCTGCTTTTGCCCACTACACAAGAATCAAAATGAAGTACACATGCGGGACAGTACCTTGAGTGTTAAAGCAATATTTACACATTCTAGATATGCAAATAGGCCAGACACCTTTCGCAAAGTCATGGGATATCGGGACTCAATTGCTTGATAATGGCCTTCAGAGTAAGGACCCTTGTTTAACCTTATGAGTATGGTCAACAGAATTGTTGAGACAAGTAACTGAACTATTGGATGAGCTGCAGATTGCCTATTAAGTCTCGAAAACATATAGAGTGATGAACCCTATGCCTTGTCGTTCTCTGCGTCACTTTGATTAGCGAATAATTTAGTCCCCATGAATTTTTAAGGTTATATTTGATTCATTACTCTCAAAAGTTTTCGATTTGAGACGCATGCTCACCGAGGACTGTTGTTTGTCGAACAAAAAAGAAAATAGAACACCAATCTACATGTGCTCTGTTTAAACGATATCCTTTCAGGAAAACATTTTGACCAATTAGTTTTGATGAGCTTGTAGTAATATTAACGTTAAAGTTCGTGCAGGAAGATGCATGTCCAACACTGATGTACCATGTTAAAATAAAATTCTGCCTTAGGATATCAGGCTCCTAAGGATTTTTTATTTAAATCTCTATAACAAGAATTGCTTTTGGAGTAAAATCAGTATTCAAAAAGCACACCACAACTTTGCAAGTAATTAAGTATGTATAAGACGCTTCTGAAACTGGCATCTGTAGCTTCTGGTACCAATCAGTTGTTTACAAAATTAATTTACTATGTTTGTACACTATAATAAACTTGCTCCCAGTGACATCTCTTTAAAATCCTATAGATTATCATTTTGCGATGTACGTTTGAACTTTATTTCAGCTAATGTTGTTTCGTTGCTTCACCGTGGCTGCAGTGTAGGCAATATAACGATTTTGAATTGAGACAAAAACTGTTGTTCCATAAGTGCTACCTTCCACAGTCTCGAAATTTTCCTCACTTGTGTTGTTAGGCAGATTTGATGTCTGAAAAGCCACATTCAAGAGACATCAAACTAAACCCAGCAGACACCTGGTGTCCATGGAGAGAGAATTTAGGTTCAGCTTGTCATCGTTAAAACAAAACATTGATATCACTGTGTAACATAACATTATATATTTCAGGACCTCGGCTGGACAGTTTGGGTAGGTACCTATGCAATGAAGATAGCTGTATCATGACATAAATGGTCTAAAGAGTAACCATTTTATTTCTCGGCTATGCATTACCTGTTTCCATGTTGGTAAATCCAAGTTATGAAAATAAACCCGTGCATATTTTAAAGTGTTGCTGTCAGCTTTTATATTGGCCTTCACTTGATATCAATTATTTTATTTCACGACAAGCACTTTACTAGGTACATAACAAAATACATAAATGGAAAAGTGTTCAAATGCATCAATGAGCCCTGGTTTTAAGATAACTTATTAAAATCCTAAAATAGCTGAGACCCCTGCATTAATAGAATATTAAGCTATGACAACCACATTTCTGCAGTCCCAGTTCATCTTGTACTTTTTGTTAATAAGACCACCCACCAATAAGATCCACTTTGTACAAACTCGATGGTGTTTTTGCTACAAAGAGTGTAATTGTGATAGTGAACATGGAATTTCTTTTTCCAGAAAATGGGTCAAGAGTTGCTGGTAAGTACTTCACACATTGTGCATGTTATCCTGAGTGCACCATGCAGTTTGGATAACAAGATCATAATATTTAAATGGAATGAGTGAATATTTGATTTTTCTGCCAAATATCTGCCTCCAATCATGTTTATAAGAACACAGTACATTAAGACAAACTTATGCACAATTTAAACTGTAGCCCCTAGAAATTGTATAGAGCTTCCCTTCAAATCCTTGATCTCAAAATACAATCAGGCCAAATATAACATACACAGCAACTTCACGTTAGTGGAACATTTTCCATTTGCAGTCTGATTTCATTCCATTGAGGATTCAGGAGTTATGTTTTCCTACATGAGGCATGTCATCGCAATAATGGCAAGAATTAGGTGGTTAAAATAATACATCAATTAGGCAATGAATAAGGCAATGTGAACAAATCTTTCTCACTTGACCTTGACATTAAATTCATAATACCCACTCTGGTATTCGAATAGGGATTTTTGAAAAGTTAAAAAAAAAATGAACTCGACATTGCAATCCCCATTGTCGTACATGTAACTCATTAGGAAAGCATGCATTAAACAAGAGGTACTGGAATTAAAAACCAAACCAAAAAAAAAACAAAACCAAAAAAAAAAAAAACAAACAAACAAATAAAAAACAAACAAAAAACCCCCAAAAAACCAAAACAAAACAAAACAAAACAACCCCCCCCCAAAAAAATAATAATAGTAATAAAAAATAACTTCGTTTAACTTGAGACATCCACATTATTACCTATTAGTAAACAATTTTTCCGAACCTCCCATAATCTATATTTTCACCATGTTTTATATCTAATATGAAAATTTTTTAGCAGATGTCAAATTTACAAAAGTACACAAGAATTCAAGAAAGAATCAGAAAAAATCACAACACTGTCTTTCTAGCACAATTAGGTCTAGAAGTTCCCAACAGTGTCCTTAGTAATCTCTAAGAAATTGCACTGGTGATTTTGTGTAAGAAGCTATGAAAACTTCTGCCCTAAGAATTTCAATAAAATCATAACAAAACAATAATAATAATTCACTGGAATGTGGCCTTTTAAACATACTCCACAGACACACACAGCTAACCATCCCCCACCCCCATTTGAAATAAATTTGACGAATTTGGGGAAGAAGCTGATTAGTTAAAGAAAAAATCCAGTGCAATCCCCGTTGACTTGCATGGGAATAAATTAAACTGTGTGACTGTGCAGATATGAGAATTGAATACTTCTTTACAATACATTTCGGCAGAGATGCAGAGCTATTTGTAAGGTAATGTTGAAGGACAAATCCAAATTAGCAAAAACATATACAAATTCGTCCAGGAAAGACAACGAATAGCAATATGATAAAAAAATGCTTTAAGATTGTACCCAATAAGCAACAATGTGATACCTAAAAATTTAAACTGCAAGGGACCCTGCCTATTTGAGCAAACTCAGTGGAGATCCACCCAAGATACTGCCCAACCAAGTTAAAAGGGAATCTGGATGATGGTTTTTGAGAATTCGGAAATGTGAATTTCCTTTGCCATTCTTTGGTTTACATGGTCGTCAGCAGTAGTGTAGGCATTGATTGACCGGTACCTGATTTCGAAAAAAAAGGGGTCTCTGCATCTAGTGAACACCTTTGTTCAAACAACCCACAAGTTGCATGTTCACCAAGTTACAGAACAATTCAGCCGACAGTTTTGCAGAGGAAGTCAAAAGTATCAAAAACGCCAAAACTTTATGTAAAACATTAGAAAAAAAAAATAATCTCAGTGGCACCTGGTTAACACATTTTTAGTCAGTCCCCAGAAGTGACACACATGATGTGCTGAAAGTTATTTCCTGAATATGTTCATGCTGCTCTGGCAGTTGCCGTGTTGTTGTGCACAATTCCCTACTCGTTGTAGATCATATCTAATTGGGTTTCCTGGAAGGATTATGTCCTCTACACGAACGAAAAGGAATCTGTCGTCTGGAAATAATCTGAAAGGCTAAATAGTTTAAACTGGTATCTGCATCAGAATACCAGAGACTTATGTCACATAGACAATAGTCATTTCCATGGTAAATTCAGAGCCTCACAAAATTGCTGACATAAATAAATCAGTCTCTATAACATGCTATCTGCCTGCACCAATCCAGATTAATATTGAACCAAAGTAGGACTGTCCGAGAAATGGTTACTTTTTGTTTGAAAGTAAATTTCTCAATGACTCTGCTAAAAGAGTTGAGGAGGGCCAAAGTTTGTAACTGCTAGGAGCCCTTGAGTGTCCTTATTAGGATTTTAATTTAAACAATGTTGGATGTTTTCTATTCCAAAGGAAACAGAAGCAGCCTAATGAAACAATGAATATTTTTAACTGGTGACAGACAGAAACTGAGACACCTTGCTTCGTCAATCATGCAATTCTCATTTAGGTTTCTCCAAACCTGCCGGGCAGACTCACTTAAAACCTCTTGGGATGAAGCATGTGTAAGTGTCAACTGAGTGTGTTGAAAGGTTCCCACCCCAGTTTTGTTCGGTTGTTAGTTTGTTTTGTGTGTGTGTGAGTGTGTGTGTGTGTGTGGGGGGTTATGCTTTATTTTTTTTTTTGCAATGGTTTTATGTGTGTGTGTGGGTGCCTTTTTCCTTTCTTTTCAGCACAATTTGGTTACCTGGTAGGGTAATTGGATTGTAATGGTTATCCATATTCTTTAATTCTTACCCGAAACCGTCAGTCACATGACTTCAAATAAGCTGGGGAGTATATATTTTTACACAGTTTATTCGAAGGGTCATGCTCTATGTTTTTAAATTGTGTATGTGTGTGTGTGTGTGTGTTTGCCCCAAATTGTAAACTATTTTAAATTCCGAAGGCTGTGGTACATGTTTGGTGTACACTTGCCTCAGCTGGGTTTGAAAATGAAGCTTGCATGTGTTCACCAAGGGAGCCGTCAAACCCTGAAGGGGCAGGTGGAATATACTGCTGCTAGGGTGGTGGGGGGGGGGGGGGTTAGAAGGGTGGTTTTAAGCCTTTGGGGGGTAGTGTGCCCATTGTTTTGATCCAGTGGCTTTCTCTAGTTCTCAATATGTGGCTGTTCATGGCCCCTAAGTGGGCTTGTGGCGGAACGGCTTCGATGGGGAGGATTTCAAAATCCTGGAGGCCAGTATGGCTTGGGCTGTTGAAGTGGAGACTGAGTGAAGTGTGTGTATGTCTCCGGATGGAGGAAAGGTGCTGGGATAGGCGTTTTGAGAGGGTTTGTGTAGTCTGGCCTATGTATTGTACTTTGCATTTGGTGCAGTTGATCAGGTATATGGCATGGGAGGATTTGCAGGAGAGGTGACAGTTGATATTGTAGACTTTGGAGGGGTTGTGGTAGCTGTTAAAAGTGGTACCTTCTCGGATGTATTTACAGGCTTGGCAGTGTGGGAGTGGACATTTAAGGACCCCTGGGGTTTGTGGTGGAGCCTTTGTATTTTGAATGGGGATATTGCTGTGATCAAATTGTGGAAGGGCAGCTTTGGCTACAAATTCTTTCAGATTACGGGGTCTTCTGTAGGCTATCATGGGGTAGTCTTTGAAAAGAGGAGACAAGAGAGGCTTGGACAGGAAATGTTTTTCCCAGAGTCGCTTGAGGTCTTTATTAATGTGTTGTATGCTGGGGTGCAATGGGAGGACCAGAACTGACCTGTGTGTAGTGTTTTTGGGTTTCCTTGTACCTGAGTGTCTGGTCCCTAGGTTTCTGTCTGGCTCTGTCAAAGTGGGGCTGGATATCTTGAGGTGAGTAACTTCTGCAGCCAAAGGCTGTTTCCAGGGAATCAAGTTCCTGCTCTAGAAGGATTGGGTCTGAAAAGATACGGCGATAGCGGAGTGCTTGGATGTAGGGAAGGGCACTTTTAGTGTGTGGGGGGTGACAGGAGGTTTTGTGTAGGAATTTTTGTCGGTCAGTGGGTTTCTTGTAGAGTCTGGTCTGCAGGGTGCCCAGTTTTTTGTACACTAATGTGTCCAAAAATGGGATTTCTGAGGGAGAGACGTTGAGCTCAAATTTGATAGAGCTATGGGCTTGATTAAGCTTTTCTTTGAAGGCCAGAAGGGAATCAGAGTCATACGGCCAGGTAAAGAACAGGTCATCTATGTACCGTTGTAGGAATAAAGGTTTGGGGCCTGGAAAACCAGGAAGAATTTTGTGGAGGAGTTTGGAGACGTAGATGTTTGCATTGTTGACCGCGAATTTGGCACCCATGGCTGTGCCGCAGGTTTGGAGATAGTGCTTGCCATTGAAGGTGAAGTTGTTTTTAATTAGGATAAGTGACATATGGTCTCCGAGGGCTTGAGGGGGGAGGGGGCTGATTTGTGTCATGTGGTATTGTGTGTATATGTTCCTCATAGAATTTTGTAACCAGGTCTATGCCCTCTGTGTGAGGTATGTTGGTGTATAGGGAAGAGATATCCATGGTACAGAGTAGGAAGTCTCCTTGGGGAGAAGTGTATGGGCTAAATTGTTAAGGAAGGTTGTTGTGTCCTTGAGAAGGTCAGGCACATATTGCACTATTTGTCTAAGGTGGAAATCGACAAGTTCATTTATACGGCTAGTGGGGCCATCACAGTTGGAAACTATTGGTCTGCCTGGCTTGTGTGGGCCTGGTTTGTGTATCTTCGGGAGGTGGTAGAAAATTGGGGTGCGGGGAGTGAAGGGAGTGAGGTATTTATAGCTCTCTGGGGTAATTAATTGCTGTTTGAGGAGGGAGGAGAGAGAATTGTCCATTTCTAATTTGTGTTTTTCTGTTAGATCTTGGGCTACTTCTGTGTATTAGTTATTGTCTTGTAGCTGTCTGTGGGCTTCAGAAACATAATTTGCCCTTTCTTGAATGACAATGCCGGAGCCTTTGTCTGCTGGTTTGATTACAATATCTTGGTTGTTCTGTTGGGACTGGACTGCCTTAAATTGATCTTTTGTGAGATTGGGAGGTTTGTTATTATGGAGGCGCTGCGAGAGGATTGTGGTGAGGTCCTGTTGGAAATGCTGGATTTCCTGGCAGGAGGAGGGGGGAAGCCATGAAGATTTGCTTTTAAACCAAGGACTGGGTTTTTGGCTGTGATGATCCTTGTGGAAGTAGTATTGTAGATCAAGTAACCTGATGAAGTCAGAGACAGAGTTATTGATCATGGATGGGCTGGGAACCTTGGGGGTAGGGGCAAAAGATAGTCCTTTGTTGAGGACTTCACGTTCTGTCTTAGTGGGCTTGTAGCTGGAGAGGTTGATTATGAGGTCCTGGAAGTTGAATTTGTCGTTGTGTTTCCGTTTGGCTGTGTACCTACATTTCTTAGATTTGGAGCCGGAGATTAGGCCTCTGCTTTTAGGAGTTTTATGGCTTGGGCCAGTGATGAGATCAGTGCTTCCTTCCATAGCTTGGGAGTATCTTGGGAGGGGGTCTCTGGGGTGGCATCGGCTGTTGTGGTGGAGGGATCAGGGGGCGTGCCTGTGTGGGGTTCTTTGTGGTAGGAGGGTGTTTAGTAGGGGCATGCGCATCCTTTGTATCTGGTGGCCTGGTGGTGGGGGCGGGGCCGTGCCTGTCTGAGAATTGTTCCCGAGGAGGGGATGCTTTGCAAGGGAGTGGGTGTCCCTTGCTTAGGGTTGCCGTTTTTTGATGGATATGGGAGATGTGCATCCTGAGGCGGAGGTATTATCTCTGTGTGTAGGTAAGGGGGTGGGAAGGGACTGGGGTGGCCCCCGTAGTTATAGGGGGGTGGGCAGGGTAAGGTCACTGTGTGAGGGGACCTTGTGGTGGGACTGCTTTGTGTTGTTGGCCATGTGTGTGGGTTTTGAGCCGGCTGGCCTGTGGGAGGGGCTGGGTGACATGCGGTCCCTGTTGTCTCAAGTAGGGGGGGGGGGGGTGAGCATGCAGAGTCTTAACAACTGTGGGGGGTACCCTGAGGGGTGGAATGGGGGGGTGCTTGGGGTGGGGGGGCAGTATTCGTTTGTGAGTAGTGGGCGAACCAATGGGGATATACATGGCCTTAAGGGTTGGGAGTGTATCCCGGGTGTGGGTGTGCCTGTGGTTGGCATGGTAAGAGGTGGTGTTTCTATTTCAGGGGTGGTGGCGTGCATTGGGGGGGGGGGGTGGCTGGTATGTTTTTTGGTATGTGAGCAGGTGGGGCCCTTGGGTGGTGTTGGGGTGCGATGGGTGCCCCTCTTTTTGTCCGAGATTGGATGGGGGCCTGGGGTGTTTGGTGTGGACCTTGCTGTGGTGGTGGCCGTCTTGAGTTTTCTAGTGGTGTTTCCCTGTGAGGGTCGAAGTGCCCTTGCTTGTTTGGCTTGGTGGGGCCCACAACAGTACTGTTGTGTCCTCTGGTTCTAGGTGTGCCAGAAGCCTTAGCTGTGAGGAGGGCTCCGGAGGAAAAGCTGTTTCTGAGGCTTTTAGTGGCTCTGGTGGGTATGTCTAGCAGGGAAGGTATAGGTTTGTGGCGTGTGTGTGTGTGGGGGGGTTGTTTGTGTGGTGTGAGGTGTTGTTGTCCATGTTGTTGCTGTTGGGGGGTGCCTGGAGTGTGTGTGTTGTTTGTTTTGATGGACTTGGTGTTTGTTTGAGGGATGTTGGTGAGTTTTCTGGAGGGGGGGGTCTTTGGGGTGTGCGTGGTGAGGGTGGCCATCTGTGTGGCTTTAAGTGGATGGGTTGGATGCTCTGGTGGGGGTGGATGGCAGTTGGCTGTTGATGGAGTTTGGGGCCCTTTAGTGATGTCTATGTGCCCTTTGTTGAGGGATTCACATTCTGTCTTAGTGGGCTTGTAGCTGGAGAGGTTGATTATGAGGTCCTGGAAGTTGAATTTGTCATTGTGTTTCCGTTTGGCTGTGTACTACGTTTCTTAGATTTGGAGCCGGAGATTAGGCGTCTGCTTTTAGGATTTTTATGGCTTGGGCCAGTGATGAGATCAGTGCTTCCTAGCTGGGGAGTATATATTTTTACACAGTTTATTTGAAAGGTCATGCTCTATGTTTTTAAATTGTGTGTGTGTGTGTGTGTGTGTGTGTGTGTGTGTGTGTGTTTGCCCCAAATTCTAAACTATTTTAAATTCCGAAACCATGCATGAAAAATTGCTTGAAATTAACATAGGGAACTCCTGTCCATATCTCAACACTTTAATTGGTTTATGCGTATTTGTTTCTTTGACATTTTGATAGTTTGTTCAGCGTAAAGCTTTTCCAACTTCTCCAGTATGAAACGGTATATTCCATCAAAAATATCTGAATTAAGTTATAACACATGTGGAAAGTTTCATTGACTTTATCGATTTGGTAAGTATGATTCCCAGCATCCACGGATCCCAGGCTCATGATTACTGTTAAACTCTTCTAGAGAATATACGGTCTCATTGCCAGTGTCATATATCATATAGTCCATGCAATTTGAGATATGCTCAGACCATTGATTAACAATTGACATGTCTGTACAGAGATAAGCGAGCCATTTGTATATGCACATAAGTGAAACATAAACTGAGACTAAGATGTCCAATTGACGCATATTTATAACTAATCTTGGGAAAAAAGGTGCAAGTGGTAGCCTAGGTTAGTCTCTGACTAGCCTAGTTACCATCTTTGTACCAGACCAGATTTCTTCAAAATATACATGTCAATAATTTGAGATGTTTAGGATATGAAAGGTTGCTTTTGTTACATATCTGATAAACTATCATCTTTCATATAGTATTAAACACAGTCAATATAAGCATATAGCACAAGTCCCATCAAGTTCGAAATATGGTTCGTTAGCAACCCCATGCTGGCTACTTGTAATAGTGCCAATTCGGGAGAGTGTGTGTGTGTGTGGGGGGGGGGGGGGTAACTGTAGGGGCACCAACAGGCGTTGATAGGTTTCAGGTCAGGATGAATGCAGATTAATCTGTTCTCAAATCTTTGACCCAGTAAATGTTTAGTCTGTGGTAACACAGTACAGCAAGAGGTTGCTCACAGGTACTCAGATAATTAATTTATCTATTAACTTATATTTTTTTCTATCTAACTATTTCTAATTTCAATTATATATTAAGAGACAGTAGTATCATACGTGAACAAATTTTGCAATGGATATGCTGTCTGTGATCATGTACATGGCGAAAAACTGAGTTATACCGGTAAAGTGTGCGGATTTTGTCGAACAAAATTTTTATTCAAATTATATTGTCCCAAGTACCATTTCACATTCAACAGAAGTTTTCGCTAACAACATTCCCACGTAGCTCATTAAATGGACAACAATATAAAAAATTTCATGTCGCTCCTATGATGCCAGAATTGCAAAGGAATATGAAGTCTCCTTCAATGTTTTACATTGATCTGTGATGCTTGAAAAAACAAATGAACTGGAATTGACACATTCCTGTTTATGTAAATGCTTTTAAATATAACATGATTCCTTTTCATATGCTGTTTTACAGTTACAAGATGTGGCAGGCATAGTAAGTACTACGTCCTTTAAACTTGAAGATTGAACCTGAAAAGTGAATGTTTTTTTTTATGATTTTGCACATTTAAATTTTAATGTGCTTATGCTACATACAATCAAATGCATGGTACTGTAAACGATGGTTTATTCAGAAGGTTACAGACCACAGTTGTGATTGGCTGGTTGCACATCCTAACGGAGCCAGTGTGTAATTGTGATTAATTATTGTGTTTTTAGCATGCTGTACTTTCTGTTTAAATAACGTTAGCCAGGTCAGTTTGCTGCATCTCAGAGCGGCTTCATTGGTAGTCTTATGTGTGCACTGTCTTCCGGGCCACGTGGGAACTTTATGGTGGAGACGGACAATGTGACGCCGGCAAGAGCTCAGTTCATGCACCTGTATAAAACTGACCTCCAGTGGTCGTTTCGTATTTTAATTAGCACACATTAATGAGTTCGGAATTACGTGACAAAAGTCTATCCATATTTTTCTGACATTTTTATTTGTTAAATGGCATTCAGGAGATTTTGAAATACCAAATTGCTAATTTTTATAGACTGAAAAATGCTAATATGAAAAATAGAAGGATTTATAAGCGTGGTCTTTGGCCTCTTAAGGCTAACTCTCTATGAACTGGGACTCACATGATCACGTTGTTATTATATTGTCTTCCATCAGGCAAGTTCAAATGGGGTTTCAGCACTTTTTTCACGGCTGCCTGGACAATTTTGAGTGATCTTAAAAACTTTCACATGGATGGACCATGCATGATACAGCTGTGGGACTGTAGATCACAAAGCATTCGTTTGGACTATGGTATTGTGTACCTCAGCCCAACTTATAAAAGGACATAAAAAGGCTTACACCCGCTGATGGTAAGTTAATCCTTCTATCATTTATGTGGTGTGGTTGCACCTATCGGTGGAACCACACCACATAAATAATAGAAGGACTCACTGCCGGACATTTAACAAGTGCGCAGGCCATGCCTCCTTTGGTTTAAACATATTTTATTAATCAAATACAATATAAACATCTTCACACTGTAATAACAACAATTGGGAAGGAGGGCTATGCCCTATATTAATCCCTCTTGTAGAGAAAGGACGCTTGGAACAGGACGACACATGACGCACAGCAATTACACAATCACTTAGAATGATCAAATGTGCGTAGATGATCAATAGCAACTTCTGGCAGGAATAAGTGATCGTGTAAGAGACACAAAAGAAGATGACAGATACAGGGACAGGACAGATAGGGGGCTAAGAACTGTCTCTACTAAGTATATATTTGATCAAAATTAAGATTCGAACCCACAGGCAAAAAAAAAAGCAAGTTGCATTGCCGATTATATATAAATTTTCCTTGTCAAAATTAAGTTAATCATATTCTAGATTTATGTGATGGCATCAAATTGAAATCTACGCGTGTCCTCAATATAGTCGTGTACACAGAGGAATACTGTTTTATTATTTTCAACATTACAAACAGCAGAACCCAGAAGTAGGGTTTCAAGTGTAAATGGAGCAAGGTTTATGATAGACGAATGTAATTTATTACGAGGCACAATATATCGGGGACACGAGAAGAAAAAATGCCAGACGTCCTCTATACCAGTTCCACAGATACAGTCAGGTGAATCTTTTACACCAATCTGAAATAAGTGTTGGTTCAGTTGGCTGCGACCCATCCTCAGACGAGCATGTAGAACAGCGAGTTTTCTTTTACCTACATAATAAAGTGAGGGATGTTTGACTGGGCGGACAGTTTGATACTCTAGTTTACTTTGAAATTGTGATAAGGAAGGAGAATTTCGAGTCGCAAGAGGAAGGAGGTTCCAGAGCCGTGTAGCGGAAGGGAAAAAGGACTTATTGAAAAGATCTGTACGGGCTCTAAAGTGTGGTAGGTCAGACCGTCTGCGAGTAAAATAATTGAACGTCATATCAGGAGTTGGAAAGTGTAGAAAAATATTTCGTAAATAATTTGGTACTAAATTATGAACAATTTTATACATCTGAATCAATTTAAATTTCTCACGCCTTTTAGAAAGTAGCTCCCAGCCAGTCTCTTCATAAAGTTTTACTGTAGGAGTAGTTTTCATTGCCCCGGTGACAACCCGAGCTGCAGCCAACTGAACATTTTCCAAAACATTTTCATCGCCTTGTGTACAGCCGTCCCACACGACACTAGCATACTCAAGTATGGGTCGCACATAAGATATATATATATAACCTCGAGTGTCTTTCGGTCCAAGGTATATTGAAGAGATTTCATAATATTTAACTGCTTAGTTGCTTTTATTACAATATTATTTATATGTTCGTTCCATTTGAGATCAGATTTTAATGTTAGGCCCAAATGTTTATGACTTTTGACATCATTCAACTGCTGTCCTAGGAATAAAAGTGGTGGATGGTTTGTTGACTGTTGCTTCCGAGTAATAATCATGGCGTCGGTTTTAGATGCATTAAAAGCCACTAGCCAATCTTCAGACCATCTAGCGATAGAAGAGAGATCATGATTTAAAGAGGCTGCCGCTGTAATGGGGTGGTCAACAGTAAGAAATAGAGAAGTGTCATCAGCAAAAAGCTTGATTTCTGATCGGACTATATCAACAATATCATTAATGAATATCAAGAAAAGAAGGGGTCCAAGAACTGAACCTTGGGGGACTCCAGCATTGATTGTCCCCCATTTCGAACTTTGACCGTTAACAACTACACGTTGTTTACGATTAGAAAGATAATTTTTGAACCACAAGAGAATATTTCCACTGACACCACTTTTTTCTAATTTATAAAGTAAACCTTGGTGCCAAACTTTGTCGAACGCCTTGCTTATATCTAAAAAAATTATTCTGACTTCTTTCTGTAAATCAACGGCTAAGCACAATTCATGGTACAGTGATAATAACTGATTTACAGTAGAATCACCAGGCATGAAACCAGACTGATTTGCACTAATAACTAAATTATCCCTGAAAAAATTAAAAACATGTTTAAATATAAGTTTTTCCATGACTTTACTTGCACAGCTTAGCAGAGATATAGGCCTGTAATTGTTACACAAATTTGCTTCGCCTTTCTTGAATAAAGGAGAAACATTTGCCTTTTTCCATTCAGAAGGAAAAGTTTTTTTCTGCAGTGATAAATTAAACAATTTTGTGAGAGGCTTATAAATAGAAGGTGCAGCTTCGCGTAATAATTTGGGACCAATATTGTCCGGACCAGTGGCCTTCGTGACATCCAGAGATCTAAGAATATCAAGTACTTCTTTTTCTTCTACTACTATATCATTTAAAGTATTATTAGGTAACTCAGGCTGCTGAAGAATAGGTGCAGTCGAGGAGTCAATGTTACATTGGCTCAAGAAAAATTCATTGAAGGCCTCCGCTTTTGACTGGCTATCAGTAATGTGATTGTCATTAATCAATAATGAGGGAATTGCAGAAGATTGATTACGTTTCATAAAATGTTTGACTGTCCGCCACCATGCTTTTTTGCCCGTGGGACCACTGGATAAAGATTCACGAAGATCATTATTATATTCACTCTCAGCGAGCTTTAGGTTTTCTTGATACGCATTTCTGAGTTGATGGTACACTGCCCAGGCTGCAGTACTTTCACGGGTTGGCGAATGAGGTTGCTCGCGGGATATCACTTTGGCCTTGGTATGTGCTCTCATGACCTTACGTTTGAAACAACGAAGAGTGGTATTATACCAAGGGAGATCATGAGGCCTAACAGTTACAACTTTATTTGGAATACACTCTCTTGCCGCTTCTAAAAAACGCTCTGACCAGGCTGTACAACTTATGTCCACATCGTTAGATTCAAAACAGTTGTCCCAATTAATTTGATCTAAATAATTTCTAAAGTGGCTAAAATTCGCCTTCCCGAATTCCCAGATATGTCTACAGTATACAGGATCTAATTTACACTGAAATCTTATATTAAGTGATACGATACTATGGTCACAGTTTGCCAATGGAGGAGTAACCCGGGGTTCAGATACAAAGTGGGGAATATTCGAAATAATTTGATCCAAACATGTAGCTGTATTTTCAGTAATTCGAGTTGGCTCATCGATGTGAATGGAGAGTACATTAGTAGTGCAAAAGTCTTTTAATTTACGCCCGGAAAAAGTACTAAAGTCGGAATTGAGATCACCGGTTATAATGATATTGCGAATATTACAGTTTTTTGCCAGATCAATACTATCCTGGAGATATTCCCAGAAGTAAGTATTTGCATTTGGAGGTCTGTACACCACACCGAGAAGAAATTTATTATTATGCACCCTTATTTCAGCCCAAAGTAATTCTATTTGAGGAATTTCTAAGTCGTGACGCCTTGATACAGTAAAGGCTTGAGAACAATATAAAGCTACTCCACCACCAAGCCCTTGCCGGCGATCCCTACGTATAATATCATGAAAGCCTGGCAAATTGTCACCAGGCGTAGAGTCAGTGAGAAATGTTTCCGATAGTGCTATAATATCAAATCCATCGGCTATGTCTGCACGGATATGCCTTAATTTATCGTGGGATAAACTTCGTATGTTTAAATGGCATAACTTGATGTCACGAAGGCCACCTTCCGGACCAGGGTTTACATGAATGTCTCCTGCAAGTAAAATTAGGAGTGGACAGACGACGAGAAAGTAGAAGTCCATACGGGTAAGTTTCCTACTAACTAAGGAATAATGAACATAAATTACCAACAGAGTCTTCCGGTACTTGGCAGTATAGCAGGTAACAAAAAAGTTAGCCAACCAGATATAAAACAGTAAATACAGTAAAAGAATAATAGTAGGGTCGGGTATGAAATAGAGATCTGCATTGTCAGGGACGACTGTACACAAGGTTGGTAAGTACCAAGTATTACGTATCAATTGCAATGTAGTAACATAGTATAATTTGTACATATAACAGATAAGAAATTTCATAAAGAAAACTTGACGCAGCCATATAGCATCAACACATAAAAAATATGCAAGAACGCATCGTACAAATATAGTATATCTCTCAAAAATAAGAAAGTCAATAGTTAAAGTGATATCAAAATTGGTAGACACACTGCGGTCGTGTGCCCATAGAGCAAGGCAATATAGACATATAATCATTGGGATATAAATACTAATAGCCCCAACACTTAAACACACAAAGTACACATAAAACACAGATAACAAATGCAACAGTGATTTAGTAGCGGAACTTGTGAATAATACCAATATTCTCCAGACGAGAGACACAAGTCTCATGCTGGAATAAAAAAGATGAAGTGCTCCCATGGGAGAGCCGAAATAGTGCGTATAGATAACTATAATTGCGGTCGAAATGATATTCATAACGCAGGGAAAGTCAGGCACGCCGCCTACGCTGAGGCAGGTATCAGCGACAGCAGTCGTTCCCACTGAGGCAACGGGCATGAGGACATTCCACGTGCCCCTCGCCCAAGCACGAAATAGCGCCGTAATTGCCCCCCAAAAACATTTGTAATTCCTGAATAATATTTTAGGGAAAAACAACATCTGTAGCAAACATCGTATCAGATGTATATACAATATGTAATTCTCAAAAACAGGAGGAGTCCGTATTCTGTGACAAGGTTTGATAACCCAATCATGAATTACATAATAAAGTTAAAAAATATTGATAATGTATGACCAGGTAGCATAAATGAAACCATGGGTGCCTCCTTTGCTGACTATTTGGTCGATAGATAGCTTCCCTAGTACTTTGCAATTGGTGATGCCTCTCATGTATGTACCCCTTAGGTAATCATATATGTGTGCCAAAAAATAGCAATGGAAGTATGAAAAAAAAAATGCTAATTTGATATGAATATAATATGCTAGTCCCATTAATTCAAAATTTAGAAAGCCATCCTTCCAAACTTTAAATTTTGTAACATTGCCATTTTAGGCCCATACCAGAAAAAAATGCGCACTTTCTGTCAGTAGAGCTGTACAAATCTTCGGTAAAGTGTACATTCCTTTCTTTCTTGTTTTGTTGTTGTTTCTTCCCCCCCTCCCTGCTTTTTGGTAAACAAAGACTTACATATGTATGTATAAATGTATGTATGTATGTTTGTATGTATGTATGTATGTATGTATGTATGTATGTATGTATGTATGTATGTATGTATGTATGTATGTATGTATGTATGTCATTTAACTGGGGTAAATAATTTGTATCAGTCATGCTGATTTAGGTGAGCTGTTGAGTTTTACAGTGGTCTCTGGCCTAAATTGAGGTCATATTAAGCGCACCAAGAATGTTTTTGATCTAGAGTTATACAATTCACAATAGACTGGCCTATAGGCGTTGAGGTTTGATAGAGTACACAGGTGCTTTAATATTGGTGCATTTTCTATACATCTAAAATTATATATGCCCCCACCTCACTTTCTTTTGTGACACCAACATAACCACAACATAAATGTTTCCTTAAGCATCCATACAAATTGCATGCATCTAGATTTATATCTGAATACAAAACCAAATCACATCTACATAGTCACGTGGATAGGTAAAAGCAATTTTGGTACCTTGCGAAAAGTCAAAAGCTACCCACATATAAATCAAAATCAAGATATGCTCAGGTGCATTACATAATTTTATCAAGTTGAATCAAGATTTTATCAACTTCGAAACTGTTAGTTTTATTTTGTGTGTCTGTTAATTATAAACCAAGTTTGATGTATCAACAACTTGACGAACCTACATGAATCGAGCTGGTTGCTGCTGGTGTTTCTACTAGAAAATCCTACAGCTGGCAATTATCTTGGGACATAGTTTTTCACTTTTGGTATTTGTTTTTTATTCTTTGTTTTTTTTTTGTTTTTTTTTATATTTGCCTTTTCGTTTTGTTTTTGTTTGTTTTTCGTGTATATTTTGCATTTGACAGTTTCAGAAACATGTGCAATTATTGCATTGCAAATATCGTAAAGTTAAACAGTTACCATCGTTTGCCCATATATGAAAGATTACATATATGAGACACAATTGTATGCTTCTCTAAATACATGTAAATTGAACAACGAATAATTGTAATAGTAAAATTCTTGCTGTAGGGACAAGTAATTTGCATTCGGCTTCCCTGCATCGGTACATTCACAATATATGCTCCTGAAGTGGATTTTCATATTATAGGGGTGCTTGGACATACAACGACATGTATTCAACGTTTTGCTTATTAAACATTAATCACATGTTTAAAAACATGTACCCAGTTAATCTTACCACTGTTGTCTATCAGATAAAATAAAGGAATAATACGGCCCAATAAAACAAACTAAACCATATTTCATGAGATGATGTTACATAATTTTCTCCAAAGCAATTGGTATCTTTCTGACTCTGTGTTGCATGCTCAGTTCTCCTATGTTACCTTTCTTTGTTAGGACAAGTTGACTCAAGTGTTAAAAGCCTTTTTGCAAAGAATGGTAAGTCTTTTGAGTGTGAGACTTTTAATATGCTTGAGGAGTAACAACCATGTTTTTTATCGGGAAGTTGTGTTACTTTTGGGGAGGGGGAGTATTATTGGGGCTGCAGCAGAATATGATATGAAACGTTAGCATATATATACATATATACATATATATATATATATATATATATATATATATATATATATACACACAATGTATGTTACTGGATTGTAAGTTTGTTTTCAATATTCTTTGCCATTTGGTGTCCCTGTCTTTTTTGTGTGTTTTTTTTCTAATTGGTGCATGTTGCATACGAAAGTGCCACTTTCAAAGAAAACAGGGTGTGTCAGTCTTTGATGCCCTTTCTGGTAGTCACACTCAAAAGTACTGTTATTAGATGTTTTCAACGTGATTTAACACAATTTTTAAGATTGACTATTTAACATGCTCTGCAAAATGCGATTCTTCAACACTTCTATACCAGTATGTCATAAACAGGCAATGGCAAGGACATACAAGGGCATGATTCAGCCCTGGTCTCAGATATCAATGACATGGAAGCCTCACAGGACATTTACAACATTATCATGAATCTTCACAAGTGAATGCAAAGGCTCCTATTAACCCATGGCAACCGGTAATTGACGCCACATTACATACCAGAACACGCAGTTATGCAGTAACTCTAAAAACTATTCACTATATAACAGAAATGTAGTCGTCAGTTTGCATGATATTTGTAACGTAAAACGTAATATGATAACTGTATAAACTTTTGCACATGAGCAAATAGCCAAATCAGTAACACCGCTTTTTCCCCTATGCACAATGAGGGCACAAAAGAGATTACTCACCAAATTTCAATCACATTATTTACTAATATACAGTAAAAATTACTGGGTCAGTATTGTTTAGAATGTCATCCGTTTAAGTTTACTTGAAGTCTGGAAATGATAGTAGAAATTATAATAAGGACTCACAAGTATTGTTGACGCAACATATTGTTTATTTGTGGTCAGACATTCGGCCTTCTCTATGCAGTCGACATTTTAATGAGATGGGTATTACAAGGGCTGTACTTGTCGGCTGAAAAGCATACACATAAGAAAGCCTGTCAGTATGACCAGAATTATTTTGGTAGTATTTTTCAGTAAAGTACTGACATATATTAGAGTGCTAATTTGTCCTTGCTATACATTGGCCATTTACAAAGTACACAAGGGTTCCATTTCCACTCAGTGTCTGTTTGCTGGAAAAAATATCAATGACATTCGGATTTCATGGCACTATAGCATGCTGTAACTCCTCTGTGTCCATAATGGTAGTACAAACAGCTATCTGGCCAAATCAGATCAACAGACCCTCTTCTACTTATAAACTTAATCAGTGCATTAATGAAGGAGTCTGTATTCAGTCTATGTGCTACACCTATATGTACTGCTGTCAAAAGCATGGGCATTAATATACTGCCATATGTTTTGACAATGGTACAGCCGCATATCAGCATGAAAATAATTAACATATTCCACAGCAATATGCGAAATAGATGGCTTCCACAGATAACTTTTCGCTAACAATTCAGCCATTTTTAGTTTACAACGCACAAAACAACTTCTGATCACTTTCGTGATTGCTTACGTCAACAATTCAGCCAAACTTTATTTCCCAGAAATATTTAAACATGTTTATATACTACATGCTAGTGCTGCAGTGTCATATTCACGACCTGATGTCTCGTAAAACCCCAAGGGTCTTGGTATGTCATTGTATTGGTCATCCATTAAACATTCGCCTGCTACAAACAACGCCGCTGAAAAAAATAGGGTCATGTTTAGCTGTCGAATTTAAATCAGCTATCCTTTTAGAATTTATCTTTTTCCGTCACTACTTGACTGAGAAATCATGGCCCAAGTGATTCGTCATCGCTACTGATCGGCTCATTGGTTTTTAGCCACCGCCTTCAATTTTCCCGCAGTTTTTTTTTTTTTTTTTTTTTTCTTTTTTTGGAGAAATGAATCTAATGCCATTGTAAGCACTTCTTTTTCATGAACGAAAGGAACTCTGTATGCAAATTACACAATAAAAAGGTTACGTTTCTTCCATGTATACAGCAAGATGACTGTCAGTCCAAATTACGTATTTCTAAAATCAAATTACCTACACTATTGCAACATTTTGTCAGATTTCACAGTCAGGGCTGCTGGTGCTGATAATTTTCTAAAGATGATTTTTTTTTATTTTCGCTCCTGTTGTATTTTTTTTTCAATTCAGCTGAGCTGTAGAAAGGTCAGTCTGACGACCATCGACCGTCAATCCCCAATCTCCTGTTATCGCATGTCCATCAACATTCAAGGATTAAGCTTCTCCAAAACAGCCGACCAGGCTCCGTGCAAACTTGGTTGGTGTACCTTGGGTGGTTCCCTACCGATTTTGTCTCACTGATCACTCTCATATTTTTTATATTTTTATTTTTAGCTGATTTGTTAGATAATTTTATTCATTTTTTATAGTGAAATCTTTAAGGTAATAATATCCACACACCACTTAAGCAATTGGTTTGAATTTACTTCAGGACACTTCCAGCAACCCACAGACACGAATTTCTCCAACATATTGTACTGCGGTTTCTTTCCTTTAAAAATTGGGTATTCTTGCTATTTTTTAAATTCTTCTAAAGAAGTGCAATTTCCATTGACCTGAAACTTGGAGGAAAATAGCTTGTGAGAAGGTAAAACTCAGTTCTCCTTTGGGTGACGATACTCCGAAACCCAGGTTAGTTCTTTTTTTTTTTTTTTAATTTAAGTACCTGTCGTGTTATGCATACATTGTTATTGCAAGTCCACAAAAATTCGGATAGTTATTTATGTTTTGTCCTCTTCAACAAAACTGTACCCGGATTCACTTCAAATTCAGTGGGACAGACTTTGGGCTGGTCTCCACCAATTTTGTCCAAGTGGTCACGCTCATATGCTTTTTACAGTTTCATTTTTTAAGTGTTCTCCAATTTACAATTTGTTGGATAAATTCAAAAATTACTTATCCCGAAACAGGCAGCTCAGTGCTTCAAAATTATATAAGGATATTCTTTAGGTCTTTGACACTTTTTTTTTCTTTTTTTTTGTGGATTTTCTTTTTCTTTTAATAATTTTTTTTCTTTTTTTTCTTTGTTTATTTGTTTGTTTGTTTGTTTGTTTTTTTGGGGGGGGCGGTTGTTTTTTGTTTTTGTGTTTGTTTTCTATCCTTTGAGATATTTTTCTTTCCCTTTTTTTGGCTATGTTTGCCTTCCTCCTGTGAGGAAGAGCATATACTGTAGTGAAACTTGCTAGAAATATAGCTTGGGGGGAGGGCTTAACCTACGTTTTGCACGCATTACTTTTGATCTCTGTGGTAACATGCAGTTTCCTTGCCAAAAAACTTGTGACAATTGTGGATATATATTTCAACTCAAGATGATCACTTGATGTAAATTCTGATGTAATGTTTTGTAAAGTATAATTGGAAAGAAAGAAAGACGAGGTATACGATTTCAGGAAGCTGGCACACTGTACTATGGTCACTACCCTGAAGATTTCAGTTATATATTGCAATTTTTGTTCATTTTTACCTTGCAATATTGTAAATGGAAGGCACAATTTAAACTGACACAAAGTTTCTAAGGAACTTTTGGAACTAAGATCATAATTACCACAGCCAAGCAAGAAAGTAGTCTACTTTACAGTGTCTTCACATGTAAACCAACTGCAATACCATCTTTTTGTGCATAATGACGGTCTAAAAAAGGTGGTCTTGATTAAACGTTTAAGGTTTCAGGTCCACATTGGCTTATGCATCCAACGTCCGCTGAACGCAAGCTGTCCCAGTCCTGTTGCTATGTTTGCATGTCTTGTGACTGTTATCACGACATACAGCTGGGAACTGATTGTTTAATATGAAAGCTAAGTAACACATACATAAATACATACATACATGCATACATAAATACATACATACATACATACATACATACATACAAAAAAGTGGGTTGTATGCATCTCTCTCTATATATATATATGTATAAATATATATATATATAAATACATACATATATATTTATATATATATATTTATTTATATATATGTATATAAGTACATATGTATAAGTTATAAGTATGTTATGTTTGTCAAAGTTAGACTGAGATTTCTGTTTTACACTATGATAGCGTCATGGCTTTCTTTACCATTGAAGTTAGCGTCAACGGGAGCCGGTGACAAAGTGTCAATCATTGAAGAAAACAAATTTTGCCTGATTAATCTAGAGTTTGTGACAGAACCCACAAACTTTGTTCGTGCTTCATATTGACACTACATCCCATTACATTTATATGGAAAAGAAACACTCAAATACGGTGCTGAGAATAACAACTGATGTGTAAGCCATCAAAAACGCAAGAGTTTTAGACAATTGAACAGATGAATGCATGATTCCGAAATAGCACTATTTTCAAACTTCTTTGGTATCATGAATTACCCATGATATAGTAGTGCTTCAAATTGCATTGAATATGTATTACTATCATGTATAATGGTATTTCGGTCCAAATGATTTCATTTTGAGCATATAACCTTCATGTGTCCTGAGATATGCAGCTTATAGCTATAAAAAATTATTGTTGTTTATGATTAAAAATTTCAACTTTCCCTTTTGTAATGATGATTTGTAATTAAACTTTGAATTCCATGGACTTGGCGCTAAGAATAACAACTGATGTGCAAAGCATCATAAATGCAAAGCTTTAGACAATTGGTATGATCAATGCATGATTCAGATGAACTGCTATTTCCACACTTCAACAATATCACAATATCAATAAAAACACTTCAACAATATCACTAGAATTGCTCATAATATAACTGTGCTTCAAATTCTATTAAATGTTTTTTACTTACATGAATAATGGTATTCCCGTCTGAATAGTTGCATTTTCAGCATGTAAGACGTATGTGTCTTGGGATCAGCTGCTTCTAGTTATATGAACATAACGTAGCAAGAAGCGGCCTACAACAGTTACAAGCTTGCCTAACTATACTTGATATCTGGTTAATGTTTTCATTGCATTCTCTTGACATAAATACAAATGACTTTTCTGACTTGTCCTATAATTCTACAGTTCATATCCAAAGATTATTAGAAAGTTTTGCAACAATAATTTACAGTTTTTCGACTCATCTGTTTTGCTACTTTACTTTATCTTTTCGCATCTTTTTTTTTTAGTATTCACTTTCACACATTTTAGGCTTACATGTTTTCTGTTAGGTAAACCCCCAGGGGCTACAAGTAGCAAATAGTGGCTTACGACAGTTACATGTTTGCCTGATTGCACTTCAAATCCTGTTAAGAAAAATTGTTTTGATAGGATGTTTTTGGCATAAATGATAATGACTTTCATTCTTTTCTGATATGCTCAAATGCAAATTTACTCAATATGAAAAAAATTTCCCCAAAATTGAAAGTATTTTCGCAAGTGGCACAAACCTGACACATAACGTTGACACACTGACTCAGGGTTGTCAGTGTAAAAGAGCTTAATTGTTTGAGGAGGAGGTGTTATTATGGAGTTTGTTTTACATCTCTGGTGCAGGAATTACATTGTTGCAGTCCTTGTTAGGATATCCCTTGGTTTATAAACGTGGCCCAGCTTCAACTGTATATTTTACAATCCCTGGGACTAAATATAATGCCCCAGCTTGTTTCCACTTCAGTTAAACATTGGCGGATGGTTTAACTAGGATAAGCTGTCCAGCTAGAAAGGGTACATATTGGTTCAGGGGTAAGTCAAATTGTTCTTATCTGAACCTGTACTATGCAAATTTGGTAATTATAGTTTGTTTGACAGGTTTTCTTTCTTCATATGAAGCTGTGCATTTATAAGCAAAACTTCAAGTATTTGTTAATCCATCAATTGCCCCGTTCATATTTATTCATTATTATGTGGGTTGTCTTTGCTGAAAGTTTAGCTCAGACAAGGAGCCTCTACTCAGAGAGACCTGTACGGGTAAAAGGCTCTGAAACCTGTTGAGTAGTTACCCGCTGAAGACCCTTTAATTTATTTGGGCTAATACAGCCTATGTCAAAATTTTACAGAAGAACGTGTGCAATGTTTACAATAGTACTTTTATGTATGAAGGTTAGACAGGGACAGCTTAGCTTATGGGGAGTAAAGAGGTCGGACTGCGGAATAGGGTAATGACTACTAGGAAGTGGTTTTGGACAAAAAGACAAAAATACAATAGATAGTTTGCATTCAATTTTATAATGATGGTTTGTAATTATACTTTGACTTCTACAAAGTTATATTTTCCTTTTTATCAGATGCAGTTCATTGGTTGGCTTCTTCTTTAAAGAAGTGAAAACAAATAATCGTTCATTGAATGTACCGAAACAAGAAATTTAAAATTTGAACATGTAGTTTCTGTCCACTTTTAACCTCAGTCGACGAACACTCTTTATTTTTAAAAGTTGACATGTTTGCTGGGTAGTATTCTGATGGATCCAATGTCATTATTTCACCAATACGTTGCTCTCCTTGCCTCTAAAAGGGAAAATCCAATGCCTATTTTCATTTGGCAATTACGATAACAATTGACTTTGGTAACCTATATACATCTCTGAAAGTAAAATAGTATGGCTTGGAAATTAAAGGAAAGCAACAATTTGTCAAACTTAACCTTTGATTGATTTTAATCATGAGATGCTTTTTGACAATTTATAAATTTCTTAAGATAATTGCATCAAGTCTGTGAATTCCCTTATTTCTTTGAATTGTACTTCACTTTTCATAAAATTGGGCTATTCCCAATTTGTTATTCGTTTATACAATTATGGCTCTTCATCTCTCATTTCATTATCAATGGATCAAAATGACAACAGAAGGTAAGTACTTTACCTTAATCCTCCTAAAATGATTCATTTTTATCCTGAATTGCCTGATGCTGTCAAGAAAATCGTTAATACCTATAATCTAGCTCCCATCCAACCATGTCCGCTAATTTCGCAATGGCAATTTGCCATCCCCTATTATCTTTCATTTTTCATATTTATATTACAGTGCAATATATGAAACAAACACTTAAACATGGCGTTGAGAATAACAACTGATGTGCGGGCCATCAAAAACGCAAAAGATTGTTGGAGAATTGAACAGATATGCATGATTCGGATCAAGCACTATTTCTAAACTCTTTCCGTTTAACGATTTAACCATGGTATGGTGGTGCGTTACATTCCATCAAATGTGCATGAATTTCATGAATAAAGGTATTTCGATCGAGATAGTTGCGTTTTGGGTATATAACCTTTATCTGTCTTGAGAAAGGTGCTTGTGACTAAATAAACATAAAGAGTCTGCATTCAATTTTGTAACAATGATTTGTAAAAATACTTTGACTCCTACCAAGTATTTTCCCTTTTGATCACCTGCATATTCGTTGGTCCACTTTTTCATTAAAGGTGTTGAAAGATGTAATTGCTTTCTTAATATATCAAATCAAAAACTAAAGAGATGAGGAAAATAAAGTTCCAGTCTACCTTTCATTCTCAGATTTTGCACTCTCTTTGATTACTTACTTTATAAAAGGTAAAATGTTGCTAGCTTTCAACCTGGCAGGTCTTACGTCATTATTTTACCAATGTTTTGTTCCCCTTACCTTTGTTCCCCTTACCTCTGGAAACAATCATATGCCTATGTTCGTTTTACAATTACAATAACAATTGATAACCTAGGAAAAAAATCTTTCAACTGAACCTTTAATTGATTCTAATTATACGGGGTTTTTTTGGTTTTGTTTTTTTTTTTGTGGTTGTTTTTAACATTCTTTATATGTGCTAAGATAATTGCATGAAATCTGTGAATTTCCTTATTCTTTTGAATTGTACTTACCTTTTTCTAACCTTGATCAATTGCCAATTTGTTATTTGTTGGTACAATTACGGCTCTTGTTTACTCATTTCATTCTAATGGGTCAACATGAAAAAAGGGGGTGAGTATTTTATCTCAATCCTTATAAAAGTAATGTGTTTTGACAACAGTTTGCCTTGTGCTTTCATGAAAGTCAATTTCACTATAACTTAAGTGATACAAAATTGAAGAGATTAAAGCCTGATTCCGATCAAGTATTATTTTCAAACTTCTTCCATATCTCGGGTTACAAATCATATAGTTGTGCTACAAATTCCATCAAGGTGCATGAGTTTTATTAATAATGGTATGTCAGGCAAAACAGTTGCATTTTGAGTATATAACGCTTTTATGTCTTGAGAATAGCTTCTTGTAGCTAAATTAACATAAAGAGTGTGCAAAACACCTTGTAATGATGTATTGTAACTATACTTTTACTTCCAAAGAGTTTTTTTTTCCTCTGATCAGATGCAATTTGTTGGCTGGCTTCTTCCTAAAAGAAGTAGAAGGATATCAATTGCTTTTATAATACAGCCCAAAAAAGGAACTAAAGAACCATAAAGACAATAGAAATGTAGTTCCAGTCCACATTTTAACCTCAGTATATGTACTTTTATTGATAATATCTTTTTGAAAGGTAACATGTCTGCAAGGTGATATTCTAACAAGCTCTAAGCCATTAATTTACCAATAGCTTACCTCTAGAAAGGGATAACCATATACTTATGTTCTTTTTGCATTATCAATTGCAACTGACTGTGATAACCTGTATACCTGAAAGTGAAATAACATAGCTTTGAAAGAAAAAAGAATAAGAACTTTTTAAAGTAAACCCTCGATTCAGTCTACCTGTAAAGTGCGTTTTGACATTTTCAATATGCCTTCGTGTTATTGCGTAAAATTCGTGGATTTGCTAATTGATTTGAAATGGTCTAACTTTTCTTACAATTGAATTATTGCCAATTTGTTATTCGTATCTACGATTGTGGCTCTTGTTTTTTTTCTTCTTATTTCATATTCATTGGGTCAACATGACAATAGATGGTGAGTATCTTACCTCAATCCTCTTTCAGATATTACATTTTTATACTGCATTTTCCTGTGACTTCATGAAAGTCATTAATACTTACATTCTAACTACCCCGAAACATTGTCCTCTGATAATGCCAATGGGAATTCAATAGCCCTTATGACCCTTTCATGTCTAATTATAAAAGCACAACCCATTGTATAAAACAACCGCCCAAACGATTATATGAAACAAAGACTCGGACATGATGCTGTCATGAAACAAATGTTCGGCAAGCCATCAAAAAAGCAATTTCTTTTGGGCAGATGCAGAGATGAATGCATGATTTGGATAAAGTATTATTTTCCAAGTTCTTCCATATCATGAGTCACTTATGATACAGTTGTGTTTCACATTCCACCAAATCTACATGACTTTGATGAATAATGGTATCTCAGTCCGAATTGTTGCATTTGTAGTTCAGAACATTTGTATATCTTAAGATAAGCTGCTTGTAGATAAATAAAAATGAAGAATGTTTATATTGGAAGATGATCGATAGTAACTGTACTTTTACTGTAACAACCTTTTGTTCTGTGTCAGCAGATGCTGTTGTTGGCCATCTCTTCTTTAAAGAAATAGAAGGATATAAATTGCTATTTTCATTACAGCAAAACAAAAACTATACCGACCAAGAAACTGTAACTCCAGTCAATCTTTCAACTTCAGTCGATGCACTATCTTTGATTAATTATATTGTAAATGGTAAAATTTTTGTCAGGTGGCACCCTGCCAGGTTCTATGTCAGTATTTCGGCAATATTTTGCTCTGCTAAGCTCTAAAAAGATATGATCATATACCCTTGTTCTTTTGGCTGTTATTATGGCAATTCACTATGATAAATCAAATACATATTTGAAGGCATATATGATGGCTCTAAAAAAATAAAAGACGTATTCAATGTAAACCATCCACTCATTCTAATCACAAAGCGTTTATCAAATTTTTTGATACGTCATGAGACAGTTGCCTAACATTTGTCAATACGAAAACATGGTATTGATAATGATAACTAAAGTGCAATTCATCAAAACCTGAAAAGAATTTTACACAATTGAACGGATCAAAACTGATTCGGATCAAGCACTATTTTCACTCTTCTTTCACATCATGAGTTTTCACGTATGGTACAGTTGTGCTTCAATGATGATATTGCCATCTAAATATTTCAATTTGGAGTTCATAACGTTTATCTGAATAAGGATAAGCTGGTTGTAGCTAAATAAACATACAGAGTATATGTTCAATTTTGTCAGGATAATCTGTAACTAATTTGTTACTTCAATAGACTTTAATTCTCTGTTCACTGCACATTTTGTATTTGTTAAACAATTATGGTTGCTATTTTCCTAATTCATTTCCACTGGGTGAACATAGATAACACAGTCAGACTATGTAAGTATTTCACACCAATTGTCATAAAAATAATGAATGTTACCTTGGCTTGCCTTATAACTTTATAAAAGTCAATGATAAATATTTTTTCAGTCCCCACAGCACATGTCCCTTGATATATTCAATGAGAGCTCGATATCACTTATAACCCTTTTATTTCCCATATTAACACCTCAGACTATTATGTGAAACAAACACTCAAGCATGGTTGTAATAATAAATGATGTGCAACTAATCATAAACGCAAAATAACTTTAGACAAATGATCATATCAATAATGAATGGGATCAAGCACTATTTTCAAACTTCTTCCTTATCGACAGTTACTTTCGACAGGATTGTGCTAAAAATCCTAAAATATTATTATGACTTAAGAGTAATGGCATATATGCATTTTGAGTTTATAAAGTTTATATGCATTGAGATGAGCTGCTTGTAGTTTTATGATATACTTTATCTGCATTCAATATTGTAACAATGGTTTGTAACTATACATGTACTTTGACATCCACAGAGGTTTTTTCCTTTGATCACATGCAATTTGTTTTCCGATTTCTTCTATAAAGAAGTAGAAGGATATAAATTGATATTTTAAATATAGCAAAACAAAACCTATACGGACAAGGAAAATTTAATTCCAGTCAACATTTAAACCTCAGCCTATCTACTGTCTTTGATTAGTTATACTGTAAAGGGCAAAATATATGTTAGGTGGTATCCTGACAGGTTCTATCTCAATATGATACCAATCTTTTGTTCTCCTTACCTCTAAAAAGAGGTTATCTTATGCCTATGTTCTTTTAGCAACTATTAAAGAAATTGACTTTGATAACTGATACACATGTTTAAAGGTAAATATGACAGACCTAAAAAAAACATATTTAAAAAGGAAGTCTTTAAACTAAACCATCCATTCATTCACCAATCATTAATAGCAAAGTGTTTGGCGTTTTTAATATGTTTTACCACCAGCTGCCTTTTATGGGTGACTGCCTGTCTCAAGTCAGGAGTGAAATTAGTTTCTTCACATTGGTATTAGAAAAGAAAGGTTGATGCTTTGGCAAGTCTGGAATCTCTTTGTTGTCATTGTTGGGTTTGGAATTAATGAATATGGATCATGTTTTTCTGTACTATTTGAAAATTACTTCATTGGCTATGTTGTGCTGTGGGCCCTGTTCTCCGACTCATAGTTATAGTGGAGGTAGAGTGTGTTTGTAATGTTCCAGATTCATAAATATCACAAAAGCGATGTAGGCCTACTTTACTTTTTTGCTGTAAACTTAGGTGACTGACAAGTCGGGAGAACTAAAAGATGATACGCCTAACAGGTCTCTTTTTATTTTTGGCAGAAGTAATGAAATTTGTGTTTTTGGTGGTTAGGTCTATACATTTTAGAAATGAACTAGTGTCTGCAGTTAATGATGAATATTTCTCAGGTTAAGAGGACCGGTTTAAAACCACCAGTTGCCTTTTATGGGTGACTGCCTGTCTCAAGTCAGGAGTGAAATTAGTTTCTTCACATTGGTATTAGAAAAGAAAGGTTGATGCTTTGGCAGGTCTGGAATCTCTTTGCTGTCATTGTTGGGTTTGGAATTAATGAACATGGATCATGTTTTTCTGTACTATTTGAGACAATTGCCTGAAATTAGTTATTTATATAATTTTGTGAAATGTATTTAAACTTTTTTATAATTTAGCCTAGCAAATTCAGTACAGGCGATGGAAATGTAACACTACTCCCCCTTTCCGTGTCTATGTACTCTCTTTGATTACTTATACTGTAAACGGTAAAGGGGTTGCCAGGTGTTATCCTGTCAGGTTCAATCTCAATTTTTAACCAATATTTTTTGGGTATTTCCATCTGAATATTTGCATTTTAAGTTGATGAAGTTTATATTCATTGAGATAAGCTGTTTATAGGTAACTAAAAATGCAGTGCCTGCGGTCAATAGTGTAACGACGATTTGTAACTATACTTTGACATCCACAGAGGTCATTCATTCCCTTTGATCAGATTTGTTTGCCGATTTCTTCTATAATGAAGTATCAGGATATAAATTGATATTTTAAACATTGCAAAACAACCTTATACAGAAAATAAACATGTAATTCCAGTCAACCTTTTAACCTCAGTCTATCTACTCTCTTTGTTGTGGTATGTTGTTAATGGTAAAATATTTGTTAGGTGGTATCCTGAAAGGTTCTATCTCAATATAATACAAATATTTTGTTCTCCTTACCTCTCAAAAAAGAGGTCATCATATACCTATGTTCTTTGGCCAACTACTATAGCAATTGACTTTGATAACTGATACACAAAATTTAGGTAAATATGATGGACCTAGAAAAAAAGTTTAAGAAGAGCGTCTTCAACCTAAACCATCCATTCATTCACCAATCATTAATCAACAAAGCGCTTTGACATTTTAAAAATGTCTTGAGACAATTGCCTAAAACTTGTGGATTTACATATATCTTGGAAACGTACTAAACCTATCGTATAATTTAGCCTAGCAAATTCAATACAAGGGATGGAAATGTAACACCACTCCCCCTTTCAACTTAGTCTATGTACTCTCTTTGATTACTTATATTGTAAACGGTAAAGGGGTTGCCAGGGTTCAATCTCAATGGTTAACCAATGTTTTTTAGTCCCTATCTCTCAAAAAGGAACGATCAAATACCTATGTTGTCTTTGCAATTACTACAGCAATTGCCTCTCAACACATGTCTTCTGTTATCTCCATTTGGGAACTCAAAATCCCTTATAACTATCTTCTATCTACAATATCACGTGTTACTCTCGATATAGCTGTGCTTCAAATTCCAAAAAAAAAAAATCATTTTAAGCTGAAAAATGGTATTTCTTTTTGAATATTTGCATTTTGAGTTGATTCACCGATCATTAATCACAAACCGTTTTGACATTTTTAATATGTCTTGAGACAATTGACTGAAATCTGTCGATTTTTACATTTCTTTGGAATGTACTAAACCTTTCGTATAATTTAGCCCAGAAAATTCAATACAAGGGATGCAAATGTAACACCACTGCCCCTTTCAACCAAGGATATGTACTCTCTTTGATTACTTATATTGTAAAGGGTAAAGGGGTCGCCATGTGCTATCCTGTCATGTTCAATCTGAATGTTTAACCAATATTTTTTTGTCCCTATCTCTCAAAAAGGAACGATCCAATACCTATGTTGTCTTTGCAATTACTACAGCAATTGCCTCTCAACACATGTCTTCTGTTATCTCCATTGGGAACTCAAAATCCCTTATAACCCCCCCCCCTCCCGTTAACACTCCAGCCCATTGCAAAAAACAAACAATCTAATATGTTACCGAGAAAAATAACTGATGTGCAACTCAGCAAAAAAAAAAAAGATTATTTAGACAATTGAACATATGAATAAGGAGTCGGATCAAGCACTATTTTCAAGCTGCTTCCATATGACTAGCTACTTTCGATATAAGTGTGCTTTACATTCCCCAAAACATCCTAGGACTTATGAATACTGATATTTTTGTCTGAATATTTGCATTTTGAGTTGATAACTTTTATATCAATTCACATGAGATGTATGTAGTTAAATAAACATACAGAGCCTGCGTTTAATATTGGATTGATGGTGTGTAACTATACTTTGACATCCATGTTTTTTCTCGCTCTCACCACATGCCATTTGTGTGCAAATTTCCTCTTTGAAGAAGTAGAAGGATATGAATCGTCCTTTTTTATATGGCTCAAAATAAATGCAGATGATGAAAATGTAATTGCAGTCCACTTAATAACTTCAGTCCATGTATTCTCTTTGATGTGTTTTATTGTAAACAGGAACATGTTGGCCAGGCATTTTCCTAAAAGGTTCTATCTTAATACTTTACAACTACTTTGCTCTCTTTACCTCTACGAAGGAATGATCTTATACCTACTTTCTTTCTTTTATTAATTCGGTTTTGATAGACAATTTACATGTATGAAAGTAAAATAAGATGGCCTTGAAAAAAAAGACAAACAAATATTTCATTGCTGAACCGTCAACACATTTTCAATGTTCCCTAAGATAACGGCATGGAATTTGTTAATTTGCTAATTCCCTGCAATTGTACTTACATTATGCTAATATTTAACTATTGTGAATTTGTTAATTGTTGCCCAATTATGGAAATCATTTTCTCATTTCATTTCAATTGGGACAACATAGCAACAGTGGGTAATTATTTTACCTCAATCATCAGGAGAGTAATGAATTTTTGCTGTATTGCTCTATCCCTAGTGAATGTCGTTAATAAATATATTCAAGCTCCTCTCAACACATTTCGTCTGGTATCTTCAATATGAGCTCAATATCACCTATAACCCCAGATTTTCAATTTAACACTACAACTCGTCATATGAAAACAAAACCTCAAACATGCTATTGATAATAATAGCTGACATGCAACTCATCAATAAAGAAAGGGATTTTTAAACACTTGAGCAGATGAATGCTGATTCGTATCAAGCACTGTCTTCTATCTTGAATATCACGTGTTACTCTTGATACAGTTGTGCTTCAAATTCCCCCAAAATTCATTTGAAGATGAAAAATTGTATTTCCATCTGAATCTTTGCATTTTGAGTTGATTCACAAATCATTAATCACAAAGTGTTTTGACATTTTTAATATGTCTTGAGACAATTGCCTGAAATCTGGTGGTTTGAGCATTTCTTTGAAATGTACTAAACCTTTCGTATAATTTAGCCTAGCAAATTCAATACCAGGGACGGAAATGTAACACCACTCCCCCTTTCAACCCAGTCTATGTACTCTCTTTGATTACTTATATTGTAAACGGTAAAGGGATTGTCAGGTGTTATCCTGTCAGGTTCAATCTCAATGTTTAACCAATATTTTTTTGTCCCTATCTCTCAAAAAGGAACGATCAAATACCTATGTCATCTTTGCAATTTCTATAGCAATTGCCTCTAAACACATGTCTTCTGTTATCTCCATTAGGAACTCAATTTGCCTTGTACCCCCCACTCCCATAAACACTACAGCCCATTCTGAAAAAAACAAATAATCAAATATGTTGCCGAGAAAGATAACTGATGTGCACCTCAGCAAAAATCCAAAAGATTATTGGACAATTGAACATATGAATAATGATTCGGATCAAGCACTATTTTCAAGCCGCTTCCATATCACTAGCTACTTTCGATATAAGTGTGCTTTATATTCGCAAAAAAAATCGTAGGACTTATGAATACTGATATTTTTGTCCGAATATTTGCATTCTGAGCTGATAACTTTTATATGCATTAACATGAGATGTATGTTGTTAAATAAACATACAGAGCCAGCGTTCATTATTAGATTGATGGCTTGTAACTATACTTTGGCTTCCACATGTTTTTCCCGCTCTTATCAGACGCAATGTGTGTGCAAATTTCCTCTTTAAAGAAGTACAAGGATATAAATTGTTCTTTGTAATATGGCAAAAAATATATGCACATGATGAAAATGTAATTGCAGTCCACTTAATAACTTCAGTCCATATACTCTCTTTGATAAGTTATGTTGTAAATGGGAACATGTTGCCAAGGCATTTTCCTAAAGGGTTGTATATTAATATTTTACAACTGCTTTGCTCTCGTTACATCTACAAAGGAATGATCTTATACTGATTCTCTTTCTTTTTTTTCAATTGAATTTGATGGGCGATTTACTTGTATAAATGTAAAATAGCATGGCCTTGAAACAAAAGACAAACAAAAAATCCATTTGCTGAACCATCTAGACATTTTCAATGTATTTTAAGATAACTGCATAAAATTTGTGAATTTGCCAATTCCCTAGAATTGTACTTACATTTTTCTAAAATTAAACTATTGTGAATTTGTTAATTGTTGCCCAATTATGGAATTCAGTTTCTCATTTCATTTCCAATGGCACAACATAATCACAGGAGGTAAGTATTTTACATCAATAATCAGGAGTTTAATGAATTTTTTGCTGTCTTGCTCTATCCCTATTGAATGTCGATAACAAATATATTCTATCTCCTCTCAACACTTGTCGTCTGGTATTATATGAAAAAAAGTCAAACATTCTCTTGACACTAATAGCTGATATGCAACTCATCAATAACGAAAGGGATTTTTAAACACTTGAGCAGATGAATAATGATTCTTATCAAGCACTATCTTCTATCTTAAATATCACGTGTTACTCTTAATACAGCTATTATTCAGGTTCTCAAAAAATTCATTTGAAGATGAAAAGTTATATTACCATCTGAATACTTGTATTTTGAGTTGATTCACGGATCATTCATCACAAAGCGTTTTGACATTTTTAATATGTAATATTTGTATTTTGAGTTGATTCACAAATCGTTAGTCACAAAGCGTTTTGATATTTTTAATGTCTTGAGAGAATTGCCTGAAATCTGTTGATTTGTACATTTCTCTGAAATGTACTAAACCTTTCGTATAATTTAGCCTAGCAATTTCAATAAAAGCAATGTAAATGTAACACCTCTCCCCATTTCAACCCAGTCTATGTACTCGCTTTTATTACCTTTACTGTAAATGGTAAAGGGGTTGCCAAGTGTTATCCTGTCAGGTTCAATCTCAATGGTTACCAATATTTTTTTTGTCCCTTTCTCTCAAAAAGGAACGATCAAATACCTTTGTTGTCTTTGCAATTATTACAGCAATTGCCTCTCAACACGTCTTCTGTTATCTCCATTGGGAACTCAAAATCCCTTATAATCCGCCCCCTCCTGTAAACACTCCAGCACATTGTAGAAAAACAGACAATCTAACATGTTAATGAGAAAGATAACTAATGTGCAACTCACCAAAAACCCAAAAGACTTTTAGACAATTGAACATATAAATGATGATTCGGATCAAGCACTATTTTCAAGCTTCTTCATATCACAAGCTACTCTTGATAAAGATGTGTTTTAAATTCCCCCCCAAAATGATAGGACTTAAGAGTACTGATATTTTTTTCCGAATATTTGCATTCTGAGTGGATAACTTTTACATGCATTAACATGAGATGTATGTTGTTAAATAAACATACAGAGCCAGCGTTCAACATTGGATTGATGGCTTGTAACTATGCTTTGACATCCACATGTTTTTCCTGCTGTCATCAGATGCCATTTGTGTGCAGATTTCCTCTTTAAAGAGGTAGAAGGATATAAATCGTTCTTTTTAATATGGCAAACATATATGCAGATGATGGAAATGTTATTGCGGTCCACTTAATAACTAGTCCATATATTCTCTTTCATAAGTTATGATGTAAATGGGTACATGTTGTCCAGGCATTTTCCTAAAAGGTTCTATTTGAATTTTTTACAACTGCTTTGCTCTCGTTACTCCTACAAAGGAATGATCTTATACTGATTCTCTTTCTTTTTTTCAATTGAATTTGATAGGCGATTTACTTGTATGAAAGTAAAAATAACATGGTCTTGAAACAAAAGACAAACAAAAATTCCATTTGCCGAACCATCTGGACATTTTCAATGTATTTTAAGATAACTGCAGAGAATTTGTGAATTTGCCAATTCCTAGAATTGTACTTACATTTTTCTAAAATTAAGCTATTGTGAATTTGTTAATTGTTGCCCAATTATGGAATTCATTTTCTCATTTCATTTCCAATGGCACAACACAATCACAGGAGGTAGGTATTTTTAATCAATAATCAGGAGTGTTAGGAATTTTTTGCTGTCTTGCTCTATCCCTATTGAATGTCGATAACAAATATATTCAAGCTCCTCTCAACAAATGTCGTCTGGTATCTTCAATATGAGCTCAATATCACCTTTAACCGCAGTATTTTAGATTTCACACTACAACCCATTATATGAAAGAGAAAAAAAAACTCAAATATGGCATATATAATAATGGCTGACGTGCAACTCATCAATAAAGAAAGGGATTTTTAAACACTTGAGCAGATGAAGAATGATTCGTATCAAGCACTATCTTCTTTCTACTATATCACGTGTTTCTGTCCATATAGCTGTGCTTCAAATTCAAAAAAATTCATTTCAAGCTGAAAAAGGGTATTTCCATCTGAATATTTGCATTTTGAGTTGCTTCAGAGATCATTAATCACAAAACGTTTTTGACATTTTTAATATGTCTTGCGACAATTAACTAAAATCTGTTGGTTTGAACATTTCTTTGAAATGTACTAAAACTTTCGTTTAATTTAGCCTAGCAAATTCAAAAAAAGCGATGGAAATGCAACACCACTCCCCCTTTTAACCCAGGCTATATACTCTCTTTAATTAATTATATTGTAAGCGGTAAAGGGGTTGCCAAGTGCTATCCTGTCATGTTCAATCTCAAGGTTTTATAAATATATTTTTGTCCCTATCTCTCAAAAAGGAATGACCAAATACCTATGTTGTCTTTGCAATAGCTACAGCAATTGCCTCTCAACACATGTTTTCTGTTATCTCCATTGGGAACTCAATATCCCTTATAACCCCCCCTCCCGTTAACACTCCAGCCCATTGCAAAAAAAGGAAACAATCAAATATGCTACCGAGAAAGATAACTGATGTGCAACTCAGCAAAAAACCAAAAAGATTTTTGAGACAGTTGAACACATGAATAATGAATCGGATCAAACACTATTTTCAAGCTGCTTTCATATCACCAGCTACTCTTGTTAAAGTGTGCTTTACATTCCCCAAAAAATCGTAGGACTTATGAATACTCCTATTTTTGTCCGCAATTTGCATTTTGAGCTAATAACTTTTATATGCATTAACATGAGATGTATGTAGTTAAATAAACATACAGAGCCTGCGTTCAATATTGGATTGATGGTGTGTAACTATACTTTGACATCCACATGTTTTTCCCGATGTCATCGGATGCCATTTGTGTGCAGATTTCCTCTTTAAAGAGGTAAAACGATATAAATTGTTCTTTTTAATATGGCAAAAATATATGCAGATGATGAAAATGTAATTGCAGTCCACTCAATAACTTCAGTCCATATATTCTCTTTGATAAGTAATATTGTAAATACGAACATGTTGTCCAGGCATTTTCCTCAAAGGTTCTATTTTAATATTTTACAACTGCTTTGCTCGCGTTACTTCTTCAAAGGAATGAACTTATACTGATTCTCTTTCTTTTCTTCAATTGAATTTATAGGCGATTTACTTGTCTGAAAGTAAAAATAACATGGCCTTGAAACAAAAGACAAACAAAAATTCTATTTGCTGAACCATCTAAACATTTTCAATGTATCTTAATATAACTACATAGAACTTGTGAATTTGCCTATTCCCTAGAATTGTACTTACATTTTTCTAAACTTAAACTATTGAGAATTTGTTAATTGTTGCCCAATTATGGAATTCATTTTCTCATTTCATTTCCAAGGGCACAACACGATCACAGGAGGTAAGTTTTTTACATCAATAATCAGGAGTGTAATGAATTTTTTGCTGTCTTGCTCTATCCCTAGTGAATGTCGATAACAAATAGACTCAAGCTCCTATCAACACATGTCGTCTGGTATCTTCAATATGAGCTCAATATCACCTATAACCCCAGTATTTTCAATTTGACACTACAACTCTTTGTATGAAAGAACAAAAAAAATTCAAACAGGATATTGATAAAAATGGCTGACATGCAACCCATCAATAAAGAAAGGGATTTTTTAACACTTGAGCAGTTGAGTTATGATTCGTATCAAGGACTATCTTCTATCTGCAATATCACGTGTTACTCTCCATTTAGCTGTGCTTCAAAGTCCCCAAAAAATTCATTTGAAGCTGAAAAATGGTATTTCCATTTGAATATTTGCATTTTGAGTTGATTCACAGATCATTAACCACAAAGCGTTTTGACATTTTTAATATGTCTTGAGACAATTGCCTGAAATCTGTTGATTTGTACATTTCTTTGAAATGTACTAAACCTTTTGTATATTTTAGCCTAGCAAATTCAATAAAAGCGATGGATATGTAAACCCACTCCCCCTTTCAACCCAGGCTTTATACTCTCTTTAATTAGTTTTATCTTAAACGGTAAAGGGGTTGCCAAGTGCTATCCTGTCAGGTTCAATCTCAATGTTTAACCAATATATTTTTGTCCCTATCTCTCAAAAGGAATGACCAACTACCGATGTTATCTTTGCAACTACCACAGCAATTGCCTCTCAACACATGTCTTCTGTTATCTCCATTGGTGAACTCACTATCCTTTATAACCCCATCCCCCTTCCGTTAACACTCCAGCCCTTTGCAGATAAACAAACAATCTAACATGTTACCGAGAAAAATAACTGATGTGCAACTCAGGAAAAGAAAAAAAAAATTTTTTTAGACAATTGAACATATGAATAATGAATCGGATCAAGCACTATTTTCAAGCTTCTTCCATATCACTAGCTACCCTCGATATAAGTGTGCTTTACATTCCCCCCAAAAAACGTAGGACTTATGAATACTGATAATTTTGTCCGAATATTTGCATTTTGAGTTAATAACTTTTATATGCATTAACATGAGATGTATGTAGTTAAATTAACATACAGAGCCTGCATTCAATATTGGATTGATGGTGTGTAACTATGCTTTGACTTCCACATGTTATTCCCGCTCTTATCAGATGCCATTTGTGTGCAAATTTCCTCTTTAAAGAGGTAGAAGGATATGAATCGTTCTTTTTAATTTGGCAAAAAATATATGCAGATGATGAAAATGTAATTGCGGTCCACTTAATAACTTCAGTCCATATATTCTCTTTCATAAGTTTTATTGTAAATGGGAACATGTTGGCCAGGCATTTTCCTGAAAGGTTCTTCTTTAATATTTTACAACTGCTTTGCTCTCTTTACTTCTACAAAGGAATGATCTTATACCTACTTTCTTTCTTTTTTTTAATTGGTTTGGATAGATAATTTACATTTATTAAAGTAAAATAAGATGGCATTGAAAAAAAGACAAACAAAAATTCCATTGCTGAACCGTCTACACATTTTCAATGTACCGTAAGATAACTGCATATAATTTGTTAATTTGCTAACTCCCTACAATTGGACTTACATTATGCTAATATTTAACTATTGTGAATTTGTTAATTGTTACCCAATTATGGAAATCATTTTCTCATTTCACATCCAATGGGACAACATAGCAACATTTGGTAAGTATTTTGCCTCAATCATCAGGAGGGTAATGAATTGTTTGCTGTCTTGCTCTATCCCTAGTGAATGTCGTTAATAAATATATTCAAGCTCCTCTCAACACATGTCGTCTGGTATCTTCAATATGAGCTCAACATGACCAATAACCCCAGATTTTCAATTTAAAACTACAACTCATCATAAGAAAAAAAAAACCCTCAAACATGCTATTGATAATAAAAGCTGACATGCAACTCATCTATAAAGAACGGGATTTTTAAACACTTGAGCAGATGAATACTGATTCGTATCAAGCACTGTCTTCTATCTTCAACATCACATGATACTCTTGATACAGTCGCGCTTCAAATTCCCCAAAAATTCATTTGAAGAAGAAAAATTGTATTTCCATCTGAATATTTGCAATTTGAGTTGATTCACCGATCATTAATCAGAAAGCGTTTTGACATTTTTAATATGTCTTGAGACAATTGACTAAAATATGTTGGTTTGAACATTTCTTTGAAATATACTTAACCTTTCGTATAATTTAACCTAGCAAATACAATACAAGGGATGGAAATGTAACACCACTCGCCCTTTCAACCCAGGCTATATACTCTCTTTAATTAATTATATTGTAAGCGGTAAAGGGGTTGCCAAGTGCTATCCTGTCATGTTCAATCTCAATGTTTAATAAATATATTTTTGTCCCTATTTCTCAAAAAGGAATGACCAAATACCTATGTTGTCTTTGCAATAACTACAGCAATTGCCTCTCAACACATGTCTTCTGTTATCTCCATTGGGAACTCAATATCCCTTATAACCCCCCCCCCTCCTGTTAACACTCCAGCCCATTGCAGAAAAAGGAAACAATCAAATATGCTACCGAGAAAGATAACTGATGTGCAACTCAGCAAAAGAAAAACAAAAAGATTTTTGAGACAGTTGAACACATGCATAATGATTCGGATCAAGCACTATTTTCAAGCTGCTTTCATATCACCAGCTACTCTCGATAAAAGTGTGCTTTACATTGCCCAAAAAATCGTAGGACTTATGAATACTGATATTTTTGTCCGAATTTGCATTTTGAGTTAATAGCTTTTATATGCATTAACATGAGATGTATGTAGTTAAATAAACATACAGAGCCTGCGTTCAATATTGGATTGATGGTGTGTAACTATACTTTGACATCCACATGTTTTTCCCGCTCTCATCGGATGCCATTTGTGTGCAGATTTCCTCTTTAAAGAAGTAGAAGGATATAAATCGTTCTTTTTAATATGGCAAAAAATATATGCAGATGATGAAAATGTAATTGCGGTCCACTTAATAACTTCAGTCCATATATTCTCTTTGATAAGTTATATCGTAAATGGGAACATGTTGGCCAGGCATTTTCCTTAAAGGTTCTTTCTTAATATTTTACAACTGCTTTGCTCTCTTTACCTCCACAAAGGAATGATCTTATACCTACTTTCTTTCTTTTTTTTTTTTATAGGTTTTGATAGACAATTTACATGTATGAAAGTAAAATAAGATGGTCTTGAAAAAAGACAAACACAAATTCCATTGCTGAACCTTCAACACATTTTCAATGTTATTTTAGATAACTGCATATAATTTGTGAATTTGCCGATTCCCTAAAATTGTACTTACATTTTTCTAATATTAAACTATTGTGAATTTTTTAAGTGTTACCCAATTATGGAATTCATTTTCTCATTTCATTTCCAATGGGACAACATAGCAACATTTGGTAAGTATTTTACCTCAATCATCAGGAGAGTAATGAATTTTTTGCTGTGTTGCTCTATCCCTTGTGAATGTCGTTATTAAATATATTCTATCTCCTCTCAACACATGTCGCCTGGTATCTTCAATATGAGGTCAACATGACCTATATCCCCAGTATTTTCAATATAACTCTACAACTCATCCTATGAAAAAAAAAACCCTCAAACATGCTATTGATAATAAAAGCTGACATGCAACTCATCAATAAAGAAAGGGATTTTTAAACACTTGAGCAGATGAATACTGATTCGTATCAAGCATTATCTTCTATTTTGAATATCACGTGTTATTCTTGATACAATTGTGCTTCAAATTCCCCATAAATTCATTTGAAGATGAAAAAATGGTATTTCCATCTGAGTATTTGCCTTTCGAGTTTATTCACCGATCATTAACCACAAACTGTTTTGACATTTTTAATATGTCTTGAGACAATTGACTGAAATCTGTTGATTTGTACATTTTTTTGAAATGTACTAAACCTTTCGTATAATTTAGCCTAGCAAATTCAATACAAGAGATGGAAATGTAACACCACTCCCCCTTTTAACCCAGTCTATGTACTCTCTTTGATTACTTATATTGTAAACGGTAAAGGGGTTGCCAGGTGCTATCCTGTCATGTTCAATCTCAATGTTTAACCAATATTTTTTTGTCCCTATATCTCAAAAAAGAACAATCAAATACCTATGTCATCTTTGCAATTTCTATAGCAATTGCCTCTAAACACATGTCTTCTGTTATCTCCAATATCCCTTATAACCCCCCCCCCCTCCACTCCCATAAACACTATAGCCCATTGTAAAAACACAAATAATCAAATGTGTTACCGAGAAAGATAACTGATGTGCAACTCAGCAAAAAACCAAAAGATTATTGGACAATTGAACATATGAATAATGATTCGTTTCAAGAACTTTTTTCAAGCTGCTTCCATATCACTAGCTACTTTCGATGTAAGTTTGCTTTAAATTCGCAAAAAGAAAAATGGTACGACTTCTGAATACTGATATTTTTTTCCGAATATTTGCATTCTGAGTTGATAACTTTTATATGCATTAAAATGAGATGTGTGTTGTTAAATAAACATACAGCGCCAGCGTTCAACATTGGATTGATGGCTTGTAACTATGCTTTGACATCCACATGTTTTTCCCGCTCTCATCAGACGCAATGGGTGTGCAAATTTCCTCATTAAAGAGGTAGAAGGATATAAATTATGCTTTTTAATATGGCAAAAAATATATGCAGATGATGAAAATGTAATTGCAGTCCACTCAATAACTTCAGTCCATATATTCTCTTTGATAAGTAATATTGTAAATGGGAACATGTTGTCCAGGCATTTTCCTAAAAGGTTCTATTTTAATATTTTACAACTGCTTTGCTCTCGTTACCTCTTCAAAGGAATGATCTTATACTGATTCTCTTTCTTTTCTTCAATTGAATTTGATAGGCGATTTACATGTATGAAAGTAAAAATAACATGGCCTTGAAACAAAAGACAAACAAAAATTCTATTTGCTGAACCATCTAGACATTTTCAATGTATCTTAATATAACTGCAAAGAATTAGTGAATTTACCTATTCCCTAGAATTGTACTTACATTTTTCTAAAGTTGAACTATTGAGAATTTGTTAATTGTTGCCCAATTATGGAATTCATTTTCTCATTTCATTTCCAATGGCACAACACGATCACAGGAGGTAAGTTTTTTACATCAATAATCAGGAGTGTAATGAATTTTTTGCTGTCTTGCTCTAACCCTAGTGAATGTAGATGAAAAATATATTCAAGCTCCTATCAACACATGTCGTCTGGTATCTTCAATATGAGCTCAACATGACCTATAACCCCAGATTTTCAATTTAAAACTACAACTCATCATAAGAATAAAAAAACCTTCAAACATGCTATTGATAATAAAAGCTGACATGCAACTCATCTATAAAGAACGGGATTTTTAAACACTTGAGCAGATGAATACTGGTTCGTATCAAGCACTATCTTTTATCTTCAACATCACGTGTTACTCTTGATACAGTTGCGCTTCAAAATCCCCAAAAATTCATTGGAAGCAGAAAAATTGTATTTCCATCTGAATATTTGCATTTTGAGTTGATTCACCGATCATTAATCAGAAAGCGTTTTGACATTTTTAATGTGTCTTCAGCCAATTGACTGAAATCTGTTGGTTTGAACATTTCTTTGAAATGTACTTAACCTTTCGTATAATTTAGCCTAGCAAATTCAATACAAGGGATGGAAATGTAGCACCACTCCCCCTTTCAACCCAGGCTATATACTCTCTTTAATTAATTATCTTGTAAATGGTAAAGGGGTTGCCAGGTGCTATCCTGTCATGTTCAATATCAATGTTTAATAACTATATTTTTGTCCCTATCTCTCAAAAAGAAATGACCAAATACCTATGTTGTTTTTGCAATTACTACAGCAATTGCCTCTCAACACATGTCTTCTGTTATCTTCATTGGGAACTCAATATCCCTTATAACCCCCCCCCCCCACCCGTTAACACTCCAGCCCATTGCAGAAAAAGAAACAATCAAATATGCTACCGAGAAAGATAACTGATGTGCAACTCAGCGAAAAACAAAAAGATTTTGAAACAGTTGAACACATGCATAATGATTCGGATCAAGCACTATTTTCAAGCTGCTTTCATATCACCAGCTACTCTCGATAAAAGTGTGCTTTACATTCCCCAAAAAATCGTAGGACTTATGAATACTGATATTTTTGTCCGAATTTGCATTTTGAGTTAATAACTTTTATATGCATTAACATGAGATGTATGTAGTTAAATAAACATACAGAGCCTGCGTTCAATATTGGATTGATGGTGTGTAACTATACTTTGACATCCACATGTTTTTCCCGCTCTCATCGGATGCGATTTGTGTGCAGATTTCCTCTTTTAAGAAGTAGAAGGATATAAATCGTTCTTTTTAATATGGCAAAAAATATATGCAGATGATGAAAATGTAATTGCAGTCCACTTAATAACTTCAGTCCATATATTCTCTTTCATAAGTTATATCATAAATGGGAACATGTTGGCCAGGCATTTTCCTAAAGGGTTCTATCTTAATATTTTACAACTGCTTTGCTCTCTCTACCTCCACAAAGGAATGATCTTATACCTACTTTCTTTCTTTTTTTTACGGGATTTGATAGACAATTTACATGTATGAAAGTAAAATAAGATGGTCTTGAAAAAAGACAAACACAAATTCCATTGCTGAACCGTCAACACATTTTCAATGTTATTTAAGATAACTGCATATAATTTGTGAATTTGCCGATTCCCTAAAATTGTACTTACATTTTTCTAATATTAAACTATTGTGAATTTGTTAAGTGTTACCCAATTATAGTATTCATTTTCTGATTTAATTTCCAATGGGACAACATAGCAACAGTTGGTAAGTATTTTTTCATTAATCATCAGAAGAGGAATGAATTTTTTGCTGTCTTGCTCTATCCCTAGTGAATGTCGTTATTAAATATATTCTATCTCCTCTCAACACATGTCGCCTGGTATCTTCAATATGAGCTCAATATCACCTATAACCCCAGTATTTTCAATATAACTCTACAACTCATCCTATGAAAAAAAAAAACCCAAACATGCTATTGATAATAAAAGCTGACATGCAACTCATCAATAAAGAAAGGGATTTTTAAACACTTGAGCAGATGAATACTGATTCGTATCAAGCATTATCTTCTATCTTGAATATCACGTGTTATTCTTGATACAATTGGGCTTCAAATTCCCCATAAATTCATTTGAAGATGAAAAAATGGTATTTCCATCTGAGTATTTGCATTTTGAGTTTATTCACCGATCAATAACCACAAACTGTTTTGACATTTTTAATATGTCTTGAGACAATTGACTGAAATCTGTTGATTTGTACATTTTTTTGCAATGTACTAAACCTTTCATATAATTTAGCCTAGCAATTTCAATACAAGGGATGGAAATGTAACACCACTCCCCCTTTTAACCCAGTCTATGTACTCTCTTTGATTACTTATATTGTAAACGGTAAAGGGGTTGCAGGTGCTATCCTGTCATGTTCAATCTCAATGTTTAACCAATATTTTTTTGTCCCTATCTCTCAAAAAGGAACAATCAAATACCTATGTTATCTTTGCAATTTCTATAGCAATTGCCTCTAAACACATGTCTTCTGTTATCTCCAATATCCCTTATGCCCCCCTCCTCCACTCCCATAAACACTATGGCCCATTGTAAAAATACAAATAATCAAATGTGTTACCGAGAAAGATAACTGATGTGCACCTCAGCAAAAAACCAAAAGATTATTGGACAATTGAACATATGAATAATGATTCGGATCAAGAACTGTTTCCAAGCTGCTTCCATATCACTAGCTACTTTCGATGTAAGTTTGCTTTAAATTCGCAAAAAGAAAAAGGGTACGACTTCTGAATACTGATATTTTTGTCCGAATATTTGCATTCTGAGTTAATAACTTTTATATGCATTAACATGAGATGTATGTTGTTAAATAAACATACAGAGCCAGCGTTCAATATTGGATTGATGGCTTGTAACTATGCTTTGACATCCACATGTTTTTCCCGCTCTCATCAGATGCAATGGGTGTGCAAATTTCCTCATTAAAGAGGTAGAAGGATATAAATTATGCTTTTTAATATGGCAAAAAATATATGCAGATGATGAAAATGTAATTGCAGTCCACTCAATAACTTCAGTCCATATATTCTCTTTGATAAATAATATTGTAAATGGGAACATGTTGTCCAGGCATTTTCCTAAAAGGTTCTATTTTAATATTTTACAACTGCTTTGCTCTCGTTACCTCTTCAAAGGAATGATCTTATACTGATTCCCTTTCTTTTCTTCAATTGAATTTGATAGGCGATTTACTTGTATGAAAGTAGAAATAACATGGCCTTGAAACAAAAGACAAACAAAAATTCTATTTGCTGAACCATCTAGACATTTTCAATGTATTTTAATATAAGTACATAGAATTTGTGAGTTTGCCTAATACCTAGAATTGTACTTACATTTTTCTAAACTTAAACTATTGAGAATTTGTTAATTGTTGCCCAATTATGGAATTCATTTTCTCATTTCATTTCCAATGGCACAACACGATCACAGGAGGTAAGTTTTTTACAACAATAATCAGGAGTGTAATGAATTTTTTGCTGTCTTGCTCTCTCCCTAGTGAATGTCGATAACAAATATACTCAATCTCCTCTCAGCACATGTCGTCTGGTATCTTCGATATGAGCTCAATATCACCTATAACCCCAGTATTTTCAATTTGACACTACAACTCATTGTATGAAAGAACAAAAAAACTCATACAGGATATTGATAATAATGGCTGACATGCAACCCATCAATAAAGAAAGGGATTTTTAAACACTTGAGCAGTTGAGTAATGATTCGTATCAAGGACTATCTTCCAGGGCTAGAAATAGGGCTTATCCGCTTGTCTGTACTAAGTGAAACTTGTGACGGACAAGTAAAATTGCCAATGCACTTGTCCAAAATTTACATACAGTTCAATTAGAATTTAAGACTCCACTTGGTTGGCGGACAAGTGAAAATTTTTCCTTATTTCTAGCACTGTCTTCTATCTACAATATCACGTGTTACTCTTGATACAGTGGTGCTTCAAATTCCCCAAAAATTCATTTGAAGCTGAAAAATGGTATTTCCATTGGAATATTTGCATTTTGAGTTGATTCACAGATCATTAATCACAAAGCGTTTTGATATTTTTAATATGTCTTGAGACAATTGCCTGAAATCTGTCGATTTGTACATTTCTTTGAAATGTACTAAACCTTTCGTATAATTTAGCCCAGCAAATTCAATAAAAGCAATGGATATGTAAACCCACTCCCCCTTTCAACCCAGGCTATATACTCTCTTTAAGGTGGCGATCTAGTGAACGCATATGAACGGACATTGCTCACCATTTCTCGCGATAGTGAAAAATATAGGCAACAGTAAGCCATATAAAAGTATACCTTTTCTAAAAGCTGAGTGTCCAGCGCAAATGAAGATACCACCTTTATTAAAATCTATCCAACAGTATTTTTTTTTATGAAGCCACAAAGTTGGACAATCGTTTGTGCCAACCCAAAGCGAGTCCAGCGAAATTGGGAGGTCAACAGATTATCCGATGACCACTTCCGTCCGTTTTACTGCTAGCGTAGATTCTTGGCCATCAAAACGTGTTTTGTATTGTCGATAACGCAAACGAGCCCTGTTTTAGGTCACGAAAGATATTTATAGTTGTGCCATGTACATGTACTTTGGGTGAAAGCTCTGCGAATGATGGTGAAACTACAAAACTATTCCCGTTATCGACAAACAAAAACACCCTTTTAGACAAAATAAATGACTTATTGTACATACCAAGTCTGAACAGAATCGAGCCAGTGGATTTTTCCCCAATTTCGCTGGAGGTGGCCGTTCCTTCGTAAAAGTGAACCCGAGAAAACAGGCTATATCTCACGGTCTGATGATCTTTGACCTTCGTCGGTCAATGCCGCCAAAACTATTCGAGGCAGGTTCTATTTTTGAACTTCCGCGATAAGTACGACCTCTGTAGTTGGCTATCAATGTTCAAAACATGTAAAATATCGTGATTTATAGCTAAAAATTACATATTCATAAGGAGGTACGTCTCCTGTCCTTTTAAATACCCTCGTGGAAATTTAGCGCCATATGACGTTTTCGCGGAAGTAGGCGGAGTTACCCAGCGAGCATGCCTACTAGAACTTCAGAGAGCTAATTATGCAAATGTGCCAAAGATAACCGCTGCCGCAACAGCCATGAAAGTTGACGATAGCGAGGGATGAAGTGTACAATACAAGCTAGTAGGGTCGAATGAATCGCACTTTTCATGAAAACACCAAGCGATGAATAAGAATCTGTTTTAAATTACCCCGGACATGTCTCATTGTTCTGCGATTTTCACAGGTTCTTTTGCTTGTTTACAACAAGTTCCAGCCAAACAGGCTTCATTCAGGCTGGCGGACGGGTTTCATATCACAGACTTGAAACGCTAACCAAGAAACTAATAATAATAAACCAAACTTCAAAGTTGACGAACGGTGCATTCAGCCCAATGAAACCCGAAAATGGTGAAAAAAAATTGTGGTCATAAAATAAAAAGATTGGATCACAGCCCCATCTCATAGCATTTTATGTGTACATCCTCAACTTCTTCCCGTAACTCGCCAAAATGCCACCGCGAAGAACAGGCTGCTGCAGCTGAGGGGACAGGGACGGAGCAGGGGCAGAGGCTCTGGTCACACTTGATTCATTGTCCAAGGAAATATCCAGTGCACGCATACATTTTTCAGTTAACTTTTAATTTTTTTGATGCGTTGCTGATACATGAGTTTTCCCGTTGTCGTCATCGAGACTGTCCGATTCAGATTTGGTGCCGGTGGATGTGGATGGCACAACCGCTGAAACTAATAGTTAAAGCTGGGGCCTGGGCTCTGCAGGCCACGCTCGGTATTACGAGCCCTTGTCACTATCGGCAAGTTTTGTCCTGATATCCGTGTCCATTCTTACAAATTTTTTTTTTCTTTTGCGACCCTTTTTCCTTTTCCTTTTGATGGGTACGGAGGAACTGCATTGAAGTTGTGATGGAGTCAGACCTCGACCCCCTGACCTCACTAGATATGTATCAGTGTGGACGCATCACAGGTCACGTGACCCAACAAACCCGCACGTTCAGTGGCAGCTTTGTTTACACTCCAGTTTGGTACGACCGCGTCAGGAAAAACAACGATTTTAACGTCAATGTAAAAAGTATTTAGCAACGAAACAATGCGGAACTTAAAGTAAACTTATTAACAGAACAGAAAATGTAAAAAGTGAAACATCCTTGATTTTTATGTTGTTCACTAGATCGCTACCTTAATTAGTTATATCTCAAACGGTAAAGGGGTTGCCAGTTGCTATCCTGTCAGGTTCAATCTCAATGTTTATCCAATATATTTTTGTCCCTATCTCTCAAAAAGGAATGACCAAATACCTATGTTATCTTTGCAACTACCACAGCAATTGTCTCTCAACACATATCTTGTGTTATCTCCATTGGAAACTCAATATCCCTTATAACCCCCCCCCCCTTCCATTAACACTCCAGCCCATTGCAGAAAAACAAACAATCTAATATGTTACCAAGAAAAATGACTGATGTGCAACTCAGCAAAAAACAAAAAGATTTTTTAGACAATTGAACATATGAATAATGAATTGGACCAGGCAATATTTTCAAGCTGCTTCCATATCACTAGCTACTCTCGATATAAGGGTGCTCTACATTCCCCCCAAAAAACGTAAGACGTATGAATACCGTTACGTTTGTCCGAATATTTCCATTTTGAGTTAATTAATTTTAAATGCATTAACATGAGATGTATGTAGTTAAATAAACATACAGAGCCTGCATTCAATATTGGATTGATGGTGTGTACCTGTGCTTTGACATCCACATGTTTTTCCCGCTCTTATCAGATGCCATTTGTGTGCAAATTTCCTCTTTAAAGAAGTGGAAGGATATAAATCGTTCTTTTTAATTTGGCAAAAAATATATGCAGATGATGAAAATGTAATTGCGGTCCACTTAATAACTTCAGTCCATGTATTCTCTTTCATAACTTTTATTGTAAATGGGAACATGTTGACCAGGCATTTTCCTGAAAGGTTTTATCTCAATATTTTACAACTACCTTGCTCTCTTTACCTCTACAAAGGAATGATCTTATACCTACATTCTTTCTTTTTTTTAATTGGTTTTGATAGACAATTTACATGTATAAAAGTAAAATAAGATGGCCTTGAAAAAAAGACTAACAAAAATTCCATTGCTGAACCGTCTACACATTTTCAATGTTATTTAAGATAACTGCATGTAATTTGTTAATTTGCTAATTCCCTACAATTGTACTTACATTATGCTAATATCTAACTATTGTGAATTTGTTAATTGTTACCCAATTATGGAATTCATTTTCTCATTTCATTTCCAATGGGACAACATAGCAAGATTGGGTAAGTATTTTACCTCAATCATCAGGAGAGTAATGAATTTTTTGCTGTCTTGCTCTATCCCTAGTGAATGTCGCTAATTAATATATTCAAGCTCCTCTCAACACATGTCGTCTGGTATCTTCAATATGAGCTCAATATTACCTATAACCCCAGATTTTCAATTTAACACTACAACTCATCACATGAAAAAAAAACCCTCAAACATGCTATTGATAATAAAAGCTGACATGCAACTCATCAATAAAGAACGGGATTTTTAAACACTTGAGCAGATGAATACTGATTCGAATCAAGCACTATTTTCTAGCTTCAACATCACGTGTTACTCTTGATACAATTGTGCTTCAAATTCCCCATAAATTCATTTGAAGAAGAAAAATTGTATTTCCATCTATATATTTGCATTTTGAGTTGATTCACAGATCATTAATCACAAAGCGTTTTCACATTTTTAATATGTCTTGAGACAATTAACTAAAATCTGTTGGTTGGAACATTTCTTTGAAATGTACTAAACCTTTCGTATAATTTAGCCTAGCAAATTCAAAAAAAGCAATGGAAATGCAACACCACTCCCCCTTTCATCCCAGGCTATATACTCTCTTTAATAAATTATATTGTAAACGGTAAAGGGGTTGCCAAGTGCTATCCTGTCATGTTCAATCTCAATGTTATAACAATATATTTTTGTCCCTATCTCACAAAAAGGAACAACCAAATACCTATGTTGTCTTTGCAATTACTACAGCAATTGCCTCTCAACACATGTTTTCTGTAATCTCCATTGGGATCTAAATATCCCTTATAACCCCCCCCCCCTCCCGTTAACACTCCAGCTCATTGCAGAAAAAGAAACAATCAAATATGCTACCGAGAAAGATAACTGATGTGCAACTCAGCAAAAAACAAAAAGATTTTTGAGATAGTTGAACACATGAATAATGAATCGGATCAAGCTCTATTTTCAAGCTGCTTTCATATCACCAGGTACTCTTGTTAAAGTGTGGTTTACATTCCCCAAAAAATCGTAGGACTTATGAATACTGATATTTTTGTCCGAATTTGCATTTTGAGTTAATAACGTTTATTTGCATTAACATGAGATGTATGTTGTTAAATAAACATACAGAGCCTCCGTTCAATATTGGATTGATGGCTTGTAACTATACTTTGACATCCACATGTTTTTCCCGATGTCATCGGATGCCATTTGTGTCCAAATTTCCTCATTAAAGAGGAAGAAGGATATAAATTATGCTTTTTAATATTACAAAAAATATATGCAGATGTTGAAAATGTAAATGCAGTCCACTCAATAACTTCAGTCCATGTACTCTCTTTGATAAGTAATATTGTAAATGGGAACATGTTGTCCAGGCATTTTCCTAAAAGGTTCTATTTTAATATTTTACAACTGCTTTGCTCTCGTTACCTCTTCAAAGGAATGATCTTATACTGATTCTATTTCTTTTCTTCAATTGAATTTTATAGGCGATTTACTTGTATGAAAGTAAAAATAACATGGCCTGGAAACAAAAGACAAACAAAAATTCTATTTGCTGAACCATCCAGACATTTACAATGTATTTTAATATAACTACAAAGTATTTGTGAATTTGCCTATTCCCTAGAATTGTACTTACATTTTTCTAAACTTAAACAATTAAGAATTTGTTAATTGTTGCCCAATTATGGAATTCATTTTCTCATTTCATTTCCAATGGCACAACATGATCACAGGGGGTAAGTATTTAACATCAACAATCAGGAGTGTAATGAATTTTTTGCTGTCTTGCTCTCTCCCTAGTGAACGTCGACAACAAATATAATCAAGCTCCTCTCAACACATGTCGTCTGGTATCTTCAATATGAGCTCAATATCACCTATAACCCCAGTATTTTCAATTTGACACTACAACTCATTGTATGAAAGAACAAAAAAACTCATACATGCTATTGATAATAATGGCTGACATGCAACTCATCAATAAAGAAAGGGATTTTTAAACACTTGAGCAGATGAGTAATGATTCGTATCAAGGACTATCCTCTATCTACAATATCACGTGTTACTCTCCATATAGCTGTGCTTCAAATTCCCCAAAAATTCATTTGAAGCTGAAAAATGGTATTTCCATTTGAATATTTTCATTTTGAGTTGATTCACAGATCATTAATCACAAAGCGTTTTGACATTTTTAATATGTCTTGAGACAATTGCCTGAAATCTTTCGATTTGTACATTTCTTTGAAATGTACTTAACCTTTCGTATAATTTAGCCCAGCAAATTCAATAAATGCGATGGAAATGTAAACCCATTCCCCCTTTCAACCCAGGCTATATACTCTCTTTAATTAGTTATATCTTAAACGGTAAAGGGGTTGACAGGTGCTGTCCTGTCAGGTTCAATCTCAATGTTTAAACAATATATTTTTGTCCCTATCTCTCAGAAAGGAACGACCAAATACTTATGTTATCTTTGCAATTAACCAAGCAATTGCCTCCCAACACATGTCTTCTGTTATCTCCATTGGGAACTCAATATCCCTTATAACCCCCCCCCCCTTTCCGGTAACACTCCAGCCCATTCCAGATAAACAAGCAATTTAACATGTTACCGCAAAAATAACTGATGTGCAACTCAGCAAAAGAAAAAGAAAAAAAGATTTTTTAGACAATTGAACATATGAATAATGAATTGGATCAAGGACTATTTTCAAGCTGCTTCCATATCACCAGCTACTCTCGATATAAGTGTGCTTTACATTCCCCCCAAAAATTGTAGGACTTATGAATACTGATAATTTTGTCCGAATATTTGCATTTTGAGTTAATAACTTTTATATGCATTAACATGAGATGTATGTAGTTAAATAAACATACAGAGCCTGCATTCAATATTGGATTGATGGTGTGTAACTATGCTTTGGCATCCACATGTTTTTCCCGCTCTTATCAGATGCCATTTGTGTGCAAGTTTCCTCTTTAAAGAGGTAGAAGGATATAAATCGTTCTTTTTGATTTGGCAAAAAATATATGCAGATGATGAAAATGTAATTGCGGTCCACTTAATAACTTCAGTCCATATATTCTCTTTCATAAGTTTTATCGTAAATGGGAACATGTTGGCCAGGAATTTTCCTGAAAGGTTCTATCTTAATATTTTACAACTGCTTTGCTCTCGTTACCTCTACAAAGGAATGATCTTATACCTACTTTCTTTCTCTTTTTCGAATTGGTTTTGATAGACAATTTATATGTATTAAAGTAAAATAAGATGGTTTTGAAAAAAAGACAAACAAAAATTCCATTGCTGAATCGTCTGCATATTTTCAATGTACCTTAAGATAACTGCATAGAATTTGTTAATTTGCTAATTCCCTACAATTGTACTTACATTATGCTAATATTTAACTATTGTGAATTTGTTAATTGTTACCCAATTATGAAATTCATTTTCTCATTTCATTTCCAATGGGACAACATAGCAAATATGGGTAAGTACTTTACCTCAATCATCAGGAGAGTAATGAATTTTTTGCTGTTTTGCTCTATCCCTAATGAATGTCGCTAATAAATATATTCAAGCTCCTCTCAACAGATGTTATCTGGTATCTTCAATATGAGCTCAACATGACCTATAACCCCAGATTCTCAATTTAAAACTACAACTCATCATAAGAAGAAAAAAAGACTCAAACATGCTATTGATAATAAAAGCTGACATGCAACTCATCTATAAAGAACGGGATTTTTAAACACTTGAGCAGATGAATACTGATTCATATCAAGCACTATCTTCTATCTTTAACATCACGTGTTACTCTTGATACAGTTGTGCTTAGAATTCCCCAAAAATTCATTTGAAGAAGAAAAATTGTATTTCCATCTAAATATTTGCATTTTGAGTTGATTCACAGATCATTAATCACAAAGCGTTTTGACATTTTTAATATGTCTTGAGACAATTGCCTGAAATCTGTCGATTTGTACATTTCTTTGAAATGTACTAAACCTTTCGTATAATTTAGCCCAGCAAATTCAATACAAGCGATGGAATTGTAACACCACTCCCCCTTTAAACCATGGCTATGTACTCTCTTTAATTAATTTTATTGTAAACGGTAAAGAGGTTGCAAGGTGCTTTCCTTACAGGTTCAATCTCAATGTTTACCCAATATATTTTTGTCCCTATCTCTCAAAAAGGAATGACCAAATACCTATGTTATCTTTGCAATTACTACAGCAATTGCCTCTCAACACATGTTTTCTGTTATCTCCATTGGGAACTCAATATCCCCTATACCCCCCCCCTCCCGCTTACACTCCAGCCCATTGCAGAAAAACAAACAATCAAATATGTTACCGAGAAAGATAACTTATGTGCAACTCAGCAAAAGCCAAAAAGATTTTTTAGACAATTGAACATATGAATAAAGATTCGGATCAAGCACTATTTTCATCCTGCCTTCATATCACTAGCTACTCTCCATATAAGTGTGCTTTACATCCCCCCCCAAAAAAAAATCGTAGTACTTATGAATACTGATATTTTTGTCCGAATATTCGCATATTGATTTAATAATTTTTATATGCATTAACATGAGATGTATATAGTTAAATAAACATACAGAGCCTGCGTTCAATATTGGATTGATGGCTTGTAACTATACTTTGACATCCACATGTTTTTCCCGCTCTCATCAGATGCCATTTGTGCGCAAATTTCGTCTTTAAAGAGGTAGAAGGATATAAACCGTTCTTTTTAATATGGCAAAAAATATATAAAGATGATGAAATGTAATTGCAGTCCACTTAATAACTTCAGCCCATCTAATCCTTTTGATAAGTTATATTGTGGATGGGAACATGTTGGCCAGGCATTTTCCTAAAAGGCTCTATCTTAATATTTTGCAACTAGTTTGCTCTCCTTACCTCTACAAAGGAATGATCTTATACCTACATTCTTTCTTTTTTTTAATTGATTTTGATAGACAATTTACATATATGAAAGTAAAATAAGATGGCCTTGAAAAAAAGACAAACAAAAATTCCATTGCTTTTCCGTCTACACATTTTCAATGTTATTCAAGATAACTGCATAGAATTTGTGAATTTGGCAATTCCCTAGAGTTGTACTTACTTTTTTCTAATATTAAACTATCGTGAATTTGTTAATTGTTACCCAATTATGGAATTCATTTTCTCATTTCATTTCCAATGGGACAACATAACAACAGTTGGTAAGTATTTTACCTCAATCATCAGGAGAGTAATGAATTTTTTGCTGTCTATCTCTATCCCTAGTAAATGTCGTTAATAAATAAATTCTAGCTCTTCTCAATGCATGTCGTCTCGTATCTTCAATGTGAGCTCAATATCACCTAGGACCCCAGATTTTCAATTTAACACTACAACTCATTATATGAAAAAAAAAACCCTCAAACATGCTGTTGATAATAAAAGGTGACATGCAACTCATCAATAATGGAAGGGATTTTTAAACACTGGAGCAGATGAATAATGATTCGTATCAAGCACTATCTTCTGTCTTCAATACCATGTGTTACTCTTGATATAGTTGCGCTTCAAATTCCCCAAAAATTCATTTCAAAATGAAAAATTGTATTTCCATCTGAATATTTGCATTTTAAGTTGATATACGGATCAGTAATCACAAAATGTTTAGACATTTTTAAAAGGACTTGAGCCAATTGCCTGAAATCTCTTAATTTGTACATTTCTTTGTAATGTACTAGACCTTTTGTATAATTTAGCCCAGCAAATTCAATACAAGGGATGGAAACTTTAACAGCACTCACGCTTTCAAGCCAGTCTATGTACTCTCTTTGATTATTATATTGTAAACGGTAAAGGGGTTGCCAGGTGTTTTCCTGTCAGGTTCAATCTCATTGTTTTACCAATATTTTTTGTCCCTATCTCTCAAAAAGGAACGATCAAATACCTATGTTATCTTTGCCATTTCTACGGCAATTGCCTCTCAACACATGTCTTCTGTTATCTCCATTGGGAACTCAATATCCCTTATACCACCCCTCACTCCCATAGACTTACAGCCCATTGTAGAAAAACAAATAATCAAATATGTTACCGAGAAAGATAACTGATGTGCACCTCAGCAAAATTCCAAAAGATTATTGGACAATTGAACATATGAATAATGATTCGGATCAAGAACTATTTTCAAGCTTCTTCCATATCACTAGCTACTTTTGATATAAGTGTGCCTTAAATTCACAAAAAAAAAATCGTAGGACTTATGAATACTGATATTTTTGTTCGAATATTTGCATTCTGAGTTGATAACTTTTATATGCATTAACATGAGATGTATGTTGTTAAATAAACATACAGAGCCTGCATTCAATATTGGATTGATGGCTTGTAACTATGCTTTGACATTCACATGTTTTTACCGCTCTCATCAGACGCAATGGGTGTGCAAATTTCCACTTTAAAGAGGTAGAAGGACATAAAATATGCTTTTTAATATGGCGAAAAATATATGCAGATGATGAAAATGTAAATGCAGTCCACTCAATAACTTCAGTCCATATATTCTCTTTGATAAGTAATATTGTAAATGGGAACATGTTGTCCAGGCATTTTCTTAAAATGTTCTATTTTAATATTTTACAACTGCTTTGCTCTCGTTACCTCTTCAAAGGAATGATCTTATACTGATTCTCTTTCTTTTTTTCAATTGAATTTCATAGGCTATTTACTTGTATGAAAGTAAAATAACATGGCCTTGAAACAAACGACAAACAAAAATTCTATTTGCTGAACCATCTAGACATTTTCAATGTATTTTAAGATAACTACATAGAATTTGTGAATTTGCCAATTCCCTAAAATTGTACTTACATTTTTATAAAATTAAACTATTGTAAATTTGTTAATTGTTGCCCAATTATGGAATTCATTTTTCTCATTTCATTTCCAATGGCACAACACGATCACAGGAGGTAAGTATTTTACATCGATAATCAGGAGTGTAATGAATTTTTTGCTGTCTTGCTCTCTCCCTAGTGATTGTCGATAACAAATATATTCAAGCTCCTCTCAACACATGTTGTCTGGTATCTTCAATATGAGCTCAATATCACCTATAACCCCAGTATTTTCAATTTGACACTACAACTCATTGTATGAAAGAACAAAAAAACTCATACATGCTATTGATAATAATGGCTGACATGCAACTCATCAATAAAGAAAGGGATTTTTAAACACTTGAGCAGTTGATTAATGATTCATATCAAGGACTATCCTCTATCTACAATATCACGTGTTACTCTCCATATAGCTGTGCTTCAAATTCCCGAAAAATTCATTTGAAGCAGAAAAATGGTATTTCCATTTGAATATTTGAATTTTGAGTTGATTCAGAGATCATTAATCACAAAGCGTTTTGACATTTTTAATATGTCTTGAGACAATTGCCTGAAATCTGTCGATTTGTACATTTCTTTGAAATGTACTAAACCTTTCATATAATTTAGCCCAGCAAGTTCAATACAAGGGATGGACATGTAAACCCACTCCCCCTTTCAACCCATGCTATGTACTTTCTTTAATTATTGATATTGTAAACGGTAAAGGGGTTGCCAGGTGCCATCCTGTCAGGTTCAATCTCAATGTTTAAACAATATATTTTTGTCCCTATCTCTCAAAAAGGAATGACCAAATACCTATGTTATCTTTGCAATTAGTACAGCAATTGCCTGCCAACACATGTCTTCTGTTATCTCCATTGAGAACTCAATATCCCTTATAACCCCCCCCCCCCCGCCCCTTTGTTAACACTGCAGCCCATTGCAGAAAAACAAACAATCTAATATGTTACCGAGAAAAATAACTGATGTGCAACTCAGCAAAAAACAAAAGGATTTTTTTAGACAATTGAATATATGAATAATAAATCGGATCAAGGACTATTTTAAAGCTGCTTCCATATCACTAGCTACTCTCGATATAAGTGTGCTTTACATTCCCCCCAAAAAGTCGTAGGACTTATGAATACTGATAATTTTTGTCCGAATGTTTGCATTTTGAGTTAATAACTTTTATATGCATTAACATGAGATGTATGTAGTTAAATAAACATACAGAGCCTGCATTCAATATTGAATTGATGGTGTGTAAATACACCTTGACATCCACATGTTTTTCCCGCTCTTATTAGATGCCATTTGTGTGCAAATTTCCTCTTTCAAGAAGTAGAAGGATATAAACCGGTCTTTTTAATCTGGCAAAGAATATATGCAGATGATGAAAATGTAATTGCAGTCCACTTAATAACTTCAGTCCATATATTCTCTTTCACAAGTTTTATTGTAAATGGGAACATATTGGCCAGGCATTTTCCTGAAAGGTTCTATCTTAATATTTTGCAACTACTTTGCTCTTTTTACCTCTACAAAGGAATGATCTTATACATACTTTGTTTCTTTTTTTTGGAATTGGTTTTGATAGAAAATTAACATGTATGATAGTAAAATAAGATTGCCGGAAAAAAAGACAAACAAAAATTCCATTGCAGAACCGTCTACACATTTCCAATGTACCTTAAGATAACTGCATAAAATTTGTGGATTTGCCAATTCCCTACAATTGTACTTACATTATGCTAATATTTAACTATTGTGAATTTGTTAACTGTTACCCAATTATGGAATTCATTTTCTCATTTCATTTCCAATGGGACAACATAGCAAATATGGGTAAGTATTTTACCTCAATCATCAGGAGAGTAATGAATTTTTTGCTGTCTTGCTCTATCCCTAGTGAATGTCGTTAATATATATATTCAATGTCCTCTCAACACATGTCGTCTGGTATCTTCAATATGAGCTCAATATCACCTATAACCCCAGATTTTCAATTTAACACTACAACTCATTCTGTGAAAAAAAACCTCAAACATGCTATTGATAATCATAGCTGACATGCAACTCATCTATAAAGAACGGGATTTTTAAACAGTTGAGCAGATGAATACTGATTCGTATCAAGCACTATCTTTTATCTTCAATATCACGTGTTAATCTTGATACAGTTGTGCTTCAAATTCCCCCAAAAATCATTTGAAGATGAAAAATTGTATTTCCATCTGAATATTTGCATTTTGAGTTGACTCACAAATCATTAATCACAAAGTGTTTTGACATTTTTAATATGTCTTGAGACAATTGCCTGAAATCTGTTGATTTGTACATTTCTTTGCAATGTACTTAACCTTTCGTATAATCTAGCCTAGCAAATTCAATACAAGGGGTGGAAATGTAACAGCACTCCCGCTTTCAACCCAGTCTATGTACTCTCTACGATTACTTATATTGTAAACGGTAAAGGGGTTGCCAGGTGCTATCCTGTCAGGTTCAATCTCAATGTTTTAAAATTATTTTTTGTCCCTATCTCTCAAAAAGGAACAATCAAATACCTATGTTATCTTTGCAATTTCTATGGCAATTGCCCCTAAACACAGGTCCTCTGTTATCTCCAATGGGAACTCAATATCCCTTATAACCCCCCACCCACACTCCCATAGACACTACAGCCCATTGTAGAAAAACAAATAATCAAATATGTTACCAAGAAAGATAACTGATGTGCAACTCAGCAAAAATCCAAAAGATTATTGGACAATTGGACATATGAATAATGAATCAGATCAAGCACTATTTTCAAGCTGCTTCCATATCACTAGCTACTCTCGATATAAGTGTGCTTTACATTCCCCGAAAAAAATCGTGGGACTTATGAATACTCATAATTTTGTCCGAATATTTGCATTCTGAGTTGAAAACTTTTATATGCATTAACATGAGATGTATGTTGTTAAATAAACATACAGAGCCAGCGTTCTATATTGGATTGATGGCCGATATCTATACTTTGACATCCATATGTTTTTTTTCGCTCTCATCAGATGCAATTTGTGTGCTAATTTCCTTTTTAAAGAAGTAGAAGGAAATAAATTGCTTTTTTTTCATATGGCAAAAAAAATATGCAGATGATGAAAATGTAATTGCAGTCCACTTATTGGCTTCAGTCCATATTCTCTCTTTGATAAGTTATATTGTAAATGGGAATATATTGTCCAGGCATTTTCCTAAAAGGTTTAATTTTAATATTTTACAACTGCTTTGCTCTCGTTACCTCTACAAATGAATGATCTTATACTGAATCTCTTTCTTTTTTTCAATTGAATTTCATAGGCGATCTACTTGTATGAATGTAAAATAACATGGCCTTGAAACAAAAGACAAACAGAAATTCCATTTGCTGAACCATCTAGACATTTTCAATGTATTTTAAGATAACTGCATAGAATTTGTGAATTTGCCAACTCCCTAGAATTGTACTTACATTTTTATAAAATTAAACTATTGTGAATTTGTTAATTGTTGCCCAATTATGGAATTTATTTTTCTCATTTCATTTCCAATGGTGCAACACGATCACAGGAGGTAAGCATTTTACATCAATAATCAGGAGTGTAATGAAATTTTTGCTGTCTTGCTCTCTCCCTAGTGATTGTCGATAACGAATAAATATTATAGCTCCTCTCAACACACGTCATCGGGTATCTTCAATATGAGCTCAATATCACCTTCAACCTCAGTATTTTCAATTAAACACTACAACTCATTATATGAATGGAAAAAAAAACAACTCAAACATGGTATTGATAATAATGGCTGACATGCAACTCATCAATATAGAAAAGGATTTTTAAACACTTGAACAGATGAATAATGATTCCTATCAAGCACTATCTTCTATCTACAATATCACGTGTTACTCTCCATATAGCTGTGCTTCAAATTCCCAAAAAATTCATTTGAAGCTGGAAAATGGTATTTCCATCTGAATATTTGCATTTTGAGTTGATTCACAGATCATTAATCACAAAGCGTTTTGACATTTTTAATATGTCTTGAGACAATTGCCTGAAATCTGTCGATTTGTACATTTCTTTGAAATGTACTAAACCTTTCGTATAATTTAACCCAGCAAATTCAATACAAGGGATGGAAATGTAAACCCACTCCCCCTTTCAACCCATGCTATGTACTTTCTTTAATTAATGATATTGTAAACGGTAAAGGGGTTGCCAGGTGCTATCCTGTCAGGTTCAATCTCAATGTTTAAACAATATATTTTTGTCCCTATCTCTCAGAAAGGAACGACCAAATACCTATGTTATCTTTGCAATTAATACAGCAATTGCCTCCCAACACATGTCTTCTGTTATCTCCATTGGTAACTCGATATCCCTTATAACCCCCCCCCCCCCGCCCCTTCGTTAACACTGCAGCCCATTGCAGAAAAACAAACAATCTAATATGTTACCAAAAAAATAACTGATGTGCAACTCAGCAAAAAACAAAAGGGATTTTTTAGACAATTGAACATCTGAATAATAAATCGGATCAAGGACTATTGTCAAGCTGCTTCCATATCACTAGCTACTCTCGATATAAGTGTGCTTTACATTCCCCCCAAAAATCGTAGGACTTATGAATACTGATAATTTTGTCCGAATATTTGCATTTTGAGTTAATAACTTTTATATGCATTAACATGAGATGTATGTAGTTAAATAAACATACAAAGCCTGCATTCAATATTGGATTGATGGTGTGTAACTATACTTTGACATCCACATGTTTTTCCCGCTCTTATCAGATGCCATTTGTGTGCAAATTTCCTCTTTAAAGAAGTAGAAGGATATAAACCGGTCTTTTCAATTTGGCAAAAAATGTATGCAGATGATGGAAATGTAATTGCAGTCCACTTAATAACTTCAGTTCATATATTCTCTTTAATAAGTTTTTTTGTAAATGGGAACATATTGGCCAGGAATTTTCCTGAAAGGTTCTATCTTAATATTTTACAACTACTTTGCTCTCCTTACCTCTACAAAGGAATGATCTTATACATACTTTGTTTCTTTTTTTTGGAATTGGTTTTGATAGACAATTTACATGTATGATAGTAAAATAAGATTGCCGGAAAAAAAGACAAACAAAAATTCCATTGCTGAACCGTCTACACATTTCCAATGTACCTTAGGTTAGCTGCATAAAATTTATGAATTTGCCAATTTCCTACAATTGTACTTACATTATGTTAATATTTAACTATTGTGAATTTGTTAATTGTTACCCAATTATGGAATTCATTTTCTCATTTCATTTCCAATGGGACAACATAGCAAAAATGGGTAAGTATTTCACCTCAATCATCAGGAGAGTAATGAATTTTTTGCTGTCTTGTTCTATCCCTAGTGAATGTCGCTAATATATATATTCAAGCTCCTCTCAACACATGTCGTCTGGTATCTTCAATATGAGCTCAATATCACCTATAACCCCAGATTTTCAATTTAACACTACAACTCATTCTGTGAAAAAAAACCTCAAACATGCTATTGATAATCATAGCTGACATGCAACTCATCAATAAAGAACGGGATTTTTAAACAGTTGAGCAGATGAATACTGATTCGTATCAAGCACTATCTTCTATCTTCAATATTACGTGTTACTCTTGCTACAGTGGTGCTCAAATTCCCCCAAAAAATTCATTTGAAGATGAAAAAATGTATTTCCATCTGAATATTTGCATTTTGAGTTGACTCACACATCATTAATCACAAAGTGTTTTGACATTTGTAATATGTCTTGAGACAATTGCCTGAAATCTGTTGATTTGTACATATCTTTGCAATGTACTAAACCTTTCGTATAATCTAGCCTAGCAAATTCAATACAAGGGATGGAAATGTAGCAGCACTCCCGCTTTCAACCCAGTCTATGTACTCTCTTTGATTACTTATATTGTAAACGGTAAAGGGGTTGCCAGGTGCTACCCTGTCAGGTTCAATCTCAATGTTTTACAATTATTTTTTTGTCCCTATCTCTCAAAAAGGAACAATCAAATACCTATGTTATCTTTGCAATTTCTATGGCAATTGCCCCTAAACACAGGTCCTCTGTTATCTCCAATGGGAACTCAATATCCTTATAACCCCCCACCCACACTCCCATATACACTACAGCCCACTGTAGAAAAACAAATAATCAAATATGTTACCGAGAAAGATAACTGATGTGCAACTCAGCAAAAATCCAAAAGATTATTGGACAATTGGACATATGAATAATGAATCAGATCAAGCACTATTTTCAAGCTGCTTCCATATCACTAGCTACTCTCGATATAAGTGTGCTTTACATTCCCCCAAAAAATCGTGGGACTTATGAATACTCATAATTTTGTCCGAATATTTGCATTCTGAGTTGAAAACTTTTATATGCATTAACATGAGATGTATGTTGTTAAATAAACATACAGAGCCAGCGTTCAATATTGGATTGATGGCTTGTAATTATACTTTGACATCCATATATTTTTCCCGCTCTCATCAGATACAATGTGTGTGCAAATTTCCTCTTTAAAGAAGTGGAATGAAATAAATTGTTCTTTTTCATATGGCAAAAAAAAAATATGCAGATGATGAAAATGTAATTGCAGTCCACTTAATAGCTTCAGTCCATATACTCTCTTTGATAAGTTATATTGTAAATGGGAACATGTTGTCCAGGCATTTTCCTAAAAGGTTTTATTTTAATATTTTACAACTGCTTTGCTCTCGTTACCTCTACAAAGGAATGATCTTATACTGATTCTCTTTCTTTTTTTCAATTGAATTTGATTGGCGATCTACTTGTATGAATGTAAAATAACATGGCCTTGAAACAAAAGACAAACAGAAATTCCATTTGCTGAACCATCTAGACATTTTCAATGTATTTTAAGATAACTGCATAGAATTTGTGAATTTGCCAACTCCCTAGAATTGTACTTACATTTTTATAAAATTAAACTATTGTGAATTTGTTAATTGTTGCCCAATTATGGAATACGATTTCTCACTTCATTTCCAATGGCACAACATAATTACAGGAGGTAAGTATTTTATATCATTCATCAGGAGTGTAGTGAATTTTTTGCTGTCTTGCTCTCTCCCTAGTGAATGTCGATAACAAATATATTATAGCTCCTCTCAACACACGTCATCGGGTATCTTCAATATGAGCTCAATATCACCTTCAACCTCAGTATTTTCAATTTAACACTACACCTTATTATATGAAATGAAAAAAAAAACCTCAAACATGGTATTGATAATAATGGCTGACATGCAACTCATCAATTAAGAAAGGGATTTTTAAACACTTGAACAGATGAATAATGATTCCTATCAAGCACTATCTTCTATCTACAATATCACGTGTTCCTCTCGATATAGCTGTGCTTCAAATTCCCCCAAAATTCATTTGAAGATGAAAAATGCTATTTCCATTTGAATATTTGCATTTTGAGTTGATTCACCGATCATTAGTCACAAAGTGTTTTGATATTTTTAATATGGCCTCTGACAATTGACTGAAATCTGTCGCTTTGTACATTTCTTTGAAAAGTGCTAAACCTTTCGTATAATTTAGCCTGGCAAATTTAATACAAGCGATGGAATTGTAACACCACTCCCCCTTTAAACCTAGGCTATGTACTCTCTTTAATTGATTATATTGTAAATGGTAAAGGGGTTGCCAGGTGCTTTCCTTAAAGGTTCAATCTCAATTTTTTACTAATATATTTTTGTCCCTATCTCTCAAAAAGGAATGACCAAATACCTATGTTATCTTTGCAATTACTACAGCAATTGCCTCTCAACACATGTTTTCTGTTATCTCCATTGGGAACTCAATATCCCCTATACCCCCCTCCCGCTAACACTCCAGCCCATTGCAGAAAAAAAAAACAATCAAATATGTTACCGAGAAAGATAACTTATGTGCAACTCAGCAAAAAACAAAAAGATTTTTTAGACAATTGAACACATGAATAAAGATTCGGATCAAGCACTATTTTCATCCTGCCTACATATCACTAAGTATTCTCCAAAAAAAAGTCCTTTATATCTCCCCCCCCCCCCAAAAAAATCGTAGTACTTATGAATACTGATATTTTTGTCCGACTATTCGCACATTGCTTTTTTAACTTTTATATGCATTAACATAAGATGTATGTAGTTAAATAAACATACAGAGCCTGCATTCAATATTGGATTGATGAAGTGTAACTATACTATGACATCCACATGTTTTTCCCGCTCTCGTCAGATGCCATTTGTGTGTAGATTTCCTCTTTAAAGAAGTAGAAGGATATAAACCGTTCTTTTTAATATGGCAAAAAATATATGCAGATGATGAAAATGTAATTGCAGTCCACTTAATAACTTCAGTCCATATAATACTTTTGATAAGTTATATTGTAAATGGGAACATGTTGGCCAGGCATTTTCCTTATAGGCTCTATCTTAATATTTTGCAACTACTTTGCTCTCCTTACCTCTACAAAGGAATGATCTTATACCTACTTTCTCTCTTTATTTTAATTGATTTTGATAGACAATTTACATATATGAAAGTAAAATAAGATGGACTTGAAAAAAGACAAACAAAAATTCCATTGCTTATCCGTCTACACATTTTCAATGTTATTTAAGATAGCTGCATAGAATTTGTGAATTTGGCAGTTCCCTAGAGTTGTAATTACATTTTTCTGAAATTAAAATACTGTAAATTTCTTAATTGTTGCCCAATTATAGAATTCAATTTCTCATTTCATTTCCAATGGCACAACATAATCACAGGAGGTAAGTATTTTACATCAATCACCAGGAGTGTAATGAATTTTTTGCTGTCTTGCTCTATCCCTAGTGAAAGTCGATAAAAAACATATTCAAGCTCCTCTCAACACATGTCGTCTGGTATCTTCAATATGAGCTCAATATCACTTTTAACCCCAGTATTTTCAATTTAACACTACAACTCATTATATGAAAGAAAAAAAAAAAACTCTAACATGGTATTGATAATAATGGCTGACATGCAACTAATCAATAAAGAAAGGGATTTTTAGCAGATGAATAATGATTCCTATCAAGCACTATCTTCTATCTACAATATCACGTGATACTCTCGATATAGCTGTGCTTCAAATTCCCAAAAAATTCATTTGAAGCTGAAAATGGTATTTCTATTTGAATATTTGCATTTTGAGTTGATTCACAGATCATTAATCACAAAGCATTTTGACATTTTTAATATGTCTTCAGACAATTGACTGAAATCTGTCTATTTGTACATTTCCTTGAAATGTACTAAACCTTTCGTACAATTTAGCCTAGCAAATTCAATACAAGCGATGGAAATGTAACAGCGCTCCCACTTTCAACCCAGGCTATGTACTCTCTTTAATTAATTATATTGTAAACGGTAAAGGGGTTGCCAGGTGAGATCCTGTCGGGTTCAATCTCAATGTTTAACCAATATATTTTTGTCCCTATCTCTCAAAAAGGAATGACCAAATACCTATGTTATCTTTGTAATTACTACAGCAAATGCCTCTCAACACATGTCTTCTGTTATCTCCACTGGGAACTCAAAATCCCTTACAACCCAACCCCCCTCCCGTTAACACTCCAGCCCATTGTAGAAAAACAAACAATCAATTATGTTATCGAGAAAGATAACTGATGTGCAACTCAGCAAAAACCAAAAATATTTTTTTAAACAATTGAACATATGAATAATGATTTGGATCAAGCACTATTTTCAAGCTTCTTCCATATAACTAGCTAATCTCGATATAGATGTGTTTTAAATTCCCCCCCAAAAATAGTAGGACTTATGAGTACTGATATTTTTGTCCTAATATTTGAATAGCGGGCTAATAACTTTTATATGCATTAACATGAGATGTATGCAGTTAAATAAACATACAGAGCCTGTGTTCAATATTGAATTGATGGTGTGTAACTATACTTTGACATACACATGTTTTTCCGCTCTCATCAGATGCCACTTGTGTGCAGATTTCCTCTTTAAAGAAGTAGAAGGATATAAATCGTTCTTTTTAATATGGCAAAAAATATAAGCAGATGATGAAAAGATAATTGCGGTCCACTTAATAACTTCAGTCCATATATTCTCTTTGATAAGTTTTATTGTAAATGGGAGAATGTTGGCCAGGCATTTAATTAAAAGGTTTTATCTTAATATTTTACAACTACTTTGCTCTCTTTACCTCTACAAAGCAATGATCCTATACCTACTATCTTTCTTTTTTTTTTATTGATTTTGATAGACAATTTACATGTATGAAAGTAAAATAAGATGGCACTAAAAAAAGACAAACAAAAATTCCATTTGCTGAACAGTATAGACATGGTCAATGTCATTTAAGATAACTGCATAGAATTTGTGAATTTGCCAATTCCATAAAATTGTACTTACATTTTTTCTAATATCAAACTATTGTGAATTTCTTACTTGTCACCCAATTATGGAATTCATTTTCTCATTTCATTTCCGATGGGACAACATAGCAACAGTTGGTAAGTATTTTACCTCAATCATCAGGAGAGTAATGATTTTTTTGCTGTCTAGCTCTATCCCTAGTGAATGTCGTTCATAAATATATTCTAATTCCTCTCAACACATGTCGTCTGGTATCTTCAATGTGAGCGCAATATCACCTAAAACCCCAGTATTTTCAATTTAACACTACAACTCATTATATGAAAAAAAAACTCAAACATGCTATTGATAATAAAAGGTGACATGCAACTCATCAATAATGAAAGTGATTTTTAAACACTTGAGCAGATGAATAATGATTTGTATCAAGCACTATCATCTATCTTCAATATCATGTGTTACTCTTGATACTGCTGTGCTTCAAATTCCCCAAACATTCATTTGAAGATGAAATATTGTATTTCCATTTGAATATTTATTTGCATTTCGAGTTGATTCGTGGATCATTAATCACAAAGTGTTTTAACATTTTTAATATATCTTGAGACAATTGCCTGAAATCTGTTGATTTATACATTTCTTTTAAATATACTAAATCTTTTGTATAATTTAGCCGAGCAAATTCAATAAAAGCGATGGAAATGTAACACCACTCCCCGTTTCAACCAAGGCTATGTACTCTCTTTAATTCGTTATATTGTAAGCGGTAAAGCGGTTGCCAGGTGCAATCCTGTCAGGTTTAATCTCAATGTTTAACCAATATATTTTTGTCCCTATCTCTCAAAAAGGAATGACCAAATACCTATGTTATCTTTGTAATTACTACAGCAAATGCCTCTCAACACATGTCTTCTGTTATCTCTATTGGGAACTCAAAATCCCTTACAACCCCACCCCCTCCCGTTAACACTCCAGCCCATTGTAGAAAAACAAACAATCAAACATGTTATCGAGAAAGATAACTGATGTGCAACTCAGCAAAAACCAAAAATATTTTTTTAAACAATTGAACATATGAATAATGATTCGGATCAAGCACTATTTTCAAGCTTCTTCCATATAACTAGCTAATCTCGATAAAGATGTGTTTTAAATTCCCCCCAAAAATAGTAGGACTTATGAGTACTGATATTTTTGTCCGAATATTTGAATAATGAGTTAATAACTTTCATATGCATTAACATGAGATGTATGCAATTAAATAAAGATACAGAGCCTGTGTTCAATATTGAATTGATGGTGTGTAACTATACTTTGACATACACATGTTTTTCCGCGCACATCAGATGCCACTTGTGAGCAGATTTCCTCTTTAAAGAAGTAGAAGGATATAAATCGTTCTTTTTAATATGGCAAAAAATAAATGCAGATGATGAAAATATAATTGCGGTCCACTTAATAACTTCAGTCCATATATTCTCTTTGATAAGTTTTATTGTAAATGGGAACATGTTGGCCAGGCATTTACCGAAAAGGTTTTATCTTAATATTTTACAACTACTCTGCTCTCTTTACCTCTACAAAGGAATGATCTTATACCTACTTTCTTTATTTCTTTCTTTTTTAATTGATTTTGATAGACAATTTACATGTATGAAAGTAAAATAAGATAGCCTTGAAAAAAGACAAACAAAAATTCCATTTGCTGAACCGTGTAGACATTCTCAATGTTATTTAAGATAACTGCATAGAATTTGTGGATTTGCCAATTCCCTAGAATTGTACTTACATTTTTCTAATATTCAACTATTGTGAATTTGTTAATTGTTACCCAAATATTGAAATTTATTTTCTCATTTCATTTTCAATGGGACAACATAGCAAAAGTCGGTAAGTATTTTACCTCAAACATCAGGAGAGTAATGAATTTTTTGCTGTCTTGCTCTATCCCTAGTGAAAGTCGTTCATAAATATATTCTAGCTGCTCTTAAGACATGTCGTCTGGTAAAGGCAATTTGAGCTCAATATCACCTATAACCCCAGTATTTTCAATTGAACACTTCACTCATAATATGAAAAAAAACCTCAAACATGCTATTGATAATAATAGCTTGCATGCAACTCATCAATAAAGAAAGGGATATTTAAACAGTTGAGCAGATCAATAATCATACGTATCAAGCACTATCTTCTATCTTCAATATTATGTGTTACTCTCGATATAGCTGTGCTTCACATTCCAAAAAAAAATCATTTCCAGATGAAAAAATGGTATTTCCATCTGAATATTTGCATTTTGGGTTGATTCACTGATCATTAATCGCAAAGCGTTTTGACATTTTTTATGTGACTTGGGACAATTGCCTGAAATCTGTCGATTTGTACATTTCTTTGAAATGTACTAAACCTTTCGTATAATTTAGCCTAACAAATTCAAAACAAGCGATGGAAATGTAACACCACTCCCCCTTTCTACCCAGTCTATGTACTCTCCTTTATTAATTATATTGTAAACGGTAAAGGGGTTGCCAGGTGCTATCCTGTTAGGTTCAATCTCAATGTTTAACCAATATTTCTTTGTCCCTAACTCTCAAAAAGGAAGGATCAAATACCTATGTTATCTTTGCAATTACTACAGCAATTGCCTCTCAACACATGTCTTCTGTTATCTCAATTGGGAACTCAAAATCCCTTATAACCCCCCCTCCCATAAACACTACTGCCCATTGTAGAAAAACAAACAATCAAATGTGTTACCGAGAAACATAACTGATATGCAACTCAGCAAAAACCCAAAAGATTTTTAGACAATTGAACATATGAATAGTGATTCGGATCAAGCACTATTCTCAAGCTTCTCCCATATCACTAGCTACTCTTGATATAAGTGTCCTTTAAATTCGCAAAAAAATCGTAGGACTTATGAATAATGATATTTTTGTCCTAATATTTGCATTTTGAGTTGATATGTTTTATATGCATTATCATGAGATGTATGTTGTTAACTCAACATACAGAGCCTGCGTTCAATATTGGATTGATGGTGTGTAACTATACTGTGACATCCACATGTTTTTCCCGGTCTCATCACATGCAATTTGTGTGCTAATTTCCTCTTTAAAGAAGAAGAAGTATATGAATTGTTCTTTTTAATATGGCAAAAAATATATATGCAGATGATGAAAATGTTGTTGCAGTCCACTTAATAACTTCAGTCCATGTACTCTCTTTGATAAGTTATACTGTAAATGGGAACACATTGGCCAGTCATTTTCCTAAAAGGTTCTATCTTAATACTTTGCAACTACTTTTGCTCTCTTTACCTCTACAAAGGAACGATCTTATACTGATTTTCTTTCCTTTTTCGATTAATTTTGATACAGACAATTTACTTGTGTGAAAGTATAATAATATGGCCTTGACAAAAAGAAAAACAAAAATTCCTTTTGCTGAACCAACTAGACATTTTCAATGTTTTTAAGATAATTGCATAGAATTTGCGAATTTGACAATTCCCTAGAATTGTACTTACATTTTTCTACAATTGAACTATTGTGAATTTGGTTATTGTTAGCCAATTATGGAATTCATTTTCTCATTTCATTTCCAACGGGACAACATAACCACAGCTGGTAAGTATTTTACATCAATCATCAGGAGAGTAATAAAATCTATGCTGTCTTGCTCTATCCCTAGTGGATCTCATAATAAATGTATTCTAGCTCCTCTCAACTAATGTCTTCTGGAATCTTCAATATGAGCTCAGTATCACCTATAACCCAGTATTTTCAATTAAACACTACAACTCATTATATGAAAAAAAAAAACCTTAAACATGCTATTAATACTAATCGCTGACATGCAACTCATCAATAAAGAAAGGGATTTTTAAACACTTGAGCAGATAATAATGATTCGCATCAAGCACTATCTTCTATCTTCAATATTATGTGTTACTCTCGATATAGCTGTGCTTCAAATTCCAAAAAAAAAAATCATTTGAAGATGAAAAAATGGTATTTCCATCTGAATATTTGCATTTTGGGTTGATTCACTCATCATTAATCACAAAGCGTTTTGACATTTTTTATGTGACTTGGGACAATTGCCTGAAATCTGTCGATTTGTACATTTCTTTGAAATGTACTAAACCTTTCGTATAATTTAGCCTAACAAATTCAAAACAAGCGATGGAAATGTAACACCACTCCCCCTTTCCACCCAGTTTATGTACTCTCTTTTATTAATTATATTGTAAACGGTAAAGGGGTTGCCAGGTGCTATCCTGTTAGGTTCAATCTCAATGTTTAACCAATATTTCTTTGTCCCTAACTCTCAAAAAGGAAGGATCAAATACCTATGTTATCTTTGCAATTACTACAGCAATTGCCTCTCAACACATGTCTTCTGTTATCTCAATTGGGAACTCAAAATCCCTTATAACCCCCCTCCCATAAACACTACTGTCCATTGTAGAAAAACAAACAATTAAACATGTTACCGAGAAACATAACTGATATGCAACTCAGCAAAAACCCAAAAGATTTTTAGACAATTGAACATATGAATAGTGATTCGGATCAAGCACTATTCTCAAGCTTCTTCCATATCACTAGCTACTCTCGATATAAGTGTCCTTTAAATTCGCAAAAAAATCGTAGGACTTATGAATAATGATATTTTTGTCCTAATATTTGCATTTTGAGTTGATATGTTTTATATGCATTATCATGAGATGTATGTTGTTAACTCAACATACAGAGCCTGCGTTCAATATTGGATTGATGGTGTGTAACTATACTGTGACATCCACATGTTTTTCCCGGTCTCATCACATGCAATTTGTGTGCTAATTTCCTCTTTAAAGAAGAACAAGTAAAAGAATTGTTCTTTTTAATATGGCAAAAAATATATATGCAGATGATGAAAATGTTGTTGCGGTCCACTTAATAACTTCAGTCCATGTACTCTCTTTGATAAGTTATATTGTAAATGGGAACACATTGGCCAGTCATTTTCCTAAAAGGTTCTATCTTAATACTCTGCAACTACTTTTGCTCTCTTTACCTCTACAAAGGAACGATCTTATACTGATTTTCTTTCCTTTTTCAATTGATTTTGATACAGACGATTTACTTGTGTGAAAGTATAATAATATGGCCTTGAAAAAAAGAAAAACAAAAATTCCTTTCGCTGAACCAACTAGACATTTTCAATGTTTTTAAGATAATTGCATAGAATTTGCGAATTTGACAATTCCCTAGAATTGTACTTACATTTTTCTACAATTGAACTATTGTGAATTTGGTTATTGTTAGCCAATTATGGAATTCATTTTCTCATTTCATTTCCAACGGGACAACATAACCACAGCTGGTAAGTATTTTACATCAATCATCAGGAGAGTAATAAAATCTATGCTGTCTTGCTCTATCCCTAGTGGATCTCATAATAAATGTATTCTAGCTCCTCTCAACTAATGTCTTCTGGAATCTTCAATATGAGCTCAGTATCACCTTTAACCCAGTATTTTCAATTTAACACTACAACTCATTATATGAAAAAAAAAACCTCAAACATGCTATTTATACTAATCGCTGACATGCAACTCATCAATAAAGAAAGGGATTTTTAAACACTTGAGCAGATAATAATAATTAGTATCAAGCACTATCTTCTATCTTCAATATCATGTGTTACTCTCGATATACCCGTGCTTCAAATTCCCAAAAAAATCATTTGAAGATGAAAAATGGTAGTTCCATCTGAATATTTGCATTTTGAGTTGATTCACTGATCATTAATCGCAAAGCGTTCTGACATTTTTAATATGTCTTGCGACAATTGCCTGAAATCTATCGATTTGTACATTTCTTTGAATCGTACTAAACCTTTCGTATAATTTAGCCTAACAAATTCAGTACAAGCGATGGAAATGGAACACCACTCCCCCTTTCTACTCAGTCTATGTACTCTCTTTAATTAATTATATTGTAAACGGTAAAGGTTTTCCCAGGTGCTATCCTGTCAGGTTCAATCTCAATGTTTAACCAATAATTTTTTGTCCCTATCTCTCAAAAAGGAATCAATAGGACTTATGAATACTGATATTTTTGTCTGAATATTTGCATTTTGAGTTAATAACTTTTATATGCATTAACATGAGATCTATGTAGTTAAATAAACATACAGAGCCTGCGTTCAATATTGGATTGATGACTTATAACTAAACTTTGACATCCACATGTTTTTCTTGCTCTCATCAGATGCCATTTGTGTGCAGAGTTCCTCTTTAAAGAAGTAGAAAGATATAAATCGTTCTTTTTAATATGGCAAAAAATATATGCAGATGATGAAAATGTAATTGCAGTCCACTTAATAACTTCAGTCCATATATTCTTTTGGATAAGTTATATTGTCAATGGGAACATGTTGGCCAGGCATTTTCCTAAAAGGTTCTATCTTGATATTTTACACTTATACTGAACCAAACAAATAACGCAACTTTTTCATTTGGGTTTATTTTCACCTTGGAACTGTACTTAAAGTTCAGAAATATACAACCCGTTGTTCAATCAGTCTAAAATAATGCACCAAGTAGTGTGACCTCAAGGTCGCGTACCCTGACCTTGCCATGGGGTCATTGTCATGAATCAAGAGTCACTACAGCAGGCTATTTTACGCAAGTCTCTGACACCTGAAATTAAGGTTGCCAAGTCTTTGATTCTGGGACAGGAAAAGGCTACATTAAAATCAGCCCAAGCGTAACTTCGTGCAAGGATATGAGGCTTTCAAAGTTTGGTGGTTGTGCTGAATCAAGGACAACTGGAGGATTCAGTGTTACCCACATGACAAAAACATTCGCACCTTTACTGGTTGGGTGTAGCCCCTCACGGACAATAAAAGGGCAGCATGGGATTCATTTGGCACAATATTCCAAGAACTATGGGTCGATTATCAACAGTAGATTGGGAGAGAGGAATTGGCATGCTACAGGCTGGTTTATCTGCAGCAGAGGTGGCAAGAAGACTGCAAGTCCACAAATCCACTATAGCCAGACTTGCTACAAGATTCCAGGAGACTGGGGCCACAGCTGATAGACAGCGTCCTGGGAGACCAAGAGAAACCACACCTGCACAAGACAGACACATCAGGGTGTCACATCTGCAGAACAGAACTCGACCAGCCACTAGAACTGCACAACAGACACCTGGCAGAAGCAATAACAGAATATCTGCCCAGACAGTCCGTAATAGACTACAAGAACACCATCTACATGCCAGGCGTCCGTACAGGGGTCAAATTTTGACACAGGCAAGAAGGCAAGGCCAACAACAATGGGCTACTGCCCATACTCGCTGGACCCATCAACAGTGGAGGGATGTGCTATTCACCAATGAATCCCGCTTCACCCTGTATCATGCAGATGGTAGGACACATGTTTGGCGACGAAGGGGAGAATGCTACTCAGATAACTGTGTGCTGGAAACAGATCGATTTGGAGGTGCATCAGTGATGGTGTGGGATGGAATTTCATTCACAGCCAAAACCCAGCTAATCTTCATTTAAGGCAATCTTAACGCTGCCCGTTACAGGGATGAGATCCTTCAGCATATTGCTGTCCCTTTCATTAGACAACACCACCTCCACTTGCTTCAACAGGACAATGCTCATCCCCATGCTGCTAGACTGACGATGGATTTTCTGCAAGGAGAAGGAATTTACGTTTTGCCATGGCCAGCCTTCTCACCTGATATCAATCCCATTGAGCATCTTTGGGACTACCTTGACCAGCATGTTCGGAGACGGGATCCAGTGCGCGCCAACCACCAGCAGCCTCGCCAGGCTCTTCAAGAAGAGTGGGATCATGTGCCCCGGCAGATGGTGCAGCGGCTAGTGTCATCCAAACGCCGACGTTGCATAGCAGTTACAGATGCTGATGGTGGTCACACACAGTATTAGTGGACATGCTAATTTGTGAACTTTACAAATCAATGTTGCCCTGTTTATTGCCAGCTGGTCGCACCCTCGTTGACAGTTTCAAGTTTTTGTTTTTCACATGTTATGCCAAAAAGACTGCAGAATATGGATCTAATTTGTTTCTGTGATACGAAAGTAACAATAAATATTTAAGTTAAAATGTTTAAGGGTTGCGTTATTTGTTTGGTTCAGTATACTTTGCTCTCTTTACCTCTACAAAGGAATGATCTTATACCTATTTTCTTTCTCTTTTTTTAAATTGATTTTGATAGATAATTTACATGTATGAAAGTAAAATAAGATGGCCTTGAAAAAGAAAACAAACAAAAATTCCATTGCTTATCCGTCTCGACGTTTTCAATGTTTTTTGAGATAACTGCATAGAATTTGTGAATTTGCCAATTCCCTACAATTGTATTTACCTTTTTCTAAAATTGAACTATTGTGAATTTGTTAATTGGTGCCCAATTATGGAATTCATTTTCTCATTTCATTTCCAATGGGACAACATAGCAACAGTTGGTAAGTATTTTACCTCAATTATCAGGAGAGTAATGAATTTTTCGCTGTCTTGCTCTATCCCTAGTGAATGTCGTTCATAAATATATTCTAGCTCATCTCAACACATGTCCTCTTGTATCTTCAATATGAGCTCAATATCACCTATAACCCCAGTATTTTCAATTTAACACTACAACTCATTATATGGAAAAAAAACACCTCAAACATGCTATTGATAATAATAGCTGACATGCGACTCATCAATAAGGAAAGGGATTTTTAAACACTTGAGCAGATGAACAATGATTCGTATCAAGCACTATCTTCTATCTTCAATATCACGTGTTACTCTTGATACAGCTGTGTTTCATTTTCCCAAGAAAGTTAATTTGAAGATGAAAAATTGTATTTCCATCTGAAAATTCGCATGTCAAGTCTTTTCACGGATCATTAATCACAAAGCGTTTGGACATTTTTAATATGTCTTGAGACAATTGCCTGACATCTGTTGATTTGTACATTTCTTTGAAATGTACTAAACCTTTCGTATAATTTAGCCTAGCAAATTCAATACAAGGGAGTGAAATGTAACGCCACTCCCCCTTTCAACCCAGTCTATGTAGCGTCCAAAACTATACAGACGTTGAAAACCCAATTCCAATTCATATTTTAACCTCAGTCTATGGATTCGTTTTGATTAGTTATGTTGTAAATGGTAAAAGGTTTATCAGGTGGCAGCCTGACAGATCTTATCTCAGTATTTCAACAACATTTTTGCTCTCCTAAGCTCTAAAGAGACATGATCATATACCCATGTTCTTTTGGCAGTTACTTTAGCAATTGATTTTGATAAATCAAATATATGTTTGAAAGCAAATATGATAGTTCTGACAAAAAATAGTAAAAAATGTCTTTAAACTAAACCATCCGTTCTTTCTAATCACAAAGTTTTTATAAAATGTTTAATATATCATGAGACGATTGCCTGACATTTGACAATTTGTCAATACGCAAACATGGCACTTAAAGTGATAACTGGTGTGTAATTCATCAAAACCGGAAAAGAATTTTACACAATTGAAAGGATCAAAACTGATTCGGATCAAGCACTATTTTCACTCTTTTTCTATATCACGAGTTACCTATTGAATGAAAAATACGATAAATTTATGTCGACCTGTATGGGATTCGAACCCAAGACCTTTGACACACTCGCCTAGCCAAATGTAAAGTCCAACACACTGACCTCTAGGCCATCGGGACAACCCCAAAAAAGGTTGACCAAGGACCCAGGGTGATGTTATAGCAGGTGTGGCTTGTACATTGACACAGTAGGGCATTTCCACAGACCGACAATTTATGATACAGTTGTGCTTCAAAGTCCCAAAAATTCGTCTGACTTGTAAGTGATGGTATTTCCATCCAAATATTTGCATTTTGAGTTGATATCGTTTATATGAATTGGGTTAAGCTACTTGCAGGTAAATAAACATGCAGAGTCTATGTTCAATTTTGTCATGTTGTTAACTATTTTGTTACTTTGATAGACTTTAGTGCATTGTCCACTGCGATTTTCTTATTTGTTGAACATTTATGATGTTATTTTCTCATTTCATTTCCACTGGGTCAACATAGCCAAACATTGTAAGCATTTCATAACAATAATCATACAAATAATGAATGTTACATTGGCTTGAATTATAACTTAATATAGGTCAATGATGAATATATTCTCACTCCTCACAACACATGTCCCCTGATATATTCAATGACGTATACTTTCTGTTCCATTTCCTTGTTTTACCTTTTATCAGAATCAATTTGTTGGGCCGGCTTTTGCTTTAAAGATGTAAAAGAATGTAAATTGCTAATTTAATTTAATAAACTAAGGAATATAATGGCAATGAAAAGGTACCTGTGGTCAACCTTTTAACCGCAGTCTATATAGGTTCTTAGATGACTTCTTTTTTGAAAAGGAAAATGATTACCCGGAATAGTCTGACAGGTATTGCGTTATTACTTTGTCAATATGTTGTTTCCTTTAGCTCCAGAATAGCCTGATGATGTCTATTTTTCCTTTTTTCGTTTTATACATATATATATATATATATATATATATATATATATATATATATATATATATATATATATATATATATATATATATATATATACATATATATATATACATATATATATATTTATATACATATATATTGATATACATATATACATATATACACACATATATATATATATATATATATATGTATATATATATATATTGCTGTTACAATAACAACTGTCTTTGATAACATCAAAACGTCTTTAAATTTAGAATATGTGATCCTGGAATAAAGACAACACGACAATTACATGAAATCCATGAATTTGGTGATTACTTTGAAATGTACTTCATCTGTCCTAAAAGTGAGCTATTGCTCATTTAATGTTTGTATCTTCAATCATGGCTATTGCTTTTCTAATTTTATTATCAATGGGACAACATGTCAACAGGCGGCTAATATTTTAACGCCGTGGTCATTAAGTTAATGCTTTTTTACACTGCCTTGCCTTATGCATTTGTGAAAATCTATATAACTTATATACTAACCCCTCTTCAACCATGTCCTCTGATATCGTCATTGGGAATTCAATATCCCTTACACCCCTTTGTGTCTAGTATTAACACTGCAGCCCATTGTGTATATTAAACACCCAAATATGGTTGTGGAAATTACAACTTAGGTACAGGCCACCAAAAACGCACAAGATTTTAAAACAATTGAATGTATGAATGCATACATCGTATCAAGCAATATTTTCAGTATTGTTCCGTTTCAAGAGTTACCCATGGTATACTTAGCATATCATCATAAGCATCAATTATAATTAGCATTAAGCATTATTCTTTTCATATTTGCTCCATAACGCATTATCCAAGACTAGATTGTGTTCCAAATTCCATCAAATGTGTACTACTTTTATGTCTAATGGCATTGCCATCCAAACTTTTGCATTTCAAGTATGTAACGTTCATATGCTTTGAGATCGGGTATTTGTGGCTAATAAACCTAAACAGTCCAGTCTACATTCAATTTGTACTCATAAATTTGTAAAGACCATTTCAAACTATGCTTGGTGTTCCATGAAGTTATTTGTCCTCTCATCAGAATCAATTTGTTGGCAGGCTTCATTTTTAAAGAAGTAGAAGTATATAAGTTACTTGTTCTTTATCATGAACTATGTCTTGCTACTGACCAGCAGAAAGAGGTGCGCCTTGTTCTTCTGGACATCAGCAGGGCTTCTGATAAACTTTGGCATGCAGGTTTAAAATTCAAACTTGAGAAAATTGGTATTTGTGGTGATTGGCATAGTTGGTTTTCTGTCTACTTGCTTGATCGCCAGCAACGTGTTGCTATACAAGGATCTGTTGTCAGGCCTCTTCTTTTTCTGATATACATCAACGATATAGTTTACTGTGTCCTGTGTAACATAAAGCTATTTGCTGATGATACATCTCTTTACTTACACGTTGATGATCCTCTAGCTGCTGGTAAAATTATTAACCCTGATCTTTCTTTCATTGAACAATGGGCAGAGGACTGGCTTGTTACTTTCAAGCTCAAAAAACTGATAGCATATTAATTTCATGCAAGACGTCCCCTCCAGACCACCTGCCGTTTATTTTGCATGGTCATCCAGTACAAAATGTCAGTGGTCATAAAAACTTGGGCAGCATAATTCGGTCTGATTTAAGGTGGTTGGATCATATCAATGGTATAATTGTGAAAACTAGAAGACTTCTTAACATAATAAATAGTTTACAATATCGTCATGATCGTCAAACGTTACAAACTACATATTTTTCTCTTTTATAAGACCCATTCTGGATATGGAAGTCCCATTTGGGATGGCGGCACAGTAACAGATGCCGACAAACTCGAGAAAGTACAGTTGACTGCTGCCAGAATAGTGTCTGGTGCAATGTATGGAACGTTTAATGCCAAATTATATGAGGAACTAGGTTAGACAACTTTAGGGAGTCGTAGAAAATGTACACAGCTGTCTCTAATGTACAAAATTGGAAATAATTTAACTCCAAATTATTTACAATACATCATTCCAAATATGCACAATCCCATACCTTTAAACCATGACACTCGGCAGAGATTTGACCTACAGCATTTCAGAGCTCACACAGAATTAATTAATAATTCATTTTCCCCATCTACAATACGTCTCTGGAATGATTTACCTTTAGATACTCGTCACTCGTCATCTTTATCATTATTTAAATCAAAATTACTTGCATATTATGGTCATCCCAGGGTGGGCCCTGGCTGTTAAAGTTTCGGCGATAGGTTTGGCTCTGTTTTGCACACTGGCCTTCGCCTAGATAGCAGTCTCCTGAACTCTCATCTTTTTAAAATTGGAGTGAAAGTAAGCCCCTACTGCCAATGCGGTGCTATATATGAAAGCTCATGGGATTTCTTTTTCTGTTGTCCACGGTGTACTACGGCACGATCAAAATTACACACAATTATCTTAAAGTATGTGCCTTTTGCATTGCAAACAGCTCTTAATGGTTCAAAAGATTGGACCACATTGGAGAATATTCATTTTTTTCTGTCGTACAGGATTTCATAATTCTTTCTAATCTTTTCTCAGAGGCAGTTATTGTTAACTCTTTTATAGACGCTATCATCCATGCTAAAAATTCTAGATACCACGTTCTGTAAGACGTACTTTTCTTGAAAACTTCATATTATGTACTCAGCATTAGCAGTTATTTTGCAATTCTTAAGAATGCCCCACTGTCTGTCCCTGTCTAGCTGTGATCGTCTTCTTGATTTCATTCTGCCTCACAGCCAGTTGGCATGGATGTAGTCAAGCTACCTGGCTGTGTGGCATTCATGTGTCTGCTGTTATCCTGCTTATTCGTCGTAATTTTTTCTTATGAGAGGGATTTATATAGGGCTGTGCCCTTTTCCCAATCGGATGTTACGTATTATAGACTGTCGTACTGTTGGAAGTAATAAAAATATGTTTAAACCAAGGATATATAAGTTGCAGATATAAATATGGTAAAACAAGAACTGAATAGACAACAGAAATATAGTTACATTCCTCCGTTTCTGATCAATTTACACACTCTCTCTGAATTTTTGCTTGTCTAAGAGGTACCACGTTTGCTATGTAATATTCTGACAAGTCTTATGTCATTATTCCACCTACATTTGCTGTCTGTACCTCTTATAAATGATGATGGTCAGGAGCCTATACTCTTAAGTAGATTACAGCAGAAATTATGAAAGTAATGATTGTTACACTGCCTTGCCTTGCGCTTAAAATCCCATCAAATGTGTATTACTTTCATGTCTAATGGCATTGCCATCTGAATTTTTGCATCTTAAGTATATAAGCTTTATATACTTTTGGATAGGGTTGTTTTGGCTAAATAAACAAACACAGTCCAGTCTGCATTCAATATGTACTCATCAATTTGTAAAGACCATTTTAAACCATAGAGTTATTTGTCCCTTTCATCAGAATCAATTTTAAATAAATAGATGTACATAAGTTGCTGATATAAATATGGCAAAACTTGAACTTTACACACAATAAAAATATAGTTACATTCCTCCGTTTCTGATCAATCCACATACTCTCTTTGAAGCTTTACTTGTTTAAGGGGTGCCAAGCTTGCCAGGTTGTATTCTGACAAATCTCATGTCATTATTTCACCAACATTGGCTCTCCGAACCTCTGATAAACGATGATCAGGGATCTATATTTTTTTACAATTACAGTAGCAATTAACGTTGACAAGCTATATGCATCTTTGAAAGTAAAATAAAATAGCTCTGAAAAAATGAAAGACAAAAAACTTCTTTTATCTAGACCTACCACTTATTCTAATGGCAAAGTGTTTTGACATTTTCAATATGTCTTAAATGCATAAAATCTGCTATTTGCATATTTCTTTGAATAGTACTATACCTTTTCTAAAATTGAGCTCCTCTCAACACATGTCCTTGGATGTCTTCAATGGGAGATCACTTATGGCACCTTTAATTCTCATATTAAAACTACAACCAATAATATGAAACAAACACTATAACATGGTACAGAGAATCATAACAGTTCTGCAACTCATTAAAAATGCAGAATATTTTTAAGCAATTAAACAGATTATTATTGATTTGCATCAAGCTCCATTTTCAAACTTTTTCCATATTAGAGTTACCTATGAAGCAGTTGTGCTTTAAACTAAAAAAAAATCGTATGACTTTTCAACATTGGTATCTGTCCGAATATTTGCAGTTTGAGTTAATAACCTTTTATACATTGAGATCAGCTGTTTGTAGGTAAAGAAAGATACAGTCTCTGCGTTACATTTTGTAATGATGGTTTATCACTTTACTTTGACATCCACAGTTTTTTCCCTTTCATCAGTTGGATTTTTTTTCCGCCTTCTGCCTAAAAGAAGTGGAAAATTGCTATTTTTAACAAAGCAAAACAAAACCTATACAGATGATGGAAATGTAGTTCCAGTCCACCTTTGAACGTCAGTCTATATACTCTGTTTGATCAGTTATATTGTAAATGGTAAAAGGTTAACCAGGTTATATCTCAACATTTCACCAATATTTTGCTCTCTTTACCTCTAAAAAGGGACGACCACATACCTATGTAAGTTTTACAAGTATTATGGATTTAAGTTTGATGACCAATATACATGTTTGATATGTACCTCAATACTCACTAAAGTACTGTATATTGACACTGCCTTGCCTTGGACTTTCATGAAATTCACTAATAATTATAAACTAACTCCTATCGAACAATGATTTTTGATATCGTCAAGGTGAATTAATTTCCTTTATGGCCTCTGTATTTCTCTATATCCTCTGTATTTCTCCTGTTAACACTACAGTTGGTTTTATGAAACAGAGACTCATACACGATGAAAAAATCAAACAACTGATTGACAAGCCATACAAAACGCAATTTTTGTAGACAGTTGAACAGTGGTTCCGATCAAATAATATTTTCAAGCTTATCCATATTATGGGTAACCTATGATACAGGTGTGCTTCAAATTTCATCAAAATGTGAACGACTTTCATGAATAGTGGTACTTCGGTCCGCATTGTTGCAGTTTTGTTATAAAACGTTAACATGTCTTGAGATAAGCTGCTTGTAGGTAAATGAACAAAACGAATCTGTGATCAATATTGTAATGATGATTTGTAACTATACCTTTACTTCGACAGACTCGTGTTCCCTGCTCCCTGCAAATTTGGTATTTGTTGTACATTTATGTTTTGTTTTTTTTTTGTTTTTTTAATTTCCATTTCATTTCCATCGGGTCAAAATAACGACAGGAGGTAAGTATTTTGCATCCATCATCGTAAAGGTAATGAATGTTACACTGCCTTGCCTTATACCTGCACAGAAGTCATTCATAAATATATTTGCACTCCTCTTAACACATGCCCTCTGCTATTTTCAATTCGAGCGAAGTATCTCTTATAACCCAATTATATCCCATATTAACACTACAGCCCATTTAAAAAACAAAAAACAGAAACAAAAAAATATAAAAAAAACAGTCAAGCATGGTACAGCGAATAATAACTGATGTGCAACTCATCATAAACGCGAACATTTCGTAGAAATTGAATATATGAATAATGATACGGATCAATCACTGTTTTCAAATTTCTTTCATATCAAGAGTTACTCGATGTGGTTGTGCTAAATATTCCTCAAAATTCGCATGACTTATGAGCAATGGCATTGTCGGCCAAATATTTGCATTTTGAGTTTATAGCATTTATATGCATTGAGAAAAGTTGCTTGAAAGAAGATAACATACAGTGTCAGCGTTCAATTTTGTAATGATGGTTTGTAACTATACCTTGACATCTCCAGAACTTTTTATCTTTAATCAGATGCAATGTGTTGGCCAGCTCCCTCTTTGAAGGAGTAGAAACATATCAATTTTTATTTGAATATATCAGACTAAGTACTATAGAGACAATACGAAGGTAGTTCCAGTCCACTTTTTAACAACAGACTGTGTAGGTTCTTAGATAACTTTTATTAAAGTAAAATGTTCGCCAGGTGATATTCTGACAGGTCCTATGGCATTATTTTACTACTATGTTGCTTCAATGACCTTTAGCAAGAGGTGATCATATACCTATTTTTCTTCTCCCCACCCCCTTTTTTTATATCTTGCTTTTACGAAAACAATATACAATAACACAAATATTTCTTTAAAGGTATATAAGTCGAAAGTCAATAATAAGTATATTCTCACTCCCCTTGACACATGTTTTCTGATATCTTCAATGGGAGCTCAATATCACTTATAACTCCTTTATTTCCCATATCAACACCACAGCCAATTATATGAAACAAACCCTCAAACATGGTACTGAGAATAATAACTGCTGAGCAATTCATTAAAAACGCCAAAGAATTTTAGACAATTAAGTAGATCAATATTGATTTGGATAAAGCAAAATTCTCAAACGTCTTCCATATCACCAGTAATTTATGATACAGGTGTGCCTCAATCCCCCCTCCCTCAAATTGCATGACTTGGGAATAATGGTATCTCCGTCCGAATCTTTTCATTTTGAGTTTATAACGTTTTTGTGCATGGAGATAAGCTACTTGTAGTGAAATAAAGATACACTCTTCGTTCACCTTTGTGATGATGGTTTATAACTACACTATGACATCCACGGTTTTTTCCTTTCATCAGATATAATTTGTTTTCCAACGTCCTTTGTAAAGAAGTATATAAATATAAATCGTTATTTTAATATAGTAAAACAAAAACTATACAGACGATCAAAATTTAATTGCTATCCACCTCTTAACTTCAGTCTACGTTCTCTCTTTGATCAGTTGTATTGTGAATGGTACAAGGTTTGCCAGTGATACCTGACAGGTTATATCTCTATATATCACCAATATTATCCTCTCCTTACCTCTAAAAAGGGATGATCTAATACCTTTTCTTTTTTTCCAATTACTACAGCAATTGACCTTGATGTCCCCATTACATGCTTGAAAGTGAAATATGATGGCTCCGAAAAAAAAAGAAAAACAAGAATTCTATTTACTGAAACTTTCATTTTAATGATACAGTGCTTTTAGACATTTTCAATATGTTTTAAGATAATGTCTATATCTGTGAATTTGTTCATTTTCTTTGATTTTACATACATTTTCCTAGAATTGAGATGCTGTCAATTTGTTTTTTGTATCTAAAATTATGAATCTTGTTTGTCCATATTGCACACGTCCGTGTGTAAAATTTTTTACATAGGCTCTATCAGCCCAAATAAATCAAAGGGTCTTCAGCGGGTAACTACTCAACATGTTTCGGAGCGTATTACCCATACAAGTGTCTCTGAGTAGCGGCTCCTTGTCTGAGCTACACATTCAGCAAAGACAACCCACATAATAATGAATAAATACGTGTCAAATGATGAATTAACTAAATACGTGAAGTTTTGCTTATCAATGCAGATCTTCATTATGGAAGAACACCTGTCAAACAAACCATAATTACTAAATTTGTATAGTGCAGCTTCAGCTAAGAACAATTTGACTTACCTCTAAACCAATATGTACCCTTTCCAGCTGGACAGCTTATCATAGTCAAACCACCCGCCAGTGTATACCTGAAGTAGAAACAAGCTGGGGCATTGTATTCAGTCCCAGGGATTGTTAAATAAACAGTTGCAGCTGGACCACCTGTACAAACCAAGGGAAATCATAACAAGGACGGCAACAATGGACGTCCTGCACCAGAAATGTAAAACAGACTCCATGATGACACCTACCCATCAAACAAATAAGCTCTCTTTCACTGCTTACCCTGAGATAATGTATGAACGTAGGTTGTCATGTTTGTGGAATTTGAGAAAATGCTGTCAATTTTGTGCATTTTTTTTAATTGAGTAAATGTGTATTTAGGCATGTCAGAAAAGAATGAAAGTCTTTAGCATTTATGCCAAACACGTGTTATCAAAACAATTTTTCTTAACGGGATTTTAAGTACAATTAGGCAAACAAGTAACTGTCATAGGCAGCTGCTTGCTACCGATATCCTCCCCCACCCCCGGGGGGGGGGGGATTATGATCGACGGCTTACTAGTGACACTGTGCATGATTTTGCAATAAAGCGCATCATCATATATCCAGAGTATCTAATAGCTGTAATTGGCCTTATTAGAACCATTTAAATATGTAACACTATCTAAATAAAAGAAAGTGTTCAAATTTTCAAAGATATCCAAAGTGTGTCTCACAGTGAAGGCATTTATTTCATGATGAACCATATGGTCGACCTTGTGTCGTCATCTCCAGTGACGCTATTCAGGGCTAGGTTATAGGACTATACAAACACCATGTCAGCCATTTGCAGAGTAAGCAACTTAGTTTTGAAGTCACATCAGCAGTCAGATCAATAGTCACTTTTTCTTTCTCATTCCAGATAAATATTATGCATTATGACTCTTCCCTGCAAGACCTACAGAATCAATATATGGAAAAAGCAGTAAGTGTACAGTTAGAAAACAAAACATATATTCTTACTATCACAAACAAGAATATGAACCTTGAGTAATTGTTTAAAATTGCACAAGCTGTACGTATCTTTCATTTCAATCTGACTTCCTGTGCAGTGATGGCATTCTTATTAGACATCTATTATTGCAAGAGTTAGGAAACATACCGTTTTATAATCTTTCATGCTTCAATACACATTGGATGCAGTCAGGCAAAGAATACATACAGAAGACCTATGTCTATTTTTGCAGTCATTATCTAGGAATCTTTTCTGTACTATTTGAAAATTGCTTCATTGGCTATGTTGTGCTGTGGGCTTTGTTCTCCGACTCATAGTTATAGTGGAGGTAGAGTGTGTTTGTGATGATCCAGGTTCATAAATATCACAAAAACGATGTAGGCCTACTTTACTTTTTTGCTGTAAACTTAGGTGACTCACAAGTCGGGAGAACTAAAAGGTGATAGGCCTAACAGATATCTTTTTATTTTTGGCAGAAGTAATGAAATTTGTGTTTTTGGTGGTTAGGCCTATACATTTTGGAAATGAACTAGTGTCTGCAGCTAATGATGAATATTACTAAGGTTGAGAGGACCGGTTTAAAACCACCAGTTGCCTTTTATGGGTGACTGCCTGTCTCAAGTCAGGAGTGAAATTTGATTCTTCACATTGGTATTAGAAAAGAAATGTTGAAGCTTTGGCAAGTCTGGAATCTCTTTGCTGTCATTGTTGGGTTTGGAATTAATGAATATGGACCACGTTTTTCTGTACTATTTGACTGAGAAACAACTTCTAACAGATATTCCATCGCCCATTTCACTTTAGTCTGTTTACTTGAAGTGCTTTGAGGTAGAATATCTGTGATTCACAGACAATGTTTTCAATTGTCAGTTAAGCACCATTTTGAAAAGATATGCAAACACCAGTATAAAGTTGAAAAAAATAATTTTCGCCAGAAAAGTGAATTCCGTCATGTATACATAGACATATTGGACACATGTAACGCATAAATATGTCCTCTAGTGAGAATGTTGATAATCACGCATTTTTTTGCCATAAGAGACATTGGAAGCGCTACGTATTGGACGGATCAGATTAGTTTCGAAACTGAAATTATATTTTTAAAACTGGCAACAATAGAACAGAACCAGGTAAATGACGACATTGTAACCACAAACGCTATGTCGACTCAATTCATTGATTTTTTTGGCCAGTATGTTTTGGTCGCACAGGTCAGTTATAATCAACACAGATTGTATCCGTCTCTCAAAATGTACTCCGTGATACTAATTGTGCTGCGGAGAAGATTTGCATGCATTTTTCATGAACCAGTGAGGTATTACCTAAAACCCTAAATTTGCACATGGTAAGCAGTCCGTTTTCTTTCATTAGCTGTGTTTATCTGTACGTGTGCAGCATGCAGTGAGTCCATTCATTTACTCGGGTTAGATTTTAAAGAAAGACTACCGCACCGAGAAGATTTGCTTAAATGCAATTGTGTTAACTATGTTGTATTAAGGCTTTTGTTCAATTCAGAAAATATTTCATATCCATTTTAAAAGACAGCCACCTAAGTTCTACTTATATTTCAAATGTATAAGTTGGATCAGAATATTAATGACAGCAAATACAGTTAATGCTCGTGAGCAACTAAAATCTAGCAGCGTGAAGGGCAATTTAGCGCAAGCGACATTTCCAGACTTGTTAAAAATATGCAGAATGTGCATTTGTCATTGCACACTTCCAAAAGTCACGTTTTACATTCACCTAAAAGGACCACCAAATTTGATATATTCAATTCACCTACAAAGTACTTATATTGTACACTCAAGAAGTTTCATCTGGATATTAAACTGTTTTTGGCCAATCAAAACTAATTTTTGCCCAATCAGTCCAAATTTCCTAATATTGTAAAGTAATGCATTTTGTCCTGTGGACACCTTTCTGCATTTAAAAGAAGTATTTACTGTAAATTATGTATCACTTGGAATTTGAAATTCGAGATGTTCAATTTTAGATAACCTGCAGCTGCAAATGTAAAATTGATAAAACAGAAAATATGTAATACACGTTCTCCTAAAATATATAAAATTTCATTAGATTTTTTTATCTGATTAGGGGTCAACATCTTCACTTTCCACCATTTTTGTACAAGCATTACACATACTCATAAATTACAGAAAAAAAGTTTCAATAGTTACAACAATATCGACACTAATTTTCCCATACCAATGAGAAGATATAAACTTTACTTCTGACTTGATACGGGCAGCAAACTATCATAGGCAACCACTTTAAACTCAAAAATTATCACTCGTGCTAAACTAAAAAGAGAAACGGTACACCTTTCATTTTATTTGTCTGACTCGTCTCTCAGCTGAACATACAGGAAAAGAAGAAAGTAGACCTCCTTACTTTTTGTGACATATATGAATCTGGAATATTGTAAAACGCTCTACCGCCATTATAACTATGGGTCAGAGAACACAGGTCAGAGTACAGCATAGCCAATGGAGTAAACTTCAGATATGTAAGGAAGGCATTTTCCCGTATCTGTTCATTTTTACCCAACAATGAAAGCAGAGACTTTCAACAGTTACCAAAAACAGTTGAATATGCATTACTCATATAATCAGAGGAACAAATCTCAAAATGCAGAGTTACACAAGTTGGATTGTATTTTCTTCTTTCATCTGTATGGAAGGGCGGCATCAAATGATAACCCAGCTGCTTACCATGGTATTCCACTGTAACATACTGCTCTAAATAATGCAAGGAATAAGTTGTTGTCATCTTGCTGTTAAAGACTGTGTATGTACCCAGTTCGGAATGTACAAAACCCGATATGTCTTCAGTTAATATTGTCACTTAAAGTAAACTGGCCAGTACAATACCACAGACAGATTCACAGAGTGATTAAATAAATACTTGAGCCACTATACATGGCCAAGCATTAAATGCATATTTATCGAGCCAGGATGTTTCTAGGGGGTTGTTCTGGAAATTACGTACATATTACCTATTTCAATTATGGTGTTGCAGACCCTTATTTTATTTACTTATATTTTTTGCGGACACAAGTTTAAGTGGGTGATATGATATTTGGTATCTGTGCTGATGTCTACAATGAAAATAGAGGGTCTTTAAAATGGACTTGGAACAAGACATGTGAATACTGTTCTCATTGCTTGGGTTTAAAGAAAATAGTGTGCTTGTGTGTGGTGGCTTTGCCATTTTTTGAAGCATCACAGTTTTTGTGGAACTGACTTTGTACCCGATCGTCGTGATGTCAGAAATAATTTCTAATCAAGACCTCCTTGAACAAATATAAATTTCGCTTAACTACTAAGCAAAATTGGATTAATTGAAATGTAAACCCACCAAGTAGTCAGGCATTGATTAGAATTAGTCAAAGTTCCACGAAAACTGACGTCCTGCGAAAACTGGGGACAGGACCGTACAGTTCCTGTTGTGTAGTTTCTCGATTATCTTTCAATGAAAATAAAGAAGGTAATAATAATAATAATAATAATAATAATAATAATAATAATAAATGATAATAATAATAATAATAATAATAATAATAATAATAATAAATGATAATAATAATAATAATAATAATAATAATAATAATAATAATAATAATAATAATAATAAATTATAATAAAAACATAATAATAACATGATGATGATGATGATAATAATAATTAGAAGAAAAAGAAGAAGAAGAAGAAGAAGAAGAAGAAGAAGAAGAAGAACATTAGTTCCAAAAATTAATGTTTACAATGCACAAGTGTTTCTATGAGTTGCTGCGTCCTATTGATAAAAGTTTGAAATACTTTCCCACATGTTACCTTCTATTTGCAGCATTATCCTCCACAGAATGATGCGCCAAAATGGGTTACGGTAAGTTCACTGACCCTTACACGCACATGGAAAGCATCAAGATGGTACACATCAGCAAGATACCAAGCTGCTCAATATTATTCTTCAAAGAAATGGAATTATTTTGAGATCAAAACTAGTAGGAAATTACTTCGCTTTTCAATATCCTTCTTCACAGTCATAAAGGTTTTTGGTAGTAGATGTAATAGAAATGAAGCAAAATAAATATGTCAGGTCAATGTAGACAAATTTTGTCTCTTGGCCTTGTTGGAAAACTCAAGTATTGCTGCAGCCTTCATTAAACAATGTTGAACAAGGCATTGTTTCAAACGTCGTCACCGTCATGGCTAAAAGCCCACCTTGCATTGCATTAAAACACAGCAAAATCAAATAGCATTCCCAACAAGATTTGATAAATTGAGGTTTGCAATTATGGATTCAGAAGCAAATAGCATTCCCAAGAAGTTTTGATAAATTGAGGTTTGCAATTATGGATTCAGAAGCAAACAAAAAAGATATTATGACGGAATTATTTTTATTTACTTGCTGCTTAACTGCATCACTTCTGTACATGTGTTACCTTATGTAAAAATATTTGTATTTCTGAAGCACTACACTGAAAGTGACACTTTTGGATACTTTATCATTTTTTTTTTATAAGCCTTAAATAGTTATGACTGTTATCTGGCCCCATTTTGAACATTCAATTGAAAACTGAGGAATCATTAAACAAATACCATTTACCATTCCAATTCATTTCACACTTAAGAGGCTGGAAACATATCTCTGAGTGAGAGAAAGCATATCTTTCTTTCTCGTTTTCTCCTGTCATGCGCATAAAATGAACGGCATGAATGACTGTTTCGGTCTAATTTTCCGAATGAACTAAAGAGAAGCATTTTGGGGGGAGGGGGGAGGGGGGCCTTTCTCTGTCAATCATAATCAATAAGCAGTTGCCAAAAAGAGCATCTGTCAATCAAAAATGGAACCCCTTAACCATGATTTACACCTGTCAAATAGTATCTATTTTCTACCTCCATGATATTCATAAGATTAACACCCATCCATTAAATTAACAATTGTCTATCAAGAGGTATCGGATCCCTAGCTTTATCCTTCCATTAAAATGACAACCATTAATCAAGAGGTTTTCTCCTTCTCCACCACCACCTCCTCCTCCACCTCTAGGAGGTCTCGTCCACCACCACCACTACTAACTGACACAAATAGAAGAGCACGGGGTCAGGATTTATCTATTTGTATATTTATTTATTTATTTATTTATTTATTTATTTATTTATTTATTTATTTATTTATTTATTTATTTATTTATTTATTTATTTATTTATTTATTTATTTATTTATTTATTTATTTATTTATTTATTTATTTATTTATTTATTTATTTATTTATTTATTTATTTATTCATTCATTCATTCATTCATTCATTCATTCATTCATTCATTCATTCATTCATTCATTCATTCATTCATTCATTCATTCATTCATTCATTCATTCATTCATTCATTCATTCATTCATTCATTCATTCATTCATTTATTTATTTATTTATCTATCTATCTATCTATTTGTATGCGTTTACGAGGTAATGCACTGCAATGACCCATCTAAAACTAGCCACTTATGGTTTTATTGTTTTTCGCCTTGAAAGATCACACTTGAGGATGCACGTGCATGATGACGGGGATTCCCACCAACCCATTACAAACGCATTTTAAATGGTCCTGACAGTGGTTCTTAGCTCATGGACCTATGTCCAGAGGTCTTCCATTTAAATGTATCCGCAGTGTTTATTGAAGGTGACCTCAGAATACGAAGGAATGTTATATAAAGTAGAGGGGGTTGATAAAAATGTAATGTTCAGGGTGGAATATGGGTGTCACACCCTGATGAACTTTCCATCAAATTATGTTTCATGTTTCGCCTGTTTGTCCATGTCATCCATTACATTTGTGTACGACAAATAATCGTACATATTTGAATCGTGGCGGTTTCTTTAAGAGCGAGGTCCCTGTAAACTTCTCTCTCAACAAGTACTTTATTTTTGTGGAAACTTAATTATAAGGAGTTGAAATGTAATAACACTTTGTTAAGAAAATGTGTCTTTGCGATGACGATATGTCTCATTCACAATTTTATTATGCTGAGTAGCGTCCTATTTGGTGGCCACACTCGTCAAGCATCGCTACTTTTCATCATGATTTGACAACAGAGGCTTGTGACCTCACAGAAGAGAGTTTCTGCACCAACTCTGACTCTAAACATTGATTTGCAGCCGTGAATGCAAGTGTGCTCATGGCTTACTGGATTAAAATGGGGATACAAACAGGAAACTGTTCCCGCTTGTCTGGTCTGAACTCATCCACCATGGTGAACCGAAGCTGAAAGGAGCCAGGAGTTATGAAAAAGCCAGTCTTTGCTCGTGCAACTGGGACTGATCAATTCTATGCCCTGCACTGATTATGTCATAGCTGAGCACTATGGAAGATGGCCAAAGCTGACATTTTGGACATTTAGACTATTAGGGGATGCTTTTCAAAGGTCATTATGCGAAAACCCCTATATAAGTGACTGGTTGAAGTTAAGATTAATGAGTACTGCCAAATCATAGCTTATAATAAGAAGGGAGGCCGATAATTCTTTCTATGATTTGCCCTCTTCTGAGTTGTGTGAAAATGTCTTAGTTCAGTGATGTCTACCCTGTTTTTGCCGTACAGTGCCTTATTTTCTATCATTTTTATACATAAGGAATCATATAGTGCTATGCCTTTTTTTTCGTGATAACGAAATATCAATCGCACCTCTGGGTGCATGGCTTACAGTTACGATCGCGTTCAAGTTAACAAACGCCAAACGCACCAACGTTTCCCAAACGTTTCCCAAACAGTTTCAGTGAAAGTCAAACGTTTTGCAAACGCGTAGCAAACACTTTGCAAACACTTTCCAAACGCTTTACAAACACTTTGCCAAACGCTTTCAAACACTTTTCCAAACGCTTTCAAACACTTTGCCGAACGCGTTTGGTGAAAGCCTAACGTTTTCAAACACTTTTCCAAACGCTTTCAAACACTTTACACTTTGCGCCAAACGTATGTGATACATGTACATGTTCACTTGGTAATCTAATTCTAATGACAGGAATATTTTTAACAAGTGTCTAAAAAGCTTATCAGCACTAAAAAATCCCAACAACATGTGCATGCCTTCATTTATGGATAAACCAAAAAGCTCTACTATGTATATTTCACCATAGAGTTGAAATTATGCTTTTTCAAAAAAATCAGTTCTATCTAACAGTTTGTACATGTATCACTTACAATGCATGTGTATATATTGTAGGATATATCATTGTTTTCTTGTTGGACAAATAGTCGCCAACATGAATTATTAGTTCGTCTTCTCTCTTTCAAGCTGTTTTGATAAATATGAACAGGTAATGTTTTTATAGCCAAATAAAAAGAAGAATTACAGAGTCGACTTCGATTTTCCCTATACAGTTCATAGGCTTTTCTCTGCGAAGGATCTGTGAATAAAATTAAGCTTATTGGGATTAGTGTAAGCTACAGTAACTAATGGGTTGTTCATACCTGAGTGCTCGATATGAATTGAATCAATGCAATTCGAATTGGAAGAACAAAATATGTCCCGTAGGTCACGGGAAAGTGGCAAATGGGTCGGCAAGTGATATTTTGGAACATACCACATATAGTATCACCTAAAAATGTTGCTCGATGACCAGCTTGTGTTGTTTTTAAAATGTCGCAATTTCAGTCGATTCGATTTGAATTTAGGAATGAGCAGCCCATTAGTTACTTGATTGTTTGGTGGGGACATAAAATTTACACTTTGCAGTCTGAGTCCACATATATGCGGACTCGTACTCGTTGATATACTATCAATAGGTTTCATATTTGAACTCCTCATCAAAAGACATTTCCAACGAATACCAACATGTCATATCTGCCATTAGCGATCAATCAACAGCTTTTATCGGGGCGCACTGGGTGCCGGCGCCCAGAGCAGGCCGAGGAAAACTGTTGACTCAGACAAGAAAGTGTTAAAGCCTCAGATATACTGGCTTCAAGGGCGGATCCAGAATTTTTCCGGGGGGGGGGGGGTTCAGCGCCTTGAGGACGAAGCCCGAATGCTAATGCCGACGGCACGAATTTTTTTGGGGGGGAGGGGGGTTCGGGGCCTCCCCCAGAAAATTATCAAAAATAGATGCTCTCATATGCGTTATCCTGGCATTTACCACTGCATTTTCATACGGACTATTTGGATTTTCAGGGATGCAAACTTCACTAATCTGGGCTCCACAAATCAAATTCCGCTTTACATCTGATTCAAATTATCATGAAATAAAGAAAAGAAAAAATGAGTCAGTGACAAATAATTCCTGGAAATATTTATTTGTCACTTTTACCAGCTAATATTTATATTGATACTGGTAATCAACCATATTATGACATGGTCATACCTAATTCAGGAAGAAAATAAGTATAGGCAGAAGAAAACAAATAATTTGCCTACATTAACAGGTTTAACACTTCATTTATTATAAAGTTACAGATCTTTCAGTCGCAAGTATACCCAGTCGCTATCATACTGTTTCTGAAGATGATGATCTTGAAAAAAAGGCTAACTTTTTAAAATTTCGAATGGAAATACAGAAGCAGCTCAATTTAAGTATTGTTTGGCTTACTAAGCCAGGCAATAGAACTAGCTCCAGTGGAGTAAGCCAAGCGATACTCCATTGGTCCTTGGAGTAATTATATATATTTTAATTGAAAATTAGGAACTACTCCGGAGTAAATTTATAGGCAATATCATGATCAGATCATGAATCATGACCTGATCATGATATTGGCTATGGATTTACTCCGAAGCAGTTTTTGAAAGATGAAGTACTCATGACATCTTAAATGAAAGATTAAGTCTTTAATTAATTTTAGTTGCATTAGACACTTGGGTAAACGTATTTGGATCGTGTTTTATATAAATATATACAACCTATAATGCTGGATAAGTGTATATTTACATGTAGATACATCATATATTGCTGGACCTGTTGAAAATACGTTTGGAGATTCTTCATCATTTAAATGGAAGTGTTTGAAATGCATAGTGTTGGAATGCGTTTGTGAAAGTGTTAAATATCGTTCGGGTAATTGTTCAACGCGTTTGGAAAGTGTTTGAGCGCGTTTGGAGAAGTGTTTGGTAGCTTTGTGAAAGTGTTCGAACGTTTTGTAAAAGTGTTTGAAATTTTTCCCAAACGCTTCCCAAACGCTTTCCAAACGCTTTCCAAAACACATTCAAAACACTTTCCAAACACATTCCAAACGTTATCAAACGTTTTCAAACACAAGCCAAACACCAGCTAAACGCCAAAAAAGCGTTTGGCTGTAAACTTTTAGCCGGGCGTAACTGTATGACTAATGCGTATTCAATCTGTGGTAATGTGCTTGTGTAGTCCCCTCTTTTGAAGTTATGACCTTCACAGTAGTTATTATTAATCCATTAAGGCATTCTCTAGACTTACAGATGCTTTTCAATGCGAACTTTACCTTCATGTATCCCTAGCCTTTAATAATTACTAAATAGAATAAACCTAAAAGCCTCCTGCATGTAGGCCTATGGTTTCAAGTTCAACCGGTTTTGATTTTATATTTACACTGTCTTAGCGTGCAGCATACACTGCCTGTATTGCCTATTGGCAACTAAGGAAGATGTCCTGTAGTAAACCTCAACTAGTCACTTATGAATAAATATGACTCTGAGTGTGTTTCCTCGGATCTTTGTCATTGAGCGAAAGTCGTTTGACTTAGGTGAATGCGGGTCATAACATCGACAAGGGAAGTATTTTCTTCAAGGATACTATCGCTTATACTGAGAGCAGTTTTCCTTTTGAACCACTAAACATACAAGTGTACGCATTTCAGTGCAATGTACATAAGTCCTTTGCATTAATCTGTGCTAGTGGAAGAAATATACACTAACAAAGTGATTTGATGCAGCATACATCATGGAAAAAGAGGAAGACTTTGAAGACCTCTTGATTGACGGTTGTCAAATTAATGTACAGGCGTTAAACTTATAAATACCACTGAGGTTGAAATGGGATACTAACTGACAGGTGCTAATCATAATTGCGGGGTTCCATTTTTGATTGACCGATGCTCTCCTTGACAATAACCTATTGCTTATGATCTACAGATGCCAACTTTGATTCACAGTAGTGATGTCAGAAGTATCCACACTCTCCACAATCACAAACCTGTCCAAAAACATGCATTTTGCCTTCTACTAATGCTGATTCAGTTTACGTCATTCGTATGGCATGGCAGTTGGCTTGTCGTTAGTGGATTCTGTCTCCTGGTGGGAACAAGTTCCAATGTGACTGAGTACTGGCATTTGCCGCAACCACTTTTAACAATACTGGTTCGGTGCACTTCTTTCCCATGGCATAGATATGTCAAATTGCCTTTTACATGTCAATCACAATAAATTAAAGTGCCATGTCTGGAGGTTTGTGTGAACCTTTGTACAACAAATGGACACCAGTTATGTTAATTATCCCACATCAAAATCAAAGACAAGTGTTACCTTTACCACGTGATATATATTCTTATCATCATCATCAGCAGCAGCAGCAGCAGCAGCAACAACAACATTGTCAATCTTATAGGCAACTTAAGCCTACACTGTACCCTTTGTTGATCATTTAAGTTAACCATGTGAAATTGAAAATGCTTCCAACTGTTGTTTCTTTATCTAGTGGGGAGTATCTTCAATAATGGTAAGTTTCCACTTTATTATGGTCAGAGACATATAATTCTTGATTGAATTGTAAGGATAAAGGTCAGAGTCACTCTTACAGTTAAAGGTAATGTTGCTATGGTTCCTTCTCGCTGTGAGTAGGTACACGTATAATAATGAAGGATTTTGCATGTGTGTATTTCTGTGAGTATAAGTACTAATTGCGTTTCTCATTTCCTCCAATTTCCATTCGGCTCTATTTTAGACACATCACGAAGTTAAAGCTACAAAGAGCAATTCTCAATTGTGGTCTATATATCATGTCCATCTTATAATTGGCATTGAGATAACGGAGTATGCTATAATATTATATAACGAGTTATATATAGAGAACCTGTATTATGCTTTTGTGAAAGGTCAACATACCAATTCCCTATTACTCCCAGTTTTATATATTTATTGTTTAGTTCTAAGTGCAGCTTCTTTCCAACGCTTTCTTATTATGGACCCTTTCCTTAAAAATTAGTTTATACAAAAAATTTACAACGTTTCCAAACTGAGGAGTTTGTAAACATTTTAGGGCTCATGGTGGCTAGCAAACTTGGCTTATTAATGTACAGATTGTTTATATTTCAAAATACACCTGCAAGCTCATAATGTCCAATGAATATAGATCTGTTGTGATAAAGTACATATTTTGTCAATGTCTGGAACAAGACATGTCATATAAGATTGTTTTGGCAGTTTTGGAAAACAAATTAAAGATAAGGCCATCTTCAGTATCTTAAAACATATCACAACAAACATGCTCCTGTTGCAATGATGCATTAGTTCATACTTTTGGTATAATCCTTACGTTGTTTTGCTAATTACTTTGCCATCAAGGATCATCTTCCCCAGTGTATGTAAGTATAATTGGACTGATATATAGTGACATTTTGAGAACGTACTTTGAGGTAGTTTGCAAACCATTTTCTCATTTTTGACGTAAATGGTAAAGCCTGTACACAGTCTTGTGATAGTAACAGGTATTCCAAGGTGTTCACTCTCATACACAAAACGATACATCATATAATATTTGATAAAATCTATGTAAAACGTAGATAAAAGTAATGCATAAACACATCCAATTTTTTTACTAAATGTTATACCTGCGCTGTGCGTAATTAGTAACTATTGATTCAAATGTTAATTCACCTTTTGCATGCATACAAATGAAACACCTATTAAGTCAACGTGTGGCACAACTGGCATATTTTCTTGAAGTTAACGTGTGTTATTTCAATACAGAAAATGGTCCAACTCATCACTGAAAGAAAAAAGGCCTATGGACAGGGTAAAACAAACTTTCATTTGTCAGTATGGATACAATAATTCGGAGAATGACTGATTAATTGTATGCAGAAGCGTAATTGTCCCTGGTATCTCATTTAAAAAAAAAAAACACCTAGCTCAGGTTGCTTAAATGAGGCAAATGTAACCTTAAACATATGTAGTGTTTTATTGTGCTTATATAGTCAAGTCGATTGGTACTCCAGATAAGTTTTGTTGAACGTTAATGAGTGATTGAGCCTCGCTGAAATCAAACACTTTCATCTTAAGTCCTAGATAATTTTAGAAATTTATTTGTGGTGTATGCAGTACGTAAGCATGCAACGCTGTAACTGTGCTACTAATTCATATGACATTTCAGTTGCAAAGAGAAACATTGCTTAGACGCTTGCAAGCCATCAAGACACTCTTGGTGAGTCCTACAAATCCGCTAGAGAACTCAAGGGTTTAGAATGGTCATGTATTATAACTTGGCATGTATCAAACCTTTATCACATCATAACCATTACAAAAAAAATATTGGGCATGTACATTGAATGAAAACCACATGCATATGAACAATTTGCTTTTACTTTATAATGGTTGAAAATGTATTACAAATGTAGCCTTGTTTGTCTGTTTGGTTAGAAAAAGTGGGAGTAGGGGAAAGTGGAGTGCACTTCATGATATCCATAAACGTATCTAAACAGAATTCATTAAGTATATTACCCTGCTTATGCAACTATTCATTTAGGGAGGCAAAGGTACACACACACACACACAAACACACACACACACACACACACACACACATATATATATATATATATATATATATATATATATATATATATATATATATATATATATATATATATATATATATACGGTCATTAACAAAATGTGTACCCCTTACCATGGAAATCATTTTTAATGCACCACAAAGCACAGTAAATGCAACATTAAGCGTGAATCTTGTAACCCGTTAATGACACAGTATAGCAGTTAACAAAACACATAACGCCTTTCTATTATATACAGTTATTATAACCTGTAGAGTGGTCCCTGTTTTTAGGGTCCACCCCTAAGGCAGGTGATAATGTGGTCTTTCAAACAGGTAGTCTTTCATTAGAGGTATAGTAACATGGAGAAGATAGCACAGTCACAGTGTTCTGAAAGAGTGGTTTTAAAAAGATATGTGGTATCTCATTTTAGGGGTCTCTAAAGAGAGGTACCAGTGTAATAGGTAATTTTCTGTCTAGTAGCGGCTGATTCCCTTAATTTCTAAGTGTAATCAAGGTGCCAAAAATGATGCAAACCCATCGCATCAGCTTGAAATATTAAGATACACTTTGCATCACAGATTTAGATTTCCATTGCCGCTTTAAAATAACAAGTTTCCTTCTTTTGAACACTGAAGTTAGTTAATATTAAAACGATTTAAAAATACAACAGGGAAACGTTACTGTGAAAAGTCCAGAGATATTCCAGATGTTTGCATTCGTTGTACATATACATTTGGCCAAAGACAGTCCACATTAGTACTACATTAAGTTGAGGGTTTCATTAGCAAGGCTTGGTTCAAAAACAAGTATAACTGTGGTGATCTCACAATTCTGATCATTACATAAGTGTGTCAGCCCGACCAGCAGCAACTCCAACTCCGAACGCAATACTGTAATTGAAGTGAATTAAATTTTAAAAAATAAATATATAAACAAAAAAGCAACCCCCCCCCAAAAAAAACACCAAAAAAAAAACCACAAAAAACGATAATTGATATAGAAAAAAAATGGCGATCGGCTTCGTTTTTCATAAGTTTCAGCATATTTATGACCAAATGTAAGACTAAATGACAATAACATTCGTAAAAGTACCGACGGAAATCTGATTTTGTATTGTATAATTATTGTTGTATTGTGGTCCATTTTTGCTGAAGATATACACTTGTGTTTGCAAACGCATTGAATAAAATCTTTAGAAAACAAAACATATTTTGCATTCATTTGCAGGATAAGGAAAAGGAGCGATGGGTAAGTACAACACAATCATTTGTCAGAGTCAAGTGTTTACCCAATGCAAGAACCCACGCTCTTAGAAACATGGTTTATGGACCATAATATCTAGACATGTAATAATGGACCAAGGAAACTTTATTCACAATAGTTTTTTGAAGAAAAGCTGCAGAAGAGTGCTGAATTGTAAAAAAACATTTGTTTCCTGGAAAGACAAAGCCTGGCATCTGCACGGTGCACATTGCCCTTCGGTACATGGCCAGACAGGTTTCGGTCGATTTCATTGTTCGGAAAGGAAGCTTGCCACACAAAATTCTTCCATGTCACAAGAAACGCCAGAATCATCCCAGCAAAACTATAATGTTTTTAGTGAAGCCAGTATGTCTACATCCCAAACATCGGTTCCAGCTCGGATCAGTTTGCGGGAGACAAATCAGGTCAGCATTTATCCAAGGGGGTGTCGGCCCTTGTAGGACCAGTGCATTATTGTAATCAATAGAAAATAATGGTTTCCACGTTTGCGTGCAAGGAAACAAGATTTTTTTGTGACGTTAACTTGTTAGCTCAGATAACTTGTCAGTTAGCTGAGCATATGTGATGGTTGGTAATCAGCCATCCATTCATCAGTCCAGCCTCCATCAATTCACATTTATGAGATGGTTGGTAATCTGTCCATCCACCCACATGTTCATTTTTTTTTTACTTTCCTGCTAAAACCATTTCACGCGATGCTGTGATTTTGCACAAGAATGTTTCTCAAGTCATTTTGTACCAGTTGAGATGGGGATTTTGGTGCAAAATTGTTTAAATTCTTATCCATTTTTCAAATAGATAATTAGTTATTTGATGGATTGATTGGATCTATTGATTAATTAATTTGTTTATCTCCATTGTTAGAAATGAAGGAACAACTTACATGTTTTGATTGTGCATAGAGGACCATGTGGTGTCATACTGTTTACATTTTAGCACCAGATGATGCAGTGAGCTTTTTCTAAGTTTTATGTAATTGTGTGGTCAGGCTAGTTTTGTGGATGCTGCATTATTATATAATGTGGCTCCCCCAGGTAGGCCTCTGCAAGCTTTGTGAAGGAGGTAATAATATTTTTGTTTTTTAATAATATTATTTTATACATTTGTATTTTGGAACATCAACTTACAATCACTTTACCTATTGTCTTTATGTTGCACACAGAGTGACGTAGTTCACATTTCAGCCAGCATGAGCATTTTGTGATTGCATTTTCATTCATGTTCATGCTATTTTTGACTTTTGTAGAATGATGGAAGATGCCAACATGAAATGCTTTCAGAATATTACCTTACTATACTTAACGTAAATTGCTGGAATAGTTAGAGTACGTTAAATGTTAATGAAATTTTGAGATATGAAACATCTGGGGTGATGTGCCAGTAAGTGCACTACCGTATAAGAATATGGCAACACTACTGTAAATGTATTGCAAAATTAAACACGTTAAAACCTTTGACCAGATCTGCTATCAACGTTTGGATTCTTCCCTTGTATTATTGACCACTAACCAAGTGTGCTAAAATGGTTATGTACAAGTGACTTTAGGTTTGAATCAAAATTTTTTTTTTCTCTCATTTTTGGGGGTGGGGTGGGGGGTTGTTTTGTTTTGTTTTGCTTTTTTTTTTTTTTTTTGTTCGTTTTTTTTTTTTTCTTTTTGTTTTTGTTTTTTTGTTTTTGTTTTGTTTTTTTCTCTAAAAATTTAAAGACTCTTCTCCATTACTGCTCAATAACACATCGTCCATAGACTTTAATTTGTTTACCTGGTGACGTTGTAATATTTTTGGTTCTTCCCTGGCTTTTTTTTTTAATTCCTCTCCCAAACCACCGTGCAGATTGTGATGAAGTGTCGGGGGGAATATTGCTTGTTGAAGGGTGAAACAAATTGGTTTACCAGCTGGTGACAGTTCAGATTCCTATCATTTTATCTTTTTATTTTTTTTAATCTGAGTATCTGTGAGTGAATACCTACAGTCCTATTGGTTAATATGTAAGTAGATGACGATTTAAATGGCAGTTCACTTTTTTATTTCATCCAAAACTGTCTGTGAGATTAACTTCGCGCTTGGCTGCAATTCATCTTGGGTGGATCTCAATTTCATAAGTTCGAATTGTCACACTAAGGTGATTTTTCGATTTGTTGCACAATATTTCACCACATTTTTGATAAACTTGCCTTCTCCTAAACTGCTCTGTCCATTGCTTTGAAATTGTATAATGACACGCCTGATAGCCTCTAGACCTGAAGTGGTTCACCGGGGGATTGTTTTTAATTATTTTCAGAACTTTGGTTTCCTTTAAGTTGCTTTACTTCATCACCAACTACATTTTGGAATACATTCAACTACATCTTGGAATATCTTCAAAGTTATTGGTAATGTACATGGACTCGATCTGAACACACGTTTTCCACTACCTGGTGTTGTTGTCATTTTCAGATTTTTGCTCATAGCAATTTTGAAAAATTGACAACAGCAAACTTGCATGTTCAGATTGTTAGAATAGGATATCGGCACTTCTTACACACAGGCTTATATTTTGGAGATGGTCTGTGCTGGACCGATGTTACCGTATACACTAAGACAAAAGCCTCTATGGAATTTATTTTGGTGTCGTTATTTTGAACTCGAGTGACCTGGAAGGGTCAAATGGATATGTTGGCTTAAGACTCGATAATGGTGGACCCTAGGCACATAAGTATTATTGGCCACTAATTGGAAAGTGCCTGTTGGTGCCTTTCAGTGTCATAAATTTTGAACTTATGTGACCTTGAAAGATAAAAAAATAACAAATTCGGTTATTGTAAACAGCGGGTCGTGTCACCTCTACATCTAAATTAGAGAGTGTCATTACCATATCCAAACTGTAGTCTTAATGAAACAATTCAAAGTCAATTCCGACCAAAGCCAATGTTCCTTGGTATATATAGCTAAATCACATAAATATATAGTTTCTCTGCACCCAAAAGAGTCCAAAACGTACGTACAAAGGTCCATAGGGTAAAAAAAGCCATGTCCACATTTAGTATGATAAGAATGCAAAAATATTTTGTTTCAAATTATAGGCCTATTTCAGTAAATTGGCTTGATTAGGTGCATCATTTATGTGCATAAATGACCATACAATTCAAGAAAAGGGGTCAAAATCTGCAGCACAGCAGGGAATTTGCAAAGAGAGGTTCCATATTTGTTGCAATTATCAATAAAAGTCAGCATTGAAAAAGTATGAGTTGCAACCACCATCTCAACAATGGTCAACATCTATACAAGTCCACAAAGTGACACTAACACCAACATCAATCCATCAAAAAAGCTTCCGAGGCCTAAAGTGACAATCCTCAAGAATCCAAACAACATGATTATACAATTCGATGTTAAGGCATGCTATTTTTTAAAGGAGATAAACTAAGAGTATTTAAAAAAAATTGAATGTGCAAATATAGTGGTGAAAATTCAATACAGTGTCAGAATTTACAAGTACACTAGTTCAAATGTCAAACATCAGCCAGAAACAAGTGACGTCAGGCATCAGAACGCAAAACAGCAGTGAAACATTGCGAGAACAGTAGTAAAATTGCATTACAATAGCCAAAAATTATAAGCATAGCAGTCACATTTCAACTATGGTTTTCAGATGCACATCTAACTCATAATTCCATAAAGTTTAAAAGGTCACAATTTTTAACAGTCATAATTATTGTAAAATTCTACCATATTTATCAGACAAAAATATGTGTTTTATGAAAAGAAAGAGATAGATAGATAGATAGATAGAGAGAGAGAGAGAGAGAAAGAGAGAGAGAGAGATCATGTTGAAAAGAAAAAACAAAATAAAAAAACGCTTACTACCGAACTATTGTGAGTGGAGGCTCATGTTGCAAACATGAAACAGACAAAAATGACCTTGATATCATTAAGAAGGTCAGTTAGATCTGTGCACCAAAGTCAGCTAAGGATAGGACTACCACAGTTCCCTTGTTTTCTTTCTTCCTGTCGCAGCTTACATCATACTTTGTTTTCCTTGATTTACAAAGCAAAATTATAGTCCATTTTACGATTACTTAAGAGAGTTTTTTTATATGTGAAAATACCATCCAAATATGGCTAATGACTAAGAGTTGACACATGAAAGCTTCTTTAAAAAAACACAAACGGAGTTAGTTCAGATCTAATTTTGGAAAAAAAACAGAAGGAACAGGGAACGTCTTCCTCGTCAAAAATCGGGAGAACCAAAGCCCGATAATTGTCCTCAGTCTGATAAACCTGTATCTCAAAAAACGAGGCAGAAGTTCTTTAGTGGACGCATATGTAGTTACTGCCACAAAAAGGGGTCATGTGAAAGCTGAATGTTTTTTACTCCAGAGAAGAACCAATAATACTGGGAAACCGTTTGGTTTAGCCAACATAAAAGGGCTCCGACCTCTAGATATGTCCGGTAGACATTCTGATAATCTCCATGCTTAATTTGAGAACCCACGTGTTGGGGAGCTCAGTCCATATTGGATGGCTACGGAAGTTTCAAATCAGCAGGGCTGGTGTTAAAGAGAAAATGCATTTGACCAGAAGGCAGGTGTGATCCAAAGGGACACTGGTGCTGCTCCGTCTTTAATGTTGGAAGATATACTTCCTTTGTCGAATGAAACTTATCAAAAAGCCAGTGTGTTATTTTAGGGTGTTGAGGGAAGTTACATAACAGTCTCGCTTCTCAAAGTTTACTTGAAGTGTGATTTTAAAATCGGACCAGTGATTTTAGGTATTTCACCAGTATCCCGATAGAAGGTGTGACTTTCCTTCTAGGAAATGATGAAGCAGGACATAATGTGAAAGGTAAACCGCTACCATATTTAACGAATGAGCCAGTCACAAGAGAGAACACAGAGCTTCTCGAGCAAGAATATTCAGGATTTTTTTCTGCCTGTGTTGTGAAAAGGTCAATGGCTCTTGAAGCTTCTAAAAAAAAACCTATAGCAAGGATGAAGAATGTCCAGGGCTAGCAGAGACATTCTTTGCTGGTAACCTGGAGGACCAGGAAGGCCATGAGGGTAACTTGAGTCCAGAAGTATGTCGTGACCATAAACTCTCTGACTAGGTACACCAAAATGATCATTTGAGTCAAGCGCCTCATTTGAATGGTGACAGGCTGATTAGGGAGCAAAAGCTGACCCTCAGTTAAGAAAATTGTCAAGTGCAGCTTTAACTGAAGAAGAGGCACCAAAGCACTGGTTCTGTTATTATGTTAGCTCAGGACTGTTAATGAGGAAATGAACACCTCGAGATGCTTCCACTGATGGAGAGTGGTGAATCATTCATGAAATAGTGGTTCCTCTATCATATAGGGCAGAAGTTTTAAAGACAGCTTATGATTGGCCTACAGCAGGCCACTTGGGTATTAGGAAGACTCAAGATAGAATATTAGGACACTTCTTTTGGCCCATATTACATCAGGGTGTGGCAGAAATTTGTAAGACATTTTACAAATGCCAAGTGGTCAGAAAATCCAGTCACAAAAAATATAACCTGCTCCTTTGATTAGTATCTCAGGTCTTGAAGAACCATTTAGCAGGGTTATTATGGATTGTGTGGGACCCCTTCCAAAAATAAAAGTGGGAAAAAAAGTTTCTCCTTACTATTTTGGATTCAGCCACGAAGTAGCCTGAGGCCACCCCTTAAAAAAAAAAAACATTAAAGCTCATACGATCATTGGTATTTTGATGAAATTTTTCACTGGTGGAAGACTGCTGATACAGATACAAAGTGACTTATGTTTCATGTCTGCAGTGTTTCAGGAGGTTGCCCACCAGAATAAATCTTCAGCCCACCGCCCAGAAACACAAGGGGCTCTAGAAAGGCATCATCAAACGCAGAAGAATATGATGAGAACGTATTGTTTTTTAATTGAAAATTAATGGAATAAATGTATAAATATGTTTATTTTTTTGGCCCCCAAAGAGGTACCAAATGAGTCCCTGGAGTTCAGTTCATTTGATCTGATATACGGACATATTGTGAGAGGTTCCCTAAAGCTTATTAAAGAAGAAATGGCTGGTGGAGACACAAGATGAACCTATCTTGGAGTGTGTGTCCAAATCCAAAGAAAAACGCTTGTGAGGTGGCACAACAAATCTGATTAATGCACAGGATAAATTGAAATGGAACGAGGAGAAACCAAGGGAAAGAAGTCTTACGCCAGGAGACAAGGTATTGGTACTTTTGTCTATGCAAGGGCATTCTTTTTAGGCAAAATTCAGTGGTCCTTATCTGGTTGAAAGTAAGTTGAATGATGTGGATTATATAATATCTACAACAGATAGGAGGGAAGCTAAACGGCTTTGTCTCATAAACGTGTTAAAGGAATACCATGAAAGAAAAGCACAGTAGGAATTGTCAGTGCCACTACTTTAAAGAATGATTGAAATGATAATGGAGATGATGAGAATGATCCAAATTCTCAAATGAAGACTTGAATTCTATTTCAGTGTAAAAGTGTAGAACTCTTACATACAACGAAATGTTGATGTTAAGATCAGTCGTTTGGAGGCTGCACATTCAGCTGATTTTGAAAAACTTATTCATGAGTTTGAACAATTTTTCTCAGACCCGCCCGGTTGCACCTCAATATTATATCATGTTGTAGATGTAGGTGATGCTGATCCAATAAAGCAGCGACCTTATCAGATGAATCCTCAGAGATTGGCCGCAGCTTGAGAAGAAATAAATAACATGCTGGAAAATGATATTATAGAACCAAGCCAGAGTAGCTGGATTAGTCTTATTGTATTGGTTCCAAAACCTGATCGATCAATGCAATTTTGCATTGATTATAAAAAAGTGAACTGTGATTGAACCGGACTCCTATTTGTCAATTGTAAAGCATCCATACATCCGAATTAACAACCGACAACACGTCTGAGAGGGAAGTCTTTATTAACTCTTGACGGCCGCACACATAACATGGAATCCAAATCGGTACACCAGGCAAACGCTTGAACACACAATTCGGCCATTTTTGAGACATTCAATGAAATAATGTTACATAATCAGTACCCAAAAACAAAGAAAACACCCAAACTACAGTATAGGACATTTTATCGCTGCACTAACCGTATAGGCACATATAACCTTATATGCCCATGTACCTTTTAATCTACACCAATATATATTGAGACATTTTTCTGCTTATACATCAACCTTACTTTTACGTATAAAAAGATTTATCTTTCACTAGAATTCTAATTAAACATATACCTTGTCATACATTTTTACCTTAAACATGAAACTAGTAGGTAACACACCACAGTTGTGATTGGCTGGTTGCGCATCCCAATGGAGAGTCCATAATTGTGAAAATACTGTGTTTTCAGCATGCTGTAGCTTCTGTTTAAATAAACTTAGCTAAGTCAAGTTTGCTGCATCGCAGAGTTGCTTCATTGGTGGTCATATAGATGCACTGTCTTCCAGGCCAGGTGGGAACTTATGGTGGGGAAGGACAATGATGTAACCCTGGCGAGAGCACAGTTCATACACCTGTATAAAGCTGACATCCAGGTGTTGTCTCGTTTTTCAATTATCACAAATTAACGAGCTGGGAATTGTATGACAAAAAACCAACCATGTTTTTCTGACACTTTTATCTGTTAAATGCCGTTATGGAATTTTAAAATACCAAAATGCTGATTTTTCAGACTGAAAAATGCTAATATGAAAAATAGAAGGATTTATAACTGTGGTCTGTAGTCTATTAGGGCTAACTCTGTATGTATTGGGACTCACATGGTCATGTTGTTATTCTATTATCGTCCATCAAGCAAGTTAAAAATGGGAAGTCAGCGCTTTTTGACAGCTGCCTGGACAGGTTTGAGTGATCCTAACAATTTTTATATGGATGGAGCAGGCAAGATATGGTCCTGGGACTGTAGATTGCAAGGCAAATGGTTTAAGCTATGGTATTGTGCACCTCAGGCAAGCTTATGAAAGGAGAACACAAGTTTTACACCAGCAGATTGGCTGTGAATATCAAGTTTAACAGTCTCAATATTCCAAAAATTCTTGAAGTATCACATTAATGTCACACATCATTGGCATAGACACGTTGCACCTATCGGTGGAACCACACTGCTTAAAAAAATAATAACAGGATTCACTGCAAGACATTTAACAATTGCACAGGCCATGCCTCCTTTGCTGACTGCTTGGTAGATAGATTGCTTCCATAGCCCTTTGTATTTAGCGATACACCACAGGTACCACACTGGTAATCATATGAGTGTATGAGAAATGAACAATACTAATATGATATGAATAAATTATGCTAAGCCCATTTATATGAAACTTAGTAAGCCTCTGTTTTAAACTTTTAATTTTGTAGCATTGTCATTGTAGGCCTATAGCCTGCATTCATATGCAGAGCTGTTCATACAAAATTATGTCAAAGTGATTTTGGGCTTACCAGAAAAAAAATGCGCATTGTCTGTCAGTAGAGCTGTACAAATCTTAGGTAAAATGTAAATTTATTATAGTTTGTTTTTTTGTTCATTTTTGTTTTTGTTTTTTGTTTCTCCCCACCCCCACCCCCTTTTATTTTTGTTTTTATTTTTATGCAGACAAAAGCTTGTCATATTTGTATGTCATTTGACTGCCCTAAATCATTAAAATTCAGGCATGCTGACTTTGTTGAGCTGTTGAGTTCAGCAGCATATTTTTTTCTCACATAAATGAATCAATTTTTATCCATAAATATGGATGCCAGCACTTATGAACTGCAGATTTTATAACTTTTACCAAGCTAGTGTACATAACTGGCAAAACATTTGAACTTCGACATACAACCCTTATAATTAAAGGAGTTTCAGAAAATGAAGCAAGGTAAAAAAAAAGTTAGCTTCCATCAAACTCTTGCCTGAAAACGCTTATGCCTGATGATTGGATTGATAATTGGATGCTAATCAAATTTAAAATCAGAACACCTGTGAATACAAATATGTATTTATGATATTGGAGTAACTGTAGAAACTTTTGTCATTTCCTTACAATATGTGCACATACATCAGAAACCATGTTAATAAACCACAACTTATGCACTCTACGGCAGAAAAAAAGGCATAGCACTATTGATTTGTGGAAGCAGGATCACCCAACTGCCCTCCTAATGTTCAAACAATGGGGGCGTTAAAATTCCATAATTTTAGTACCAAAAAACATAATTTGCTGAATACTGCTACTCTAATCTGTAATCTACTGGTCTCAAACTGTGCACTTTAATGGGTCAAAAATGTTTAAACGCTGAAACTATTCCACTGTCTGCCATAATTCAGATTATATCAGGAAAATACTGCCATAATGACTGGTAGTAGATGCTGACTTGGTGTAACTGATACTCCCCCATCCCCCATTAATTCCTCAGCAGTTATGGATATTTTATTTTTGTAGACAGATGTTACGAATCTATCCATAAATAGTAAAAATATCACCAATTTTATATAAAAATTAATAAAATGTTAGCAATATATTCAAAATTTGGGTTAAAATTAAGAGGTGGGGCATTGTAATTTGATCTCTCAATGTAAGGGCAGGACACCCAGGCAAGTGATTATGCGTTTGCATCATAGCCCATTGTGTATCATATTCATATTAAACAGAAAAGAATTGATCGGATGCAATTATATAATTTTCCTCAAAATGTTAATTAATTATTTTATTTGTCATAAAAACTGATTTTTCAGATTTAAAGATTGCTTTCAAAAAAGTTGATATTTTCCTTAATATTGAAGTTTGGTAAAGTAAATGTAAATCCTTTGCAGAAAACAAGTTGTGGCTTCAGTTAAACAAGTTTTAAAACTTTTGATAAGTCTAATAGGCTACAGACCACAGTAGTGATTGGCTGGTTGCGCGTCCCAATGGAGAGTCTGTAATTGTGAAAATACTGTGTTTTCAGCATGCTGTAGCTTGTGTTTAAATAAAACTAGCTAAGTCAAGTTTGTTGCATCTCAGAATTGCTTCACTGGTGGTCATATAGATGCACTGTCTTCTAGGCCAGGTGGGAATTTATGGTGGGGAAGGACAATGATGTGACCCTGGCGAGAGCACAGTTCATACACCTGTATAAAGCTGACATCCAGGTGTTTTTGCGTATTTCAATCATTACAAATTAACCAGCTGGCAATTGTATGACAAAAATATATCCATTTTTTCTGACATTTTTATCTGTTAAATACCGTTCACGGAATTTTAAAATACCAAAATGTTATGAGGTGGCTTTACCTAGCACGTCTTGTACCAACCTGGCCCTTAATAACAGAAAGAAAATAGAAACGCTACACTTTTACTGCCGTGAACAGAACACAAAGACAAAGCTTTTCGTTCAAATATATTGACTCACATTTTACACAAAAAACACAACACGGCGGAAACTGGCAGTTCGTCTATAATGTCCGTACTTGATAAGCTTTACACACAGTGGTTGGCTGGGTCCAGTGTCCTGGCTTGTCCAATCGACCTCCGAACTCAGAATCAAAGGGCAGTATCAGAAAAATAAAACAAAACCTAAAAAATTATCTTGTAATTTTGTAAAAAAAAACGTTTTAAATCGTCAGACCCAAACTGTGGTTTATTTTTTTTCCCAATTTTCTGGTCTTATCACTCACCAAAATAAGACGTATTAATTTACAAGATTTGCTGTGCAATCGCAAGATAAACACTTGACAAATATCACACAAGACGCCACATTGGAGCGCTAACAAAGCTCTGAAAAAGATATTTACACGTGTTTCCTTGTCAAAACTGGCTATTTCAAAGCCTACATCATTTAATTAGTGAACCGCACAAGATTCACAAATACAATATTGGAGTATACAAGTGCTCAAAATGGCTTATTTTGAAGCCTACCTTACTGGATTGGGGAAACACACAAGATTCCCAGAACAAAATAAATTGGAGCACACAAGTGCTCAAAAATGGCTTAACCACAAGCCTACATTATTTCAATTGGTGGATTACACAAGATCCACAATAATACATATGTATTGGAGCATACACAAGCTCTCAACTAATCAATACTTACTTTGAACGCCTGGCCGCAGAAGGAACACTACCAATAATTTAACTTGCACCCCGTTCACTATATGCATGGATCAAACATTTCGGAAAGCAGTACACAGCCCTTTTTATTTGGGAGAGAAAGCCTAATCCTGTCCCCAATGTGATCGCTTTTCACTCACTGAACCAATCAGTAAATCTTTCTCAACCAATCGAAACCAAGCAAGGTCGGCAATCACTCTAACACTTCCTGGCATGGTGACACTTGGTATTTTAAATGTTTCAAGTTCAAAATGTGCTTGCACTGCAGCTTAATTCCGCAGCCACAATATACACTTTATACAACAAATTAACCCTTATGTTTTTAAACTTATCACCACATAACAAAAATGCTGATTTGTCAGACTGAAAAATACAAGGATATATAGCTGTGGTCTGTGGCCATTAAGGGCTCAGCACTCCGCAAATAAGAAAACATATGCGCTTACATCTTAAATCTTACTAATAAGTTAGACCACTGGAGAACACAAATATATTAACACTCTCGCCGTCAACATAAAGTAAACTAATACCACGAGCCTGAATTCACATGTTTTTTTTAGCCTATTCAGTGACAGGTGACTTACTATAAATGCACCATGAAAATCTAAATATAGAAACAGTATGCATTTTAGAAAAGCGTGCGTATTCATCTACTGAATATTTTAAACCTAAATAATAAAACGCTCACCAAAAGTTTGGCTCTCCAAGGACTTTGGTCGCGAAAAGTGAATGCCTTACACTGAAAACGGGCATTCTTATGGAAACTAGAAAAATATACATAACAATAGCCAGAGACCATACTTTATTTCAACAAGAAACCACACATGTAACGATTAACCATCAAAATAGGCAAATTCACCAATAGCCATACTTACACGATGGAACCCTTGACGCCTAGGTTAAAACACCCCAACAGTAGAAGTAACAATTTGTGCCACATTGCTACACTTTTGCCTCTCTTGAACAATGTTAACCTTTCTACAGACTAAAACCACAGGGTGTCGAGCATACCAATATCGACCTTAAATATCACCTAAAGTTTAACAAGAAAATATAACATCCAATCACAAATCAAATCTGCATCCACCTGACCTGTGATTCCTTTAGAATTACCAAATAAAGGAATCTCCCACACCAAAAAATAGAAGCATTACCTAATATGGATACTAAGTATGCAGGTAACTTCACCCAGGCACACAGACTATTGCAAAAGTCAAACAAGCAAACTGAACCCTTTACAAAAACCCCATGAGACCACGACAGCCAAACAGTTACTAACAATATATTGAATCAAGCACAGCCCATTTGACAAATGGCCAAGGAAAAATATATATACTGAACGTGATACTGTCACGCATTTGAATCATTTTACCGTCGGAAAAATGATACCCCCTCCCCCCCACCCCCCAGCATCATACAATGATTGCTATGATATGAAAAACTGATTACACCACATACAGTTGCTCTAAACCTATCCGAGAACAAGTACCATTACTTAAATCTATGAAGAAGTAAATGTCTATATTATACTTGAGCTGAATGACAAACCTATACAAAACATATTAAACGATGCGAAATTAGACTTGTATTCTGTGACATTTATTACACCCCAGGAACCAAGTAAAAACCTCATTACTTTATTGCTGAAATGACAAACCCAACCAAATCTATCAGCTAATTTATTGCTATAAAACATATTTGCAACACATACATAAAACATCATTTTCCAAGCAACACTGACAACAAACAGCAACACATAACAAATACACAGTTACTTTGGTACCGCTCCATATATATATATATATATATATATATATATATATATATATATATATATATATATATATACATATATGTGTGTGTGTGTGTATATATATATATATATATATATATATATATATATATATATATATATATATATATATATATATATATATATATATATATATATATATATAAATATATATATGTATATACATAGTTATACTGAAAAAAAAACACACTGTGTATCTTCAGGAATAAATCACCCTTTTAAGCCATAGTATTACTTAGGAAAAGAAAAAATACTCTTTCCAAACATACGTCAAAAACATCAATGCAATACCTGGCCTACTTAAAACTGACAAATAAAGCTATGTAAATAAATTTCAGACTAACACATCTACCTCCCAAGGGATAATTGGAGTAATTGGACGAGTTTATTGGTTCAATCAAGTCTTAAGGACTGCTGACCTGACATATCCATCTCTTGATGTATTGACCTTTTCTACTATTGCTTATGGCCAGATTTTTCTAGGCATATTTGGTTCATTAATCAACACCAATTCCCAACCTGTATATTTTGTGACTGCACTCTCCACTTTGGGTGGGTATATATACATTTATCCACTTTTTTCCAAAAAAAACATCGCTTAAGTATTGGGTATACTTTTACCTAGCACGATGAGCATCTAAACGTGTGCCTACATCAGGAGGCACGTACTGTTTGCTCGCTAATAATACGTTGGGAGTAAGTGATGTAAAATCATTTAAGTCATCACTTAACTTAGCCAGTGGTCGACTATTTAAAATTGACTCGACTTCACAAAAGGGCGTAGATAGCATTTCATCTGTAAGGTTGGTACTATGGGGAACTGCAGCCTTAATTCCTTTTTTGAATACCCAAAGGAGTCTTTCCCAAGCTCCTCAATGATGTCGACTACTGGGTGGGATAAAATGTCACTCAAATCTTTGAAAAGCAAAATACTGCTTTATAAGCTTTCTATGATGATTAAAAGCCTTTCTAAGTTCTACTTCACCTTTAATCAAGCTTGTACCATAATCAGAATAGATTCTGATAGGTGGTCCTCTTTGCACTGCAAAACACTTAAAAGCGCTCAAAAAAGAATCTGCATCAAAGAATGTGTCATGTCTATATGTACAGCTCTTGAGCACATACATGTAAAGTTACATCTGTATCTCTTCCTACTACCATGTTACAATTTATTAAGAGAGGGACCGAAGAAGTCCACGCCAGCGATGGAAACACTAGGCATATACGGCTGGATTCTGCCCTGAGGTAAATCAGCCATATTTTTTGTTCCATAGGCATGACATATGCTTTCTCACACATAACGCATGACTTGAGCACAGATTTAAGTACTCTACTAGCCTTAGTAATCCAACAGTTCTGCCTGATGCTCGATAAAGCCCCTTCTAATTGTGTATGACCAAGATTATGATAGTATAGAACAATAATCTTGGCAAGTGAACACTTCTTCTGGCACTGGAACTGGATGTTCATCGACATCATTTGCATTATTCCTTTACTATCAAGGAACGACTGTAAACACAGAATGCTACTTGATTTCAAAAGCTGTCTACCAGCCCTTAAATCAAAAAATTTTCGTGAAAAATACAACCTTTGAATGTTACTCATTATCACAACATGAGCTGCTTCATATTCGATTGCTGTCAACTCACATGAAAATGAACTGTGCTTTACTTTCCAAGCTATGAAATCTTTAAACCATGCTAAGGACCTAACAACTTTTCTCCAATCAGATAAATGATCACATAGACGCTGTATAGGATCAAGAAAACCCACAGCGTTTTGCAGGCAAATGCCGATCTTGAATTTGACCTCTGGGTCATAGTCACGGATGATAAACCTTTGACCTGTCGCATACCACAAAGCACATGACTCTGCAAGCCAAGTAGGGCCTGACTTCCAGAACTGAAGTCGGTGTTTCTGAAGTTAATAACCTTAGACAGGTCAACATATCTGCTGGGTTGTCTTCTGCAGGTACTTTTAACCAACTGGAAGTCAAAGTATTTTTATGGATATAGCTTACTCTATTTGCTACAAATGCATGGAAATGCTTCGTTTCATTACGAATATACCCCAAGACTACATTTGAGTATGACCAGAGATATACAGGTACGGCTTGCAAACCTAGCTCTTCCCTTAAAACAATAAATATCTCACAAGCCAGCTTTGCTGCCTGCAACTCCAGAAATATTCATCTGCTGCCAATAATTCTTCCTCTTTAAGTAACTCCACGACTTTGTCATGTGCACTGGAATATTTAAAAAAAAAAGTATCTTTCACTTTAGAAACTGATTCAGAAAGGAAGAAACGTCATCTCCTTCTATAATAATTCTGCATAAATTATTTCTCTGTCTAGTGACACTAGACTTTGCATTCCAGCGAACTAACTTCCGGGCCTGCATATTTATGATGACAGAAATCAGCAGTATCAGCCTGATGTATTTATACATACCTATTCCTCTGCAAATTTTTTACAAATGTGTTACATTAGGTGCCAGCAAATGACATTAAATTGTTTTCGTATGTAGAAACAGAATAAATTCTACTTACAGACTACCTGTATGTATTCTAGTAAGTGAGACTGCAATGTCCGATTTACACCTTTTCCAATTGAGCCAGTTTCTTGTGTATTTGTCAATTGTAAAGCATCCACACACCTGAATTAACAACCGACACCACATCCTAGAGGAAAGCCTTTCTTTATTAAACCTTGACGGCCACAGACATAACATCGAATCCAGAGTGGTACACCATGCAAACTCTTGAACACACAGTTTGGCAATTCTGGCATACACTGAAATAATTTTACATAATCAGTACAAAAAACAAAGAAAACACCTACTCTCCAGTATAAGACATTTTATCGCTGCACTATCCTTATTGGTACGTATAATCTTATATGCCCATGGACCTTTCAATCTACACTGATATATATCGATATGTTTACTTTTAATACACACTTTACTTCATACCTATCACTTATTTTTTACACCTATACTCAGTTTACATATATACAGAAACATTTCTCTACCTTATACATCAAGCTAACTTTTAAGTGTAACAATACATTTATCTTTTACTAGAATTCTGATTAAACAAATACCTTGTTATACATTTTTACCTTAAACCTAGAACTATCACAAGGCTCAGTGCTCCGCAAATAGAAAAACATATACGCTTCAGTAATAAATATTACTAATAAGCTAGACCCCTTGAGAACACAAATATATTGACGATCTTTTAAATGTGCCTTGTTGTGCAAATATAAAGTAAACTAATATTATGAGACTGATTCCACATGTATTTATAGCATATTCAGCGACAGGTGACTCATTAAAAATGCACCACGGAAATCTACATATAGAAATAGTATGCATTTTAGAAAAGCACAAATATTTATCCACTGAATATTTTAAACCTAAACAGTAACACACTAACTGAAACTTTGGCTCCCCAAGAACTTTGGTCGTAAAAGGTGAATGCCTTACACTGACAAACGGCATTCTCACGGCCACTAGAAAAATATACATAACAATAGCCAGTGGCCATACTATATTTCAACAAGATTCGACATATTTAAAGATAAACAATCAAAATAGGTAAATATACCAATAGCCGTGTTTCCAGGATGGCACCTTTGAAGCCTGGGTTACAAAAACCCCAACAGTACAAGTAATAATTTGTACCACATTGCTACGCTTTTGCGTCTCTTGAACAATGTTTATCTTTCTACAGACTGCGATCACGTGGTGCCAAACATACCAATCCCAACCTTAAATATCACCTAAAGTTAAATGAACACCCAATCACAAATCAAATTTACGTCTACCTGACCTGTGATTCCTTTAGTATTACCAGATAAGGGGATCTCACCCAGCAACAAACTAGAAACATTACTTAATATGGACATTTAGCAGGCAATTAACTTTTCCAATGTAAAGTGATTCCGTTTGGAATGAGAAAATGCACCTGCAACCTTCACCCAGTTAATAAGCATGGTGTAAGCTGGTTTAGAAGGATGTGAAACCTACATTGATGATACCTGTATTTTCTTACATACCTTGGCTGAACATCGTGGAAGATCTGGAGCATTCTTTGAAATACTACCTTCCTCTGGTCTGACCGCAAACTTAAAACAAAAAGTAAACTTGTTCAATCTGAAGTGACATAACTGGGCTATGAAGTAGGTAATGGAAGAATATTGGCAAAACAGCAAAAATTCAAGCAATTTTCGACTTTTCTCAGCCAACAAAAAAAAAAAAAAAAGAGGAATATTACGGTTATTAGGCATGGCTGGATATCCCAGGGAATTCTGTAAGAAATCCATGAACCATTGACAAAATTGTTGAAAAAGAAAGAGAAGTTCATTTGGAATGACCAGTGCCAATGTGCATTCCAAGAGCTGAAAGCGAAACTCACCAATGCACCAGTTGCTTCATGCCCAAATTTTGAAAACCCATTAAATATTGTGATGTGGCAGTAGGTGGTCTGTTAATACAGGGTGGTATCGACGGTTTGGAGTACCCTGTGAGTTATTTTTCCAGGAAATTTAATATCCATCAAAGGAAATATTCCATCATCAAGAAAGAAGCACTTGCTTTATTGTTAGCAGTGCAACATTTTGAAGCATATGTCACCTCAGGTCTGTATCGAATACTGGTCTTCTCTAATCACAATCCCTTAAAGTTTTTGGATAAATTCAAAGACAATAATCAGAGATTGTTGAGATGGAGCTTGTATCTACAAGGATATAATCTGGAAATTGAGCATGTCCTCGGCAGTGACAATGTGGTTACCGATGCACAAAGTAGGGTGAAAATTCTGTAAATATTACTCACATGAAGGTGTTCAAATTACAAGACTCTTGTCAGTAATATTGTTTATATAAGCACGTCAAATTGAAATAAATACAAAATTAATGCTTTAAGTAATTGAGCAGGAGATTATTCCTATTGTGATGCCAAGGAAATTATATTGTTTATGGTCAAACTGTTCCTCAGTTCGATGAAATTTGTACAAACAGTGCATAACAGTTTTATTTCGAGACGTTCCTTTGTTGATGGAGTACACAGTGCACGAGTTATCACAAGTCACATATACTAGCCGGTGTGCCAGCAAAGGGGCCCACCGACATACACCCAACACCACGGCCAACGTCTCCTTGCAGTTAATGTGCATATGCTGGGCCTGTGGCATGTCAAGTTTCCAGTTAACATACAGCCAATCTGACTGGAAGGAAGCTGCTGCCCCCTCGGAGCTCGCGTCCAAAATAATGCTTGCCACGGGTCGCTCGTGAATTAAAAGTGATTTTCCGTTAAAGACATTCATAAATTGAAGCCACCAACAAATATTATGGTACAGCTCACCACGTATAACAATGCGATCGGATTTCTTTTTCAGCCTTGAAATTGCATCAATTAAGCGACGGAGAAAAACTCTTCCGCCATAAACTACTGCTGCACCAAAGTTCAATAGCCCTACCAAACTTTGTAGCTGACGCTTGGATAACCGTCTCATGCTGCATGCCATGTTTAACTGATCGCAAATTTTTTGCAATTTACCTGCTGGTAAGCGTAAACACATACTACGAGTGTCAACTTCCACCCCAAGATATACAATGCACTAGTGGGATCCACCAATTTGCTCCAGTTCACTGGGAACCCAAGCTTTCTAAGGAGAGCTATCAATGTGTTCATAGCTATCATGCACTCGCGCTGTGTCTTTCCTGTGCAAATAAAATCATCAATGTAGACACAGATTTGGAAGCCACGTCTCTGCATCATTCTCTTAACTGTTTGAGATATCCGGTGGAATGTCATACAACTAAGCTTAGCCCCAAAAGGAAGCTTACTGTCAGCTATGTGTACTGTTTTACCACCGATTTGCCATTTTAGGCCTGTGACTTGCTGACTGTGTTTGCTTATCGACACATTTTGATATGCATCCTTGATATCGACCTTAGCCATATACGTCTTTCTCTAGCAATTTGGTCAGTGCATCGACTGTATCATAAGTGTAGTGCTCTTGAAAGGTTGCATAGTCGTTCACAGCCATGCCGCTGGGCAGGCTGCAGTCGTGTATGAGGCGAACACCACCCGCATCTTTTGGCGCAGCTCCTAAGGGGCTCACTACAATAGGTTTATTATCACAAAGTAAGTAGTTGCCTTTCTCTATCTCATTCACAACTTGCTCATGCACCAAGTGTTTATTTTCTGCAGAGAAGCAAGATTGATGGTTTGGTAACTCAACAGGAGATACTATGGTATTCTTATCCACAATGTCAAATCCCTCATTTAAACCATTCCAAATGAATTGGAAGTCAGGGTCTCCCTCTAACTCCTCTCTCCAAGCCTCAAGATTGAGTCCTGGGCTTGGCTGAATACTCAATTTTTTGCCACATCATGGTTAGCTGCTGAATGTTTATTTCCACAATTTGGCACCGAGCACACATGCTGGTATCTGCAGTTGTTGTATGTACAACCTCTCACTGAGTTGAAAAGACGGCAGATTTCTTTACCGTCACCCGTCAGAGGCCCTTTCTTCTGTTGGTTCCCAGCTGAAGGACTATTTCCCTGACTGTTGGAAAAGCGCTGGGGACCCCCTTGCTGTTTAACGTTGCTCCAAGTCTTGGAATGCAGGCAGCATATCTGGAGATGGGGCATCTCAGTGCCCCATCTGAACCTGTGTTGGGCCTGAGCTTTACGGTATTCTCTATCGTAAAATAATACCGAAACCGTGTGGAACCTCTGGAACAATTGGCAGATGTGTGTCGTATAAGATAGGTAGTCAACTACGTCATTCATGGTGTAATTCAGGTCCTTTATGAGGGTATGTAAAATGGCCAAGTTGGCGACGGACCACTGAGGGATAGACACTGCCTCGAGTTTAGGTTTGCGTGCTCCTGATCTCAGAATTAGTTGCGGCCCCCTGTCTGTATCCACCACAACTTCTTCGTGCGCGGCCCTTGCGACAGACACATAATCCGATATATCGAGAAAAGATGACGGGCCCTTACCTGCTGCCGTTGCGATATGAAGTTGTGGATTTTTCCATGTTGCCAATGTGCGGCCCACCACTTTCGTGGGCGCCGCCATGTTGGAACCGGCGGAAACACCCGACGTGTGATCGGCGGAAGCTACCGAATGACTGGCACCGCTTTGGTTCACTCCCAATCCTACCGCATGACCTAGCTCGGCTGCCGATTGATGGCAATTCCGTTGGCTTTGTTCCTGCATGAACGATCCCAGGATCTGAGCTATATAGGGGTCCTGTGCTCCCGACTGGGGGCCCTGACTGTCTGTGTTTCCCGACCTTGTGTTCGGGCGAGACGAACCTGAGTGGCCCGAGTCATTTGTCAACTGTGCGTGCGTTCCAGTTGCCCGTGATGATTCTCCGCCATGGCTACGCATACTAGAGTCCGGCCTCAAATGGCCCAAAGCTTTCATAATAAGCTTCCGCTGGCCGATGGGGATTTTTGTGGATTCGAAATCCTCCCACTCTATTAGCTCCACAGCCTCCATGGATGTGAAGCCGTCGCGAAACAGCAACTTCACTGTGCCCGCTGATATTTTGTGGGCAAAAGCCCACTGCTCGACTATTTCTGTATCTGATAATTCAGGCACCTCCGGGCCCTGCTGTCCATTGTTTTCTGCCATTTCAACAAGTCCAGATTTGCACGCTCGTTATCACGATTCACTGGCGGTTCAAATTCAATTATTAAAAGAAAATGCCGTCAACTTCACACAACCTGTCCCAAGTTTAATGGTCCGCACAGAAGAAGCATTCACAGTCAGGCATTGTTAAACAGTCCATGGCATAGGCCATCCTGCAACCGTCTCCCTCTGTAAAGATGCATCGGAGGTAGCATGCCAGCTCTGCTTCTGGGATTGTGTACGATCTGGGAATTTCGAAGACTATGTGCACCAGGCGTCGTAAATATTCTTCACTAAAAAACTTCTACACTATAAGAGACTCCATTAGGTCTTACGTGAAGAATGGGATAATCGAATCTGTGGAAAAACTTGTGCGTTACAGAAATGCAAATACGCGAGGACACAACTTGCTGCCGGCACCGCTCAACTTGAATGGCGCGCCAAACACCCACGCTACACCTCTATCCGCTCGTTATACCACGTGGGTCAAATTAGCCAATTAGCCCAAAACAAAAGGTCACGTGCCCTCCCCCTCGAAGGCCAATTGTAAAGCTAACTGCCCACCCACGCACCCTGCCTGCTGCCACCGGCGGGAATTAAAATAGAATTAAGGTAGCGGAGGGGATTGAGCCGCGCGCAGCGGTCCCGCGACTTTGACGTTGCATAGATGAACTGTGTTTCACATTTCACCCACAAAACCATACATTTTATTCATTGTTCAGACATCTAAATTTGTTAGAAAGAAGTTTCATATCGATACGATAATTTTTAAGGGTTTTATACACCCGTTTACAAGAGGGTATCAGATTTGACATTTTGTCAGCATTTCTTTAAAAATAATCGATGCAAAAGTGTATTACCTATGTAAAATTAAAGTATAGACCAATATGCAGGAACCGTATTTTTTGTTTACAAATAAAATACATAATAACAGAATTATCGAATTCTTTGATCATCATTTTAAACATCAACAGTTACTTCACTTTGTGAGCTACAAAAGTCTCGAAAGGGGACATCTGACGGGAAAACAAAAAAAAGCGTTCCCAGATAATATATTTATCTTTCAAAAGACGATTATTTGAAGCAGATCGATCAATTAGCTTTTTATTGACGCTGTCCACAAAATTGATTCATAAGCAGAAAATTTCATTCCGAGAAATCGGCGTTGAAAGATTTGAGGCCCTTTTTTCGCACATTGTTGGCCATAGTGACAATACAGCTTTCCAAATTCGGCCCGTTTTGGTCTCAGTACATCGAAGAAAGGTCAATCAACATCTTTGATGTATAGTTTCCAACATACAATGATGTTTATTGGCTTAAAAAAGCAGTTATTTACCCGAATGACATCAAATGCAGCCACACTCGAAAGCTTGTCAGTCGGGTTTCCACGCGAATGGGACAGCTTCAAAGGGGGATTCGAAAGCGGATTAGCCACGTGACCCGAAGGTGCCATCACCTTGACCATAGCAACATTGTTTGCATATGGCGCCGCTTGAACAAACGGGTTGCAGTTTCACAGCTTGCTCTGCTCAGAAGGCTCCCAGGTAGGCAGAGGTTGCTCACTCACTTCTCATCACCTTGGATCAAAGAACAACTTGACGGAGAGAGGTCTATGTCGTTCTGAATGTAGCTTATAAATGCTAGATAGGCGGTCAACATGGATGATCGTGACGTAACATTTAAGACAATAGTCCTGCTACTGATAAACAAACACTCCCAGGATAAATTATACTTCAAAGAAGAAACAAAACACACACACACACAAAAAAAAAAAGAAAAACAAAAAAAAAAAAAAAACAAAAAAAAAAACAAAGCGAACGTTTTATATGTGTTGAGAATCCATTAGTTTCAACGTTGTATTGGTGATGAAACTGCACTGCTAGATTGAACAACCTAATCCATTGATTTGCTGAAGTAGTCTTTCATCAGACCCTGAAGGTTACATAGATCAATATAATGCACCAGACCACGCTCAGATGTAACGTGATGACGCTACACTTCGTGCGCAACGGTAAAAGTTACTTTCTTGCCTGCCAGAAGGTGATGACGCTGCACTTCGTGCGCAAGGGTAAAACTTTCTTGCCTGCCAAGACGGACTGTGTTTCCTTACCTGGCGACACGCACTTCAAGCGCAATTTAACAATTACGCAGAGCGAGTCTGTCTGGCAGTCAAGAAAGTTTCCAATTCCCACAAAATTGAGAAAGGGATGGGCATCGTGAAGGAGTGTGTTCTTCGTGGCCTTGGCTTGTGCGTTTTTTTTTGTTTTTTTTTGTTTTTTGTTTTTTTTTGTGTTTTTTTTTTGTTTTTGTTTTTGTTGCCGGGAGCACAATAGAATACGCCAAGCCTATTTCATTGGTTCCTCAAAATATTAGCGCCTTCCTTGTGATAAAGAATGCCATTCACATTGCCATGTTTTTCTCGCATATTGACATTCGAAACCTTGCCACTCATGTAATATATTTTTTATTTTGTGGAGATAACTAGCCCACTGAAAGATAGTTGGCTCACCCTTGAACTGCAATAAACTGATCGAGACACAAAACCGAAACTTCCTGATGGGTGAGTGCGGGCGAGTGGTATCGGAACATGCCAAACAAAGACAAAATAATTTTATATGACCGATCAACCAGCTAAAGGCAGAGTGCAGAGTCGGTTTTTCGCAGTCATTTAACAGTAATCTGATTATTTATCCCCCTGATGGTCAAACTTTTAAAGCTTTTTTTCTGTCCCCTCGCTCAGTGTACTTCGAAACACCCCGTGTGAAGTGGGCAAGTCCGTGCATGTGCAATGTGCCAGTCTTCCAGTTCCACAAAAATGTGACAGCGCTACAGACGATACCAGTTTTAGTGGAGGTGTGTGCTTCATATAAATTTAATTCAAGGTTAACATTTAATGCTATTCACCGTTTCACATTCAGGTATAGGCACATATAATTATTGAAGGCAGATATAATTATAATATATACAATGCCGTGATTCTGAGTAACGATTTACGCATAGGTTGAAATCGCCTTCATTGAAAACACACTGAGGCTCACGTCCATCGCCAGGTGCCGTTGTGACAATCGCCACCTTTTATCGTCCCTTATTTTTTTTTTTTTTTTTATCACACTCTTAGAAGGAAAACATGAGCCCATCGATTTAATTATCTACATGGCCATTTGATCACCACAACAAACCAATTAATCAGTCCTAATCTTGTCAAGCAGTTTATACAAGAATTGGTAGCAGCGCACCTCAAAATGTCACAGTTGGTCGCTTGTCGTTGCTACGGTCCTGGATTGTGGAAAGCAGCCGACTGCTATCCAAACTTTGGCGGAGTAATTAGCATACATTTGTAAACAGACATGCTCATGCTGCAGCCAGCTAAAACATGGTCATATTTTTTCCCTTTTTTATCACATAAATTTTGCTTTTTTAGTATTCATGTTTGGTGACAAGAAAGTTAAAGTGCCAAACTTTATGGAAATGGAAAAAACTCATTTTCTGTCGGGTCACGATTTTGCCGTTATAGCTCAATCCCCTCCGCTACCTTAAGGGATAATTCCTGTCACAAACAGTGCAACAGTGTCGATAAGAACCGTTAATTGCTGTGAAAGAGTTGAAGAGATGGTATAATTATTCCATAATGTGAATGATAATGCAAGCTTCTAGAAAGAGTAGATATTTTTTGTTGGACATCACTGTGTATTGTTGTTTAGAATACCCCAAAAGTAACATTGACAATAGCAAAGAAAAATTTTCCCCATGTGGCCAATGTTTCTTTCCCCAAGGAGGGGGATGTGTTATTAATGTGGGTAAGCACTCTCACTTTACCCATTGAGAGTGTACCAGGTCACATAGGTAGCCTGCTGTGTTGGGGTGGCGGTTGTAAACAAAGTGTTGACTTACATTCATATGACTTTTACACTGTATTGTCTGTACACATTATTGAGGTGATCTAGAAAGATCAGAGACGTGTCTCACTCAGTACACTTGGATGTGTGACTAATTAGAAAGCTTTGGAATAATGGTGATATTTCTAAGTTTAGATATAAAGCAACTATTTTCCTGACTAGGGGTGAGAATTCAAGATTTTACAAAAGCTCTGCGACAACCAGCCAGTGGGACTGTGAACTATCGCTATTACCTGTGGAGTGTGGACAGTGTCTTGACTGGATTAGTGTACTTGGTGCTACCCATTTACCCTTTGTACCTGTGGAGTGTGGACATTGTGTTCGAGTGGACTGGTAAATTGCACCACATTGTAACAAAACTGCACCTCTGTGGGATTTAGATCAGCACCACACCTTTCAGTACCATATTGGACCCAACCGCACCTCCGTGGGAATTTGTGTCAGATCATTTGACAGCTGTCATGGACCTTAGACCTGTGGGACAGTACCTGTGAATCATCTCACCAGGGATTAGGATTTACCTGAGACTGTTTAAGTATTGACATTCCAGTGGAGATAAGTTTATCTACTTTGTACTGATTTGGACTGTTAGTATATTGTGAGTGTTAAAGTTATATCATTGATGTCATTCTTTGTTCAGTTAGACTAATAAGCAGAAGGTGGGCATCGTACCATCTGTCAACACACACATCTTATAAGCATGTTTTTCAACAGTTATAAACACAACAAAACGTGATGTGAATATGCTAATTGCAAGTGCAGTAACAAAGAGTTATGCCTGAATCGCGTTATCATGCAACTAATGGTCTTTGGGCCTGCCATACAAATTATATATCGACCCACTCTTTGTGTATTAAATACAGGGTCATTGCATTAAGGTGGCTGAGGGGAATCAACAAAAATGGCAAAATAATGACCCGACACAAAATGCCTTCTTTCCGTTCTCATTAAGTTTGGCCCTTTACCTCTCTTGTCACAAAACATGGATCCCTAAAAAACAAAATGTTTTAGTTGGCTCTGGCATGTGCATGTCTGTTGAAAAATGTTTGCTAATAATCCACAAAAATTTGGATAACATCCGGCTGCTTTCTACAACCCCAGTAGCATAGAAGTGGCAAGCAACCAACAGTAACCTTTCAGATATTCTTTACTTCTCTTATGGGGGGGAGGGTTATAAAAAAGATTTAAATAAAAAAAAGTGTTGCAGGCAAACTCAAATCATTCTCTTTTTGTAAATACAAAAGAGCATACATGTCTGATGGTACATAGGATAACATGAAGAAATTGGCAAATACATATTTTTGAACAAAAGGAACAGAGTTGGGACTGCCATATATATATATATATATATATATATATATATTATATATATATATATATATATATATATATATATATATATATATATATATATATACATGTATATGGCAGTCTATATATATATATATACTCGTTCCGAACATGAAATATATATTTTCGGCATTTCCTTAATGCTGGTGGATTTAAGTCCCCGATTCTGGAAATAAATGCCGACTCAGTAAATATACTGCTTTACCGTGTTGATATGGCACTCACACATAACTACCTCCATTGAACCATTCTTTTTAGGAATGGGGATTTGGTCGAGTGGATATGTGCGTTTCCCATTTCAGCTAGGCGACTTGTGCCAAAGGTTGCAGGTTCGAGTCCCACTCATTCCCAACATGAAATATATATATATATATATATATATATATATATATATATATATATATATATATATATATATATATATATATATATGTAGACCAGGGTATTCTCTGTCCCTGTCAGTCTGTCTGTCTGTCTGTCTCTCTCTCTCTCTCCCTATCTACCCTCTCTCCATCTCTGTTTGTCTCTCTTTGTCTCTCTCTCTCTCTCTCTCTCTCTATCTCTCTCTCTCAAGCAATCTTACAACATGAATCAACAAAGTGCAAAATTCCAAAAGCAACGGAACAAAGCAACATATGCTGCTGTCAGCATCGAGCTGAACATTTTCGGAGAATGATAAGAGATGCATGGACAGAATGGCATCCAACTCAAGGTTCAACTTGGCTAATGTGACAATGGTAATTGTTCCTTTTTTTTAAGAAATAAAGAAAAAAAAGCTCCAGCACACCCGCCCTCCGTGTACTGTATGCTTGGTCGTCAACTTGTTTTTCTTCTTTATGCACATTGCTAACTGCTTGGTTTATTTCCTATTTCCTTCTTTTTTTTCGGGTGTGATCATAAGCACACTAAGACACTGAATAGCTAAGCCCAGTCCATACCGTTAATGAAGCCATGTTACTCTTCAATCAAAGATAATGAGAAATAAGTGAGCAGCCCCTGTCCTTTGAGCACTCTTCTCACTGAAGCAAGTTCTGAAACTGCAAACCCATCTTGTTCAAACAGCACCGTTTTTGCAAACAATGTTGCTAGGGACAAGGTGATAGCACATTCGGATCACGTGACTTATACACTTTTGCGCCCTCCCCCTCCCCGTCTTGAAGCTGCCACCGTCGCATGTGAGACCACAGTGACAGGCTTGCAGTAATGGCAGCCATTGATGTAATTTGGGAAAATAACTACTTTTCTAGCCAATAAACATCATTGATGAATATAGTTTGTTATTACGAGAGTCATGTCAGGTTGGCTCAAAGTGTTTAATGTACTCTTTCTCTGTCTCTCTCTTGTATAAATAATTAGCATCTAAATCAACTGACTGACAAGTTGAACTACGTCTGATTATAAATGAAAAACTTTAAAACTATTACAGGAAAACAGTTATACTTACAGTTACCTTTAGGAATTTCAAATGATCCCTTCCTCTCTCTCTCTCTCTCTCTCTCTCTCTCTCTCTCTCTCTCTCTCTCTCTCTCTCTCTCTCTCTCTCTCTCTTCATAAAACCGAATTCTTTCTCGGATAAAGGTAGTAGAATTTTACAATAATTAGGACAGTTTTACAATTTGACCTTTTGAACTTTATAGAACAATGAGTTAGACGTACATGATGCTTGGCTGACTTACAGATGACTTACAATGGCATACTACATTTTCGGATTCTAAATTATTACCCTAATAATTGACTTATTAGATGATTTGTAGGATTATATGCTTTCTTGAACAATTAAATGTCCTTTCAAAAATACTTCTGGAAACCAACTTGAAATGTGACTGCTATCCTTACAAATTTTGACTATTGTAATGCATTTTTGACTACGTTTTAATGATTTGAGGCCTAATGTCACTTGCTTCTGGCTGATGTTTAACATTTGAACCAATGTACTTACTATATTTGGAAATTCAAACACTTGTCTTTTTGAAATACTCTTAGTTTATCTCCTTTAAAACAACATCATGTCTTTAACTACTTGCCTAAAACACATCGAATTATATAATCATGTTGTTTAGATTCTTATTGATGGTCATTTTAGGCCTAGAGGGCTTTTCTGATGGATTGATGTTGGTGTCGCTTTGTGGACTTATATGGATGATGATCATTGTTGAGATGGTGGTTGCAAGTAGTACCTTTTTGCATACTGAATTTTATTGACATTTTCAACAAGTTAAGAATCTCCGCTTAAAAATTCTCTGATGTGCTGCAAATTTTGGTCCCTTTTCATAAATTGTATGGTCCTGTATGTGCATGAATGATGCAACTATTCAAGCTAATTTACTGAAATAGGCCTATAATTTCAAACAAAACTTTTTGCATTCTGTCATGTGAAAACTTGATAAGGTTTTTCCCCCCTATGGACCTTTGCACTTACGTTTTGGTCTCTTTTGGGTAAATACGAACTATACATGTATATGTTTCAGCTATACATACCAAGGAACATTGCCTTTGGTCGGAATTGACTTGGATTTGTTTCGTTAGGTCTACGGTTTGGATATGGTAATGACATTGTCTAATTGTATGTTGGCATTTGTACATAAAATGTGTTGATTGGGTGGTCTTTGCAGTATCACAATCAAAACTGACCAGGGTTTGGGAGTAATATTGCCATTATGGCCAACAATGTGGAGAAAAAGGCCTCATATTTTTCAATGATGATTTCTCAGAAATGATTTTTTACCTATGAATCAATTCTGCATGCAGAGTTAATTAAAAGATAGGTGATGAACTGCTTCAAATAATTGTCTTTTGAAAGATAAATATGACCAAGAGACGGTAATAAGGCCATGCAGACAAGATAAACAAAAAACGACTTAATCATTGGATTACGGGAATAGTACTATCCTGTCTATTATAAAATCGTATCACATCCATGCGATGACACGTGCATGTTTTGAATGACATATCATGCAGACAAAACAAGCAGGAAAATGGCTTCACCATAGGGTCATAAGATTGATAGCATCTTGTCTGTTATAAAATTGTATTTAACCCATGCAATTACATGTATTGAATGACACTCTCGAGTTGGCTATGTTCTCACCACAGCTAAAATTGCACCCAAAAAGATGCAAGAACTGAATTAGTTTTACCTGTTGTTGGAACAGCATGCAAACGACTTGGATTTGGAAAGTAGTACAATTACTCAACGTCTCATTAGGAACTGCTACCCAATTCAGTCTACATTAAAACAAAAAATAAAATAGTAGTTTACCAAGTTAATTATATCAAAACACGAAAAATAAACACACACAAAGTTTGCTGATTTTATTCATTTTTTTTTTATTTGCAGATACAGGTGTTTTGTGCTTCAACAGTTTTGCCATGCCTTTACATCTGACAAATTTTTACAATGGTCACTGAATGGGACTTTTAAGACGAAAGTGTCTCTGTATTAGTTACCTTTCTCAAATTTGATTAGATCTACTAGGAGTAGAGGGGGAAGGTTGATTCAGTTGAGGATTGTGATCACTGAGTAACCATGGAGCTTGGACATTGTGCATGCAATGTACACACGCAAGCTCGTTGTGCTCGAACAAGACCTACTGTCTTGCAACAAACCTTAGGGTCCTTTTGTGCCTTCTTTAAGCTTTGTTAGAACATACCTGGCTCCAGATATCATGTACAATGTGAAAGTACAAAAATAGAGATCTAACACAGGACTTCAAAATGTCCAGCTTGCTTGAAAAAAATTAGACTCTAATAATTATTCTGACACATTTATCTGACAGGAGGTTCCCATGAATATCTTTGATACATATGTATCCACATCCAGCCCTCAATCTTTACCTATCCCAAGGAGGGTTCAAGTATCAGAGTTCTGGATGCTGTGTTCCCCAGATGAATGTTAAAACAGTTATTTTACATCATGCACTGGTATTTAAATTGGTTTTCACACACTTGGCATCAAGCTACTGTATAGCTCTAACTGATAATGTTTTTAGCAGAGATATTATTTAATAACGGTATCAGCAGGGTGCCTGACATCAAGATCGTTACATACTATACATTCATTTTCATTGCTGATGTCTATGGCAAAATGCCAAAGTCTTAAAATGGAACCCTGAGATATGTCATTGGCAACTACAGCCAAGTGTTACATATTTTGTGATGCTGTTGAGAAAACTGGCATCCCTACTCTACGCCTAGAAAAAAAACCCCACCCCATGCCTAAGACATGTTCTGAATTTATACTGCTGAGGAACAAATACCTTCCCCATTTGTTTATCATGGACAACTCAACTATGCCTTTATATGGAAAATATGCGTATTACATGGGATATTATGTAAAATCAACAGAGCAGCTAAGGGTATTCCTCAGCACACACACACACACACACAAAGGCTCCCAAAAAAAAAGAAAACAGCCAAAGGTGTGTGAAAAGTGTACTGAAGTGCCTATGGGCTCTATAAGGACTCATGGCACTACTGGGATCAATGTGAATCCACAATGCGACAGTGTACATGTCTGCACTGGATAAGGGCATACCACTTGAAGTTGAAGTCTTGCTTTCTCCAGTGACATGTTGACAGGGTAATGGGGTGCTCTCAGTCATCGATAAAAAACATAGGACCATTTGCATGAAACCAGATGATGCAAGAGGAAAGCTGGACATGGGCGACTAAGAGCTGTCATATGCGACAGATGGTGGTAACTTGATCCAATATGTGAAGAGGCACAGGTTACTTTCTATTGAAAGTTAATGTCAGCACTGGCGCTAGGTTTGCAACATCAGAGCATCACAGCCTGCCATTACCAAGACACTAGTGTCTGCCAAACTCAGGCAATACTGCACTGTCATCTGCATCCATTTCAGTTCTGCACACAAACACGATAGGTACATTGATATAAGGAACATGCGTCCTGGACCAGAAATAAATGAAACATTGTGATGTGATCAATGAATCCTGATTCTGCTAGTATTTTCAAGATGGAAGAATAAGGGTTTGAGGAATGCCTTCTGAGATTTTAGGCAGAAGGATGTATGGTTGAACCTGACCAATACACAGGAGGCAGTGTGCAGTGTCAGGGCGGCCGGGGGGGGGGGGGAGGGAAATTACCACAACCCGGGGAACAGCTTTCATCTGGGTTAATGGGACTTTAACAGACCAGTGCTGACAAATGGATCCAACAATATTCAGGGCTGCTGTTTCAACAAGATAACGCATAAGCACACACTGCCTTAGTTAGCATGCAGTATCTACAGCAACACAATATCCCATTGCTGCCATGGCTAGCCCGTTCTGCTGACCTGTCCCCCATCAAGCATCTATGAGATGGGATTGGCCGTCGAACCAGGGATGAGCATTTAGGACCCACAGGCACCCTGGAATTACTGGTAAACAGGCTCATAGACCGGTGAAATCAAATTCCACAGGCTGAGATCACCAAGCTGACAAGCAACATGCCAAGGCGAATCCAAGCTTGCGTGCAGAAGCATGGTGGTCGGGTGCACTGTTGATTCATGCAGTATCCAAAAATAACAACAACGAAAATGTTCTTTTCAAGGACCACCATTTCCTCCCAAAAGAGGTGTGAAAAGCAATGGTATTATAAAATAAACGAACTCCCCAAACATCCTCATAACACATGCATAACATTAGCCTTTGCTATATAACAACAGATCAGCAATGACTGTCTCTTTGCATTTTCTTTGTTGTTGACAAACAAGGGAGCATACAGAATTACTGCTAGTTCTGTAAGGTTTTATTATGGATGTATAGATGAATACCGAATCATATTTGAGTTCGTGAGGAAAGGTATATACTGAGGTTGCTCAATTTGTCAAAGTTATTCACCAGCAAAATAATACTGAATAATGTCTCTCTATATTGGTGCATTTGTACACTTAACATTGGTAATTTCCTGCCTTTGGTGCTTCTATCTTTGTCTCTCAGAATGTAACATGGTGTCTTTATACATTTGAACACTTCATTCTATGGCTGCACAAACAAAAAGTGTTTCAAGCATCAAGGGTTGTTTTGGGGGAGGGGTCTGTTTGTGTGTTGGTTTGTTTGTTTGTTTGTTTGTTTTTTTTTTTGTTTCGTTTTGCTTTTGGTTAAGTTTATTGTGTTTTCTTTTTCCTTTATTAGTTTTTTGTGTGTTATTAGAGAGTCCTTGTCTTTATAATTTACAAAATATTTTAGGCAGAACCTATTTATCATAGATTCCTTTTTTTTTTATTACAGTCACTTTAGTCAGTTTCTGTTGTGCTTGAAAGAGACGTAAGTTCGGTACGAGAATCAAATCTGGAAGATTCGCACGCTTTTAAAAACATGTGGAAACAGTGATCTGACTTAGCCGACAATAGAAATCCATACTGGCTTTTTCGGTTTTATCTTTCTTGTTGTGCATTAAATAATAACATTAGGTCCCCAAGTATGAGTATATTGACACCATCAAATAATAGCACAAGGTAAAATATTTTTCGATACCTGTGTGAAAGTCACATTGGACATGCTCGCTTACATGTAGGATAAAACATGCTCAGCCTTTTAAGAAGTCCTTTTTTCCGCACGTAGTGTTTCAATCTATGACGAACATATTTTCAGGGTTTTTGAAGGCATTTCCAATGTTTCATATACCGAAGGACCTCCCTTTTCTTACGGTTATGTCTTCTTTGTAGTGAGCGGTTTTACCGCCAAATGAGGCTTGTGGCAGCAAAGAACCAATTTTCATTTCACAGCTACTTGCTAAGTCTATGAGACTATATCAAATTGAAATCTGCCGCCACATGTATATGTGGAGTAGATATTCAGGTGATCAATACTGATGAGGTTTTGTTTTTTTGTTTTTTTTTTTTTTGATTATCCTACCTAAGCATCTCAGTGGGGACGTCAGAAAGGCTGGTGCTATCAGAGGAAGAGTAAACAGAATCATACCCACTGATGAGGGTTTGACATGAAAAGTGCCCTAAATTGCAAAGTCGTATTGTAAGATGATGTAGGAGAGCAAGCTATGAACATGAAGAACCCCTACTGCCAAGATTTTTTATTGACAAAATGAGTGATCTGTAGGTTAAGGCATGTCAGGTAGATCCAACCATTTGAAGTTTACATTTAAATGGGTGAATTGATCCCCGTGGTTAAAACCGAAAAAAAAAAAAAAACTTCGTGTTGAGTAAAAACATTGAAGACATTTTATCATTTCGTTCGGTTTTGGCCTCTCTTGACTGGCCTAAAGAAATCCAACCCCCCCCCCCAAAAAAAAAACAAACAAACAAAAAACAAAACAAAACAAAAACCAAAACAAAACAAACAAAAGCAAAAAAAACAATGAAGCGAAACAAACAAATAAAAGCAAAACAAAAAACAAAACAAGAAAAAAAACAAACAAAAACAAAAAAAAAAGCATCAAACTGCTATAAGACCAGGTATTTTTGCAAGTCTTTGCAACAACGTCTGCAAATGCATACATTTGTTTTTCTATATGAAATTGCTTTACACACTGAAGTGTCTATCAGGTTTGCAGCATTTGTACCGTTAACTTGTGGGCAATCAGAGCAACAAATACACTGGAATTACTTGGCCTAGATATAATCAGACGTTGGTTGACAACTACCGTGCTCTTCCAGCAGTAGTCCCGTCTACAGATTAGTATCAGACTACGTTACATCAACACAGTGAATCTAATAATAATAATGATCACTCCGGCTCATTTTGGCCAATGAACATGTGTTTATGGTACAAAAGGTACCTATATAGTGTTCATAATTTATTTCTTTCCTTCAGCAAAGTGTACCCGTTAAATTGCAATATCTTCCTCAACTATGTTCTCTGCTTAATCTCAATTAAAATTATCTGATCTGTTCAAAATATGAGTAGCTGTTTACTTTAGGTAGCTGATCAAGGTTATATTGGAACTGTGTGTGCAAAAATTAATATTGCGATTATTTATAAATTGTCCCCTATATATTCTTTTTGCATCTTTGTTGCAGGATCCGGAATTTTTTAATATGGTATGTACAGAGACATTTTGCAGCTTCTGTGCTCTCACAATTGTGGATTTCACTCCTGATTGATGCCATGTATACTTTTATTCGTGTTTTTTTTTCTTTCATAAAGGACATGTTTTTTACATATTGTTATTACCATCAACATATGAAGTCGTATTGTCATAACATAGACGTTAATGGCATATGGTATATAAGTTGCTGATTGTGGTTCTGTACTTCTCAATTATAAATCTTTGCTTTATGTTTGAATGTTTTTTATAGTAATGGATAGTATGTAAATATCGCCTGAATTAAATGTGGAAACAATGAAATCAGAAAATCAACATACTAATGACGATTCTTTCAGTCAAAACTACATACTGAGCTGTATTTATTTATGATAACTTCGTTCTGTGGTATAAAGACATTATGGTCATGTTGTTTTTGAATAAGAAGTAAACAATGCCACCAATTGATTATATGGTTAATTGCTTAGGTGAACCCTGCAGCAGTGGCATCAGGCTTGTCTGGCTCTGCAACAGTGGTGTGGACAAAAGAGCAATTGAAGCAGCGAATAAATGTTGTGGATGGAATCATCACACTGGACCTACGAGACTGTGGACTAACAGTAATACCGGAAAATGTGTACACACTTGACGAACTGCAAAAAATAAATGTGTTGGATTTATCAGGAAATTTTATCTCTACCTTACCTAATAGGTTGTCATGCATCAAGTTACTCAGCCATCTGAAATTAGGTTTCAATGAGGTAAGAGAAATAGAAAATGGTGCACTTGGTGAGCAGCTCGAGGTAATAAGTCTGGAACACAACAAGCTCAAGAGTCTTCCAACAGACATTTCATCTTGTTTACAACTACGGATCTTGAATCTGGCCTGGAATGATATAGAACAACTGCCACCTGTGCTCCCTGCGCTCGAGGTGTTGGATGTAAAAGGAAACAAAAAACTGGGTGCTCACTCTTCATCTGTAGCAGCTGAATCTGGCATGCGTGCTGTCGACCACAAGACTGGCTATGATAAGCTACTTATCTTTTATGGAAGTCATTGTGCCTACACAGAGATACCTAAATCTATTCTTGCCTCTCCAAGGGTAAAATGTATTATGATGACAAACAATAGGATACAAGCACTTTCACCTGATATAGGTTACATGTCTGAATTGGTTGAACTAAACATGGAAAGTAATGACATCAAGGAGTTGCCTACAGAACTTCTCAATTGTTCTGCACTTCAGAACATTAATGTTAAAAACAACCCATTGAATATACCGAGTGAAGTAATATTTCAAGGAGTAAAAGCAATTATGAACTACTTGAATGAGTTGAAAAAGGCATCAGTGGTCAACATGCGATTTCGAGTACCCATGCTAGGTGACACAGGGGCTGGTAAGTCTTCTTTTGTGGATTCTCTCATTGCTGGATCATCCGAATTGAAGCATGAAGATGACCGTACATATGTCATTGAACACAAACAATGGAGGCCAGAGTCCACGAGATATCCTGGAGAAATGTTGCAAATCCAATTTGATGACTTTGGTGGTCATGAATGTTACAAACAGGTTCACATATTTTTCTTGAGCAGGAAAAGTACGCCTGTCATCTGTGTCCGCGTAGACAAATTGAACAAGGAAACATTTGATGATGTAGTAACACCATGGCTAGAAACAACAACGTCTACCATCCCCAATGCCACCTTTCACTTAGTGATAACACACACTGACCGTTTACCAGACAAAACAGCATTGGAGAGTAAAAAGAAAATGATGCTAGAAAGGGTTAAACAGCGTGAGCAATCAGTGATAGCACAACTTAAACAGCAGCTAGACACAGTAGAGAAAGACATCAAAATTTGCAGGGATGATGCAGCATTACACACAATGCAGGAAGAAAGAGATACTCTGAAGAAATTCCTGTCACAGCGCCCTGAAGTACCAAAAAAAATACATGCTGTTAGTGCATATGAAATCCAGAGCGTCAAAGTGGCAGGACAGGGAATTGTAAATATTTTTGAAGATGTAGTAAAATACCCTGAAGAAAAAATACCAAACGCTTGGAAAATATTCCAGAAGAAGATCAAGGCCGAACCTGGGGTGGCCAGATATGTAACATGGAAAAGAATTCTGCGCCTCGGAAAAGACTGTAATCTCAATGAGGAAAGCGTGTCATATGCGTTGAGATACCTGCACTTATGTGGCGATATCCTTTGGTATGATGATGGGCCTATGCTCAAAGATATTATATTCCATGATACAAATAAACTGGTTGAGCTGATTAGAACTCTGATCACACATGACATTAAAGATATCAAGAAGGATGAGGAAAAGTTCAGCAGCCTCACAGATGATGAGTTTGCAAAAGACAAAGAAAGGATGCTGACAAAAGGACTCATATCAATGAGGCTACTTGGTTGTCTATGGACTGACTTCAGGCTTACCGAAAATGAGACCGATTTCCTGAAAGAACTTCTCTTGAGATTTGATCTTTGTTTTGCCATTCCAAGGGCAGACAATGTATTTCATGCCAAACAGGCTGTGGACCTAATGTTTCCCTGGCTGCTTCCAGAGGAACGACCACATAATATTTTCTACTACAAACCAGCAGGTGGTAAAAAAGAGATAGGGATACGGTTGTGCTTTGAAGGCCTTTGCCCTCCCAGTTTCTTCCCTGCTCTTGCAGTACGTCTGAATAAATTTGTGAAAAAGGAGGGAGGAAGTCGACAAGATTGGCGCACTGGTGTATTTGGTGAAGATGAATCCGGAAATATATTCCTGCTGGAACGAACGTGTAGGCATGGCAGGGACACATTACTGTTGAAAGTACGTGGGGCAGAGCTGGCTGCAATGTGGCATCTGGCATTGCCAATACAGCGGGAAATGCAGGACCTTCTTCACAAGTGGCCTGGAGTCATTTCACACTTTTATATTCCATGCCCCACATGTCCTATAGAGGAGGAACAGCCCTGTAACTTTACAGCAGAATACCTATGGCAAGCCTATCCGGGCCAAGTGGTACCTAGGTGTCCCAAGACTCTCCAATATGTAGACAAATTGCTCCTCTATCCTTCAAAACAAGGTAGGTTAAAATTAGTTCTAAATAATTTTCAAAGTGATTTATGTAATCAATAATTCAGAAATCGGAAACCCAAGCGTGGAAAATATTCAGTATTGTGACATTTTAAAATCAGTTATGCTCTTCAAAATTGCTCTAATATTTCACTAAAGTAAAGAGATACTACACACCACGTTCTATGCACAAAAGCAACTTGGTTTTGTTAGCCTTATTCTTCCTTGAAATACTGAATTTAACTTCCATTGCTAAGTCCTTACCTTCAAAGAATGGTCAAGGTCACCGATTTGAAGAAATTTTACAAGGTTGGCTATTGGTCTATCACGTTTTCAGTTGCTTATTATTATTATTAGTAGTAGTAGTAGTAGTATTAGTAGTAGTAGTAGTAGTGGTAGTAGTGGTAGTAGTAGTAGTGGTAGCAGTAGTAGTATTAGTAGTAGTAGTGGTAGTAGTAGTTGTAGTAGTACTAGTATCAATTTACCATCACAATCATAAGTTTAATGTATTCCATACTTATTATGCTAGAGTCAGTAATTACAACACTTGGCGCCACCATGACTCCACAACCCACTGACATTTGTCTTGATAACATCGTTTATTGGTATATGGATTTGTATCCACAAATGTACATGTAATGACCATAACAAAAAGATTTACGTGACATATGTTCCTTCTGTTATTTTCAGAAAGGTTGCCCATATTATGTTATATCGAACTTACATACATGATACACATTTGTTGTATATTTGGCAAAACAACCTAAAATTTGTCAAGTTAATGAATTTCCAAATTTTTAGCAAAAGGTAAGTACATTTTGTGACCACAGAGCGGCCCGGTCTTCCACAAACGCCAATCACCAATCGACTTATGGTCTACAGAGCTAAAATTATCAAAACAAAAATTCAAACAGAACAACATCTAACAAATAAATAAAACTGAAAATAAAAAAATAAAATAAAGAAAAACAAACAAACAAACAAAAAAACGGTTGTTTGGTTATATTATTCATGGCACATTTTACTATATTTTTTAGCTGATTTGCACATAAAAACAGTTCAATTATTCTTTAATCCTTTGTGCCCCTTTAGCGCCGAATATCCTGATATAGAACTAATAAAAAAAGGATCATGATGAGCTTGCACTCTGCTGGTGGATTGTGTGTTAGGATGGGTGGTTTGTATGGTTTTGTTTTCTTTGAGTGGGGAGGGGTATTTTTTTGTTTGTTTGTTTGTTTGTTTTTTTTATTATCATTATTTTATTGCTTTCAGAAGAAAGAAAAAAATCGCCAGATCGTCATCTCACTTACAAAGTTGGGAGATGGCTTCTATCATGTCTAATAATATCATAGTCTCACAAGATTTCGTGAAATTTTGCTCAATGGTTCTCAATGAGTGTAAAATAGCTTAAGCAAAAAAAAAACAAACAAAAAAAAAAAACAAAAACGAAACAAAAACAAAAAAACAAAAAGAAAAAGCAAAAAAAAAAAAAAACAAGTCAAAACAAAACAAAACAAAACAAAATACAAGGAAACAAAAAACTCAAAAGTGCATTTGTATTGAAGTGCCACCTGGTGGTAGCAGTGCAAAACTGTGTGACTACAGAGGATCATGTACACAATATCAAATCAATTAAACAAGTACTTATTGATAGTATAGTTTTGCTTTCCGAAATTTCATCAAGAGTTGAAAAACTACTGCATCTTCCTCCCCCACCTGGTCACCATCGTCTTCATCATAATGATGATCATGATCATCATCAATTCCTCAGCAACTTCGATGGACCATTAACAAATGAATATTTATGTGCAAAATCAAAACACTGCAGTAAATGGTGTAGAAAAATTAGAAAAATATGTTAAAATGGAATGGGCAGACGGGCATAAGGCCTGAACGAATTTTTATGCAGTGTGCTGATGGACAAGCCAACCGAGCTGAGAAAAGAAATCATGTTGCATGGTAGTTGAGGAGACTTTTGTGTGGTTTTATTTGAAGGGAAAATATTGCTTTCTTCCTGCAACTTCTTTACAAAAGTGGCGCAAACTGCTTCAACTCACTCATTGACAAATGATTCGCTGCCACTTCAGAGTCTTCTCCTGCAATGGAATTTAGCGACAAAAACCACATAAAAGCGACAGATACTGTCTGACATAGCGTTGTTGATGGATATACAAAACATTGCTCTGAACGCTATGAATTGACTAGATTGGGGGAGGAACAGCACCATGGATAATCATACATTGTTTAAAGTTGACCTTTGTTCAGCGCTCGTTACTGGTTAAAGTATGCAGATGCTAGAATTATCAATTGTTCTACTTGGTGTGCAGACATTCGGGTTCGTGTACGTTTATGTGCCATGAAAGCCCATTTTACTGCTCACGTGTAACAATTCCACCTGTGCCAGGCATGAAGATTTTTTAAAAAATGTATAAGCAGTTAAAGTTTGAAGAGATTCAAACTTGAAATGTGATTGCTCTTGCGTGTTGCATATGCAAGGTTATATGATTGTCTTTTCTTGACACATGCAAGAAAACCCGGTCCATTTTTTTATTTGCAATAAACCCCTTTTTTGGAGCTTGACTTCTGTCATATCATTTACAGTATCCCATTATTTAGTCATATAATAAAGCCTCCGGTTTCAGGGTATACAGTGCGCTATTTCCATCTTACCAGGTCATTACTACCCCCACCCCCACCCGAACACCACCCCACCCCACCTCCGAAAGACTGATATGTTACATTTCTCTTTGATCCCTAGCATTGTACTCGTGTACATATTTACAGAATGCAAAGACATGTGCAAGTGTAAGTCTCTTCATTTTTCTCTTCGTTTTTCCGTTCTCCTATTTAGTTTTTCATTTGCTCTTCCAGACCATGTGTCAAAAATGCATTTTTAAATCTTAAAACCAGGTGTATTCGTACTTGTTTAATTCTGATTGACAAGAAATGGTGAAATTGAATATGAGCCAAGTATGTGGCAAGGCTTTTGTTTTATACAATTTTAAAAATTGACATCTAAACTACAGGGCAAATATTTTTGTTTAAAAACGTTAGCATAAGTAGAACATATGCGCCGTATGTTATAGTATGATTGCTGACTGAGACTTCAATTGTGAATAAAAAGCTGCAAAAATATTTCCCTGTGAAAGTAAACACAGCTATATATATCAATTTTGCTGATGCATGATATATAGTACAAAACTTTCTACATGTTTCAATATAATATATGATAGAATAAAATTGATTGGCACCTGATTATCAGGACTTGACATTTCGGTCAGGACTGGGTTACCTTTCCCATAGCCAAATACACAACCAAGACTGTCCTACCACAAAACTGGCAAAAAGACACAACGTTACTAAATACAGCAGCAGTAGTGCTTTTACTTTACGTAAAAACAAGAAAAGCGCATTTAAGTTTGTAAAATAAACGCTAAAAGCATACAGAAGGATGTAAAATTTGATCCTTCGCAAGATGCTGCACTGCTCCAGATGTCGTGGTCTAACATTGGTTCAATAATAGCAAAACTGGGATCTGATAAACCCATGTGCTACAAAACACTTCCCCACGTTTAAATGACCAAATGTTTACAATGTTATTTTGTTTTAATTTGACTTTATAAAGTTATATGATATAAATTATCATGGTGATGAATGCACTGCATCAAGCTGGTATATATTTAACAATTGAGCCCTCTTACTTTCTACTACAATTACAAATGTATTAAATTTATAATTCCTGATGCAATATTGTGTTTCTTGTATTTGGTACAAGATAACGCATATCAGGGATTTCCATAAGTAGCTGAAGCTCTTACGGCTTTTTGAATACTAAATTAGGGACACCCATACCTCAATTTGCTCCATATCATTTGTCTGCTGACAACAGTGTTTACCCTTCACACATATACCATGCTTGGTTTATGTTTAATAAAACATGTTCTGATGTCTTAGTTTTGACACAGTGTTACATAAATGACTTGCGCGTTTTCACTAGATGAGTTCAAATTTACCCCTGTCCACCTTGTATGGATACATAGCAATAGCTAGCACTACGCAGTTCAAGGGGATCGGAGATGAATGGCCAAAGTCAAATGTGTAATTGGATATGTTGTAACTCAAATGTTGAATACATTTATCGGCAATACTTAACATCAGTGTCATTAACGTTGCAGGAGCTTTTGTAATATTGAATGCAGGAGCGTTCCTTGCAGGCTTGTTGAACCTACGCATTCCATAAATGCGACGATAAAATAAACCAGGTCTTCACATGTCTTTATTCTCGCTATTTGAATTTTGTAAATCAGAGCATTAATATGACAAAGTGCCTTTGACATTATTGATCTTATGTTAATTAAAATATGTCATTTTGCAGTTTTAGAGGGAATCCATCCGCCAAGTAAACAGGTTTCCAAAGGTAAAGGCCACACAAACTACCAGAAACTATGTACATTATTGGACATCCATGGGGCAGAAATGCTGCGCGAGATTCTGCAGGCGGCCATACAGCCTCTGATCTTCAATCAGTGGCTACTATCATATCAGCCTTTGGTGCATCAGATACTGAAGAAACGACCACTGAAAATCTATGGTAGACTATACCCACAGTCAGTGAGAGCCGTTGAACTGTATGATTTATCATGTGATATATTGCTGGACTTGATCATGGGGGACCTTCTCAAGGGCTTAGAACAACATAAAGCCACCTTTGAGGATTTCAAAGAAGTTTATGACAACCTGAACGACAGATCTACTGACACTCTATCAGATGAAATATTTGAACAACTGTGGAAAAAAGCAGAAACAGCTATTGTTCATCTCGGTGGAAACGAACAGAAGATTGCCGAATTAAAGCATCGATAGTCAATCATGACTAAGACTGACATTCTAGGCCAATCAGACTCGGCATGCTTGACTGACTTGAAATTAAATTACTTTAAGTGAATAATGAGGTTATTGTACATTTTGATGGAACATGTATGGATAGGACTTGGAGTGTGCCCCATGCAAGATATAAAGACAACATGCAGGCTAGTTCGCTCATAGGGGTGTATTGTAACTACTGGTAATGTATTTAAATGGGTTAATTGAATTGGAGAAATATTTGTGTAATTTGATTGCATAAAAGAATAGCTTTGATGTTCATAAATACTGAGACGTAAACTGAATTGACGTGATACTCGAACGTTTTGATCAGCCCTTATGTCTGGGTATATTATGCGGTTGCTGCATTGTTGTCCTTGTTCAAAACCAGTAAAATATGCAGGACTGCCTGTGAATTAAATGCTTAGCACAAACAGTAGCCAACGACTCAATAAGTTACAAAACTACATGCACCTCAACTCCAGTACTCGTACAAATTGGGGAAATAAAATTATGTGAGCCTGGAAAATACCGGCAGGGCTGACACGTCTTAGTGTGACAGTCATTTTCATAGCAATTTGTGAATTGCGACAATGGACAAGATGCAAAACGACCTCTACATCAGAGAGTAGTAATCTGTACATCGCACCCAGAACACAGTATATTTTTATTTGGTTTGCCGAAAAGATGTGTGTATCGAAGCTTTGTTTGTTGTGCGTGGACATAACAGGGAAATGTGGACACTTGTAGCACATGAGATTTTGATTATTGTTTTGCAAATAATGCACTGCTGATAAATGAGACTTTGTGATTTTAACAAGGCAATACACACGCTAAAGGTTTTTGCAAATACTGCCCTCCCAATGAAGACTGCAGTAACTGCGAAATTGGGAAATAGAGAAAATCGCACTTAAAGTTTTCTGTTCAGCCACAGAAAAGTATTTCTGTGATTTTCTTAATTATTATTTGAATAAATTACTTTGTGGCATAAAAGTTTTTTAGAAGTGAAAAATTTCGGTAATGTCTATTTTTGGATGACCTTATTTACAAAATGCGTAGTTACTGCACTCTTGGCTGGGACAAGGCTACATGAACCCTAAAGTTAGGACTGCAGTAACTTTTGAAGTATTGACATTTTCAATGCAAGAAAGAGTAAAAATAGACTGCTGTATGCCCGAATCTATATATTGAAGACAATTTTGCAATAAAATATGCCATCTTGATTCAGTTTAAACACGACACATGGTTAACAATGAAATTGCAGATATCCCGAAGATTTTTGCACTTAATCATCTAAAGCCTCGAAGCTGACAGAGTCATTTTCTACCAAGTTCTCCCAGAAAGATCTTCTTGTCACTGGCATCAGTGGCCAGAGTTTTTGTACTATTTCTTTTTTTTTTTTTTTGCCCTGGGCATTCCACGTACAACTGTGTAAAGTTTTGGTGGGTGATCAAACTTGACCCCTTTCTTCAAAAGGGGTATCCTGGTACCCGACATTTTCAATACCCGGATACCGAACAATTATACGCTCATGCACTTAGAACTATTTTAGCGATTTAGTGACAGATTTACACAGTTTGCATGTTCCATATTTCGTATTATAATGCCATAGGACATCTGCATTGGATACAATTCTTGTTTGTAAATCTTATTTTAATCTTGTAAATAAGATACTTGATTTACCATAATCTGAAAAGTTATTTTCATATGCATAATCAGTTATATTAACTGCGCTTAAAATGCGAGTAACGGGATTAAATATATATGTAGAATAAATGACCTTACTTTTATGTGACTCATGGCATCATCTTAGGGTAGGTAATGTGCAACTGGCAAACTGACTTCACCTCTGGCCCAAATATAATAGAAATTGGCATTTCTACATAATAAACACATATACTTAATTGACCATAAGGATTTGCAAACTTTCTATGCATTAAAGATAAAATTCTACAATCAAAGTTTTTGTGCACACACACCCGTTTCGGTTAAAAATAAGCATTTTGTGATTTTTTTTGGGGGGGGGGAGGTGGTTTTTTTTTTCTGGTTGCAATGGTGATACCAAAATTGTAAAATGGGTGATTCGTCAAAATTTACAAAGTAGGTGGACTGTTCATTTTTGAAACACATTAAAAAATTGCCATTTCTTAGAGAATCGATCCTTATATGGTAATCATCAATCAGTTTTTATTTGATTATTAGCTGATAATTAGTTAATGAGTAATATCAACATGGCCTGGACATTTTGGCTCAAATAACTGTTGTTTATAATCAAGATTCAAAGGTTAACATGGTCCATTGACTACCATGTTTGCAGTAAAAGTATTTGGTTAGTTTCTTGAAATTGTATTGGGACTGAAGCTACCAAATTTGGTGAACAACTTATGGGCGATAGGCATGTCTGCCAAAATGTCCCAAAATATCAAAATGAACATAAGTATTCAAGACCAGGTGGATATGACCTTAAATCACCTTTTTTTCCGCATGGTTACCAAACGTCATTGTAAACACAAAACCAAAGCATCGGCCGCGACTTTTGAAAGTGTAGGTTTCCATTAGTGTTTGTTGTTATAGAACCAACGAAACTTCTCACTCTTGGAATATATATATATATATATATATATATATATATATATATATATATATATATATATATATATATATATATATATATATAAAAGCTAATGCTAACATGTTATACTTGGGCTGAAAATTGAACAATTCAATAATTTGACTTATTCATTGAAATCAGAAGTATGATTGATTGTAAATTGTACCTTTTCTTCAGTATTGCTATCTACTTAATCCGTGACTTCATTATTCCTTACTGTTTTAGATGTTAACTCCCTGAACCTGGTGACTTAAACATGACTAGCCTTTTAAAAGCTTACACGTGCAAGTGACAGGTCTGCCTTTTTTGTAGGTTAATTTGTAACGTTAGCAGAAACCTGGTTTAAAATATGATGCCAAATTGGGACTGCTTGCAAACTGTGCACTTTTCAGGAATGAAAAAAAAAACCAAAACAAAACAAAACATGGTTCAGGGAATCAGTAAATTTTACATATTGTGTATTACAACTTGTACAAGAAAACAAGTGTATTGCAACTTTTACAAGAAAGTAGGTGAAAAGTAAGAAAGTCTGACCCATATTACCCAGGTCTACTTGCATCATCACTTTGTCCGTAATTGCATTCAAATTCTTTCATAATCATTCCCTTACAAGTGGAATGGTTGCGCCATATATTTTGATTTGTTAATAGATTTTATTGTGACAAAGGTTGGTATCTGTAAAAATTATGTCGCTTTGCGGTCGTTGCCCCATTAGCGTTAAAATGCATTTGATCTATGAAATTGCATAAAGCTAAATGTACATGCATGAACATACGCGAAAAATACGTATAGAAGCGATGCTTAAGTTAACGCTTACCCATCAATGCTTAATTTCAAAAACTCACACACACACACAAAAAAGAAAATGACAGACCCCCTAGCCAAGGAACACCCTTGGTGAAGATCCAGACACATTACATTCATAGCATATTTCAAGAGAATCCACAGGAAACGATGATAATTGAAGAATATCACAGCACAACCACTTGACCAAATAGATGATTTTTCTCTACAAAAGTGTTCTTGTCATCAGGGAGTGTTTGTGGGGTGGTTTCTTAGAGTCTTATTGAAGGTTTATCCAAACGATATTCACAGGGAAAACAGCAGCTTGAACGTGTGTACACACTCAATAAACTCCCCTCAAGGTATATCTCCATGAAGTTTGAAGTCAATCCGACTGCGAGTTTTGAAGATGTTGAAAACGTGAATCTCCATTGCAATGATTATTGGTCTACACAGCAACCGATCGGAATGAATGCATTAACTGAAGAGAACACCAATTAAAAAGTGATTAAAGATCAATAATTCAGGGCAACACTGTTTGATGAACAACAGCAAGCTTGATCCTTGAAAATGGTACATTTGAAGAAACATTTGGAATAACATTAATGCAGGTTTAAAGAAGCAGAAAATAGATTAAACAAATAAAACTTGACACAAAATGAAAATATCGCAGAGCCACCTTGTGAACTAATTAAGGAGAGTCGGGTATCCACAAAAAATAATAACAAAAAAAATGAACAGAAGGCCTCATTAGCCCCCCCCCCCCCCCCCACAGAACACAATTGTGACCACAATCAATCCAATGCAAGGATCCATGTTAATACCCTATGTGTACATTGTGACAAAACGTAAAAGACATTTGTCAAGTATTTCCGTTGCTATGATCCAGTTATGATATTTGGATGGGCAGCTAGATGAACAGAGAACTCGATTTTTGCGGGGTTCTTCTATCTTTGATGAGGGGCCCTATGATGTTGCCAATGTGGTTAAAAATTCCCTGTTAAAATTTTTGTTCTTTGTACGATTTCACAGTTTACAAACACAATGCTGTTTATTTTTTTAGATGGCTGAAACGAAACTAATAACTGGTATATTAGGGTAAATTGGCTTTCAGAAAGTCAAGTGAAATCTTTGGTCTTACAACCAGTAAACCGACGGAAAGTCTGACCAACGTAAAACAGTAAAGGTGGCAGATTTAAAAAAAAAACAAATTGTGTGGAAGACAACAGGACAAGTACGACACTTAAAATCAGTCACCAATCGTGGCATATTGGCGCCTTTAAATATTTCTATGAAAATAGGATAAATCGAAACAAGAAACTAAGAAAGCCAAAACAAGAAAACACAAAAACACGAAGGCGGAAATGCAAAAGTACGACGCAAAAATATGGCAAGAATTGTGTCGTGATTTCGCCGTTGTGTGTGGTTTTTTTTTTTTTTTTTTTTTTTTTTTTTTTGCATTTAGCAGTTATATTTTCCCATTTTTGCATTTAGGTCCTTGTATTTTGAGTAGATAATGAATGTAAAAACAAAACAAAAAAATTAAAAAGGGAAAATGTGATAATATTTGTGTCTAATTTTCGTAGTCCTATTTTCGCGTTAGACCAGTTGAGCTTTCCTATTATTTCCTAGTCCTATTTTCGCATTAAAAAACAGTTGAGTTTCTTATTATTTTGTATTTGCATATATTGTTTGATGGCATTTTCCTACAATACTTCACTGCATCGGGGAAAAAGGTTTGCCTAAAGACCAAAAAGGAACAGAAACAAAGCGAAAAAAGGAACAAACAGGAGCAGCAAAACCAAACAAAAAAGGATTCAAAACTTAAATACGGAACACCCTAGTTTTGCTCAGTTGCGATACCAATGTGTATAGCATGATCAATACCAATATGCTAACAGTCATAATTACAAAATGAAATGCAATGAAAATATCTCTGTCCTGTATTGGCTTTTGATTCTTTACTTATTTTATGTAGGGAGAGTAACAGTTGAAATAAGTAATGACAGTTACAAGTGTATACATGTAGAACATCGTTTTGTTTTTTTTTGTAATTTAGTGCTTTTGGGGAAATTGTTGACTAACTTGGTTGATGTACTTTAAAACTTTTTGACAGCCACGGGGCATCATATTGTTAAGATTTAATGTGCAAGATGACTGACCAATAAAGTGAGATTTTGAAGATAACAGCAAGAAATTGATAGTGAATGAAGTATACCTGTCTGTATACCTGATCATGCACACCGGTTAACAAAAGATTCAGTGTATACATGTACTGCATTTTTTTAAAAATGGCGATTTTGCCTTCTACTGGGTTTTAAGCTCAGAGGGATTGTACAGTGAAACACTCTTGATTCTGGTCAAATTTAGTTCCAAAATGTGTGGAGCAATAACGGATAAAGATTAAAGTTGAGCATTGTGATAGCATATGTTCAAATTATTCCCTACCAGTCGCTGATTTTTCAATACATATATTTGCCTGGATTGAATGTGATATTTGCACAAATAAATTCATCATAAAAAGAGCTTTCATTCAATTAGCAACATGCTTAGTCGTCAGACAGTGGTTTTTCCACTCTCTACAAAGTCCTACTGCAGCATGACTTGCCATAAATGCAAAAACCACTGCTATAGGTTTTTAACATTAAATACTAAAAAGAACTAAACAGAAGCACATCCTACCGATGTTAAACTCTTTATTTTCCTCATATATAATTCCACCTTGTAATAAGTAATGAATAAATAAGGCACAAGCCAATCATTGTGATAATATATGTTAAAGGATTAATTATAAAATCTTTTCTATTCTTTTGGTATTAGGGTTGTGTTACATTAAATACCATAATGAACCAAACAGTAGCAATTCCAACTGATGTAGCACTCTTTGTGTTGCTCCAATGTAATTACAATATATGGAGTGTAATAAACAAACAAGATCAAAGTCAATCTTAATGATAGTTTTATTTTTTAACATAACATATTTTGTCTCCCACCTAGAGATGAATACATATGAACATCTACAATATATGAATGTCAGCTTACGCGTAAGAAGATTCTCACACGTTGTGTGGGAAACACAGGGTGTAAATCACCGGGTCGATTTATGGTTTATCTGAGTGCGTTGATGGAAAAGGTTGACTAGAAGGTAGACTTGTCTGCGATGGTAATAACAACTTCTCCAAAAATTCGTGCAATGTCCATTTAGAGCTTTTACTTTTCTTACCCTGTACATCAAAGTGTGAAACAGCAGATCTGGTTAGGCTCCCGTTTAATAGTTTCCTCCTTGATACTCTCTATAAAGTCGCGAGTTAAGACTTTGCCAAGCATGGCAAATACTCCTTCTGATACACATAAGTCTGACTCATGAACAATGGAAAGTTCCATGGAAAAGTCATACTAGAAGGTTCTGTCTGCCCAGATCCAGCCATAACCAGATAAATACTGTTGTTATTACGTCTCATCAAAACAAAATATGACTTCGTGAGATTGAAAACCTAAAATATGTTTCTACCTCACTGTAAACTGGCTCCCTCTATCAGTTTTACTACATATAAAATTTACCCTCCTTCGATTCTCATACCGGAAATGACCTAACACATTGAACAAAATTAGTCACAAACATAATAGAAAGGACTATATATATATATATATATATATATATATATATATATATATATATATATATATATATATATAAATATATATATATATATATATATATATATATATATATATGTATATTTATTTATTTATATATATATATATTTATTTATATATATATAAAGAATTAATTCCAAGTTTATACAACACATTTCCGTGTATTGCACAACCTACAACCCATCAGGGTCATAGATGAAGCTTATATTCTGTAACTTCCTTACACATTCTTGATTGATTCATTATCTCGTGACTGGTAGCTAGGTTATGTTTTTGCACAATTCCTGTCTGTAATTAACACTCTGAGTTTTTCCACTGTCTCTGATGCAGTTTCAAAATAATATGTTTCACAATATTACTGCATTTACTCTGTGAGAATTTCCATTGCTCCTCCAATAAGATCTCAAGAGCTAGGGGAATTCAACTATACTTCCCCTAGCACAATAATACTTCCCAATCAGAACACCACACTGATTATTGTCTGAGGCAAACCAGATCTTGAATGTCATGCAAAATTTCCGTGAGGATATCCCTTAGGAGATTTTTCTGTAACTATTATTAAGTGTACGGTGAATACTTTACTTTGCGCACATGTGAAAATGCCTTTCACTGCGTGGGATGCCGGCGTGCAAGAAGGAGCAAGGCATAGAGCTCGCCATTTCAAAGGCAGTGTTCCATCTTTTGGAAATGGAATTGGCTCAGCTGAGAGTGTACCCATTTGAAATAAATAAAAAACCTTGAAAAAAGGATTCACTACTGAGCACATCTGTCTCTGTGCCTCCAAAAGTTTCCACACATGCAAACGCTACGTTTTTTTATTTGATGCGCCTCTGACAACCTATAAATTAAGTGGGAAAGAAATAAAAAAAAATAGAAAAGAAAATTTGCTACTAAGCGCACCTGTCGCTTTGCCTGTGAAATTTGCAAAACACCATATGCTATTGCTCTTATTCATGTTTTGTTTAATGTGACTTCAGCAACCTATTGATTAAATTAGAAACGAAAGTCCTATCTGTAATAGCTATGATTATATGCCTCATTAAACATATTCACGTGGCCCCTTCTCTCACTAATCACATTTCTACAAATCTTGATGCGGTTCATTGCATGTGCCTACAGCACAAACCCACAAATAGAAGTTGGAATAGCACCACTACCTATAAAAGTTTGAAGATATTCAAGGTTAAATATTTCAAATGCCTCTAATTTCCTTGAATTTGAATGAGCTCAGCTATGTTGCAAAACATACGACTTCATGTATGCTTCTATAATCGTACCGAGTTTCAAGTTTTAAGTGTGCAAGTATGCAAGAAAATTGCTCGACAAAAGTGCTGGTAAAGAAAATAAATTGAATGAAAGCAAGAAAGAAGAGAAGAGAGAGAGAGAGAGAGAGAGAGAGAGAGAGAGAGAGAGAAGAGAGAGAGAAAGAAAGAAAGAAAGAAAGAAAGAAAAGAGAAGAAAGAAGGAAAGAAAGAAGAAAGAAAGAAGAGAAGAGAGAGAGAAAGAAAGAAAGAAAGAAAGAAAGAAAGAAAGAAAGAAAGAAAAGAAAGAAAGAAAGAAAGAGAGAGAGAGAAAGAAAGAAAGAAAGAAGAAAGAAAGAAAGAAAGAAGAAAGAAAGAAAGAAAGAAAGAAAGAAAGAAAGAAAGAAAGAAAGAAAGAAAGAAAGCACAATAGAAAGAAGGTCTGTATTTACTGGAGCCTGGCCGATCTTTGTTCTTTACCGATACCGATATATCGGCATTGGCAGAGTTTACCAAGTCCGATCCCGAGGAACGTTTGATTTGGTTTATAGGAAAAACCAAAAACAAGACCAAAAAATCCGCAAACGCAGCTTGATAAGTATATTGTAAAACTTTAATGACACACACACACACACACACAACTATGCATGCGGAGCACATTATTGACACACAAACATAATTAAAGGATATTAGCAAGTATGCTCTTGAAAGGGTTACGCTTCATTTACGAATTATTCAGCTTGAAAGTGCAGAATTTGACAGACAACTTTTCCAGCTTGTTCACATTTGGAAGCGGATAGATGGCGAGGTGAATACTGTGGCCATGCATAGCAGAGCAGTATAATAATGTGCATTTACACCTGCCAGTACCTCGGACATCATTTGCGAAGGTTTTCTATTAATAATTACAACCAAGCTGATACGCGGTAGGCCTATCACCAGAATAGTCAGTTTCCCCTTTGTCGGCCCAGGCCCACAGAGGTCTTAGTTGATACCGGTACCTCCGTGGTCTGCCGTATTGGTTATTTACCTGCATGCATTTGTATATTTTATAACAGGCATACTTCCATACCATTTCCGTTTTGACGGTTAAAAAGAGGGGAATAAAGAGATTTTCTCTCCTCTGAGAAGCACGATAATATAACAATGCAAGGCTTTTGGGTTGTTTGAATGATACAAGTGCTCCTATTTACACAAAAACTCAACACTTTACGCTTTCGGTTTTTTCCACTGTGGCCAGAAAAAAACACGGAACTCTTGATAGGCCTTTTTACAAGTTGACTTATCTGTTCAGGAAAAAACTCCCAGGCAAAACCCCAGCAAAAATAACATGCAATCTGACGAGACATCATTACCAGGGATTTTGGAAGTATTCAGGGTTGCCATTGGGGGATTTCTTCACGTGTCGCTCAGCGTCCACCCAAATGCATCGAATTTCATATGATCTGTGTGAGGGGCTGGCTAACAGTCGCTTCCACGGCTCAGTCATTGGAGCATTCATGCTAATATAAGAGGATGTACCTAGAAGATCTGTTCGTATAGTGACCCACAAAGGGCCTTATCTGCACTAAAGTGTTATGCATTCATCTCTGCAGTCATTCATTTGCACTAATGCACCATGTATGGACCCCTATATTGTACTGCATCTGCAGATCTACTGTGAATAAACACACGAAACCTCATGGGGGCACAATCTCTATTGCTTCTTTAAAACAAAAGTGTTCTTCAGGACCATCATAGTAATCCATAAGATAAGATCATTGAGTAGTATGAATTATACACACTTTGCCAAACCCATCCCCACCCCCCACAAAAACACGAGTATGACAAAATGTGCCTCTCTTTATAATGTAATGCTCTTATAATATAAGGCATAATATAATGTACTTGTGTAGCGCTAATATCAATTTAACATGTTCATAAGCGTTGTTTGAATCTGACACAGATACAGAATGATAAGACTATGGTAGAAGTTTATATAAAAGCAGACCGCAGTCACAAAGTCCTTGGTACTAAAGCATTTAAAAACTGTTCTTTGAAGATGAGTCTCTTGGACTCACTAAAAAATGTCATATATTGGGCCAGCATTAAAACTCAGATGAACTGAATTCCATAGCACAAGTCCAGCTTTTGAAAAGGAATGATCCCTGTATGACTTAGGCCAAGATATTGTTATAACCAAATAATCAAAGCTGCTAGAGCGGAGTGTTCGTGTTGGTTAGTATGGATTTAAAAATTCACTCATATTAAGTGGTGTCATGTCATGAAGAGTTTTGTTTTTGGTTTTTTTTTTTTTTTTTGTAAGTAAGCAACGGTATCTTAAAGTTAATCTTTTTCACGGGTAATCAATAAATTTGTTTCAAGATAGGTGTTCTGTGCTCCCTTTCCATAGAGTAAGCTATCAATCTTTAATCGCAGTTCGGAATGATTGCAAACAAGTGAGCAGGGTATCTGGCAGTCCATACAATCAGCGAATTACAATAATCCGAAACGGAATGTGACCAAGGCATGTACAATGGAGGCAGCGGCGCCATGAAATTGTTTGGTTTTTTGTCCGGGTTCTCAATATGTTGTATAGTTGGAAGCAGGATATGATGCAAACAGCCTTGATATGGTTTTCCTTGGACCTGGTGAAGTCAGACGTGACGCCACTGCTTTTGACAGCTACTGGTGTTTTGACAACCTTATTTCAACTTGCAGAGACGTCATTCCAGCGTGTGACGTGCATACCGAGAAAACAGAACCATGGACTCCTTGTCATCAATTAATTTCAGCTTCTTTTGCAACATCCATTAAAGGTTTCCATTAGGCAAGCCTTCATCTTGATTTTCGGATGTTAAACAGTAACTGGTTTTAAAAGCTTGTAGGTGAGTTGCGACTGCATGTCGTCACTATACAAGAAGAGAGAGGTTATTTTCCTGAAGTCACTTAATGGCTTGGTGTACACGGTGACCAATAGCGCTAATCTAGTACAAAACTTTGTGGAACACTGTACATTAAATCGGGACTATTGAATGTGATTCCCGTAATCATGTTATCCTGCCTATTGTAACTGAGTTATGATCTTATATATCTCAGTGCCAACCAATACATTCCCAGATGCAGGTTTAAGCAGCTAAGTAAAAAGTCATAATCCACGGTGCATAAAGAGACAGACCAGTCTAGAGGCAGTAACAGAACAGCATCATCTTTATACAGAGCCTGCAGAATATTAGTCGTTGCACGAAGCAATGCGGTTTTTGTGCTATGAAAATTATTTTATGTGAGCAGATTGAATTATCTCATATACATAATTTTCACTTATGTAGGATTTCATTCTGGATGCAATAACTCTCTCGATGCCTTTCAGAGATACTTAGGCTTTGAAATTGGGGAAAATTGAAAATATATCGTGATTCATACATGTTTTCTTGTTTTTGACCAATGACACTCAGATGGTTTCCTTAAATTGTGATGATGTTATAAATCTTCAATCGCAATTCAGAATGAGCAATTCAGCAGGGTATGTGGGACTCCGTACAATCAGTCCGTACAATGACCTGAAACGGGATGTGATCAAAGCTTGTATAATGGAGGCAGTGGCGTCATGATAAATGTTTTTTTTTTCGGATTTTCAATATGTTGTATAGTTGGAAGCAACAAGGACATTCTTACTTTGTTGGTACCCATGCGCAAAAGGTTGAAGAGGCAAGTGGAGAGCAGAGAAAATATTCCCCCAAATCACACATCAAGACTAGCTTCCAGCTTTTGAGCAATATTGTGTGATCACCAACACTACCAAGACACCCAGGAAACAATTTGGGATTATATGAATGAATGTTTGAGTAAGTGACTTTTTTTCTGTTTCTGGCATGCCGACAAATCGTATACGTACTGGCTGACACTGTGGATTAACTGTTTATTGACCAGCTCATTACGTAGCTGTACTGAGACAAAGTACTTACAATGGCTCCCAAAAAGGCCCCCTGGTTATCAATACTCCTCATCAATTCATTAGCCTTCTCTCCAGGGCACTTGATGATAAAGAAATTCAAGAGAAAGTTACAAATATCTTAGGTGCGAAACTGATATCAAAACTTGAGAATGCTGAAGAAAAATAAAACAACTAGAAACCCGTGTTGATAAACTAGAAAGGGCTCTTGATGACCAGGAACAATACTCACGATTCACATGTCTCAGGATAAAAAAAAAACGACTGGGTGGAACAAGATGACGAGGATACGGATGAGCTGGTGCTGAAACAGTTCAATGAAAAACTTGGAGTCGATATTGATGAACATTACATAGGTAGGTCTCATCGTGTAGGGAGGCCAGTTAGTGGTGCAGTGGAACAACATCGTCCCATTATAGTTAGGTTTCTGAGCTACCAAGTGAGGGCGAAAGTGTACAAAGCTCGACGCAAATTAAAATCACACAACATTTGTATCAATGAAGACCTCTCCCATCTCCCGATGCTCGCGTCAGTTGCAAGTGAACACAGAGCGTCTGATCTAGGATCATACTGCAATCAGTTCCCTCCAGTGGAGACGACCCTGCAACCCGACGTGAGCCTCACGGAGACCCCGGGCGAGTCTGGCATTGCTGGGTCAGGGTCACGGATACTGATTCGGTGAACACCACAACATCCACAAGCCAACCCGGTCTGGACAAACGATTTTGCAGTGCTTGTGCCCAGAAACTCGGAAATTTTGTGCACGAATTTCCTTTATTAATTTTTTTGTGTTTTTCACCTTCGGCATGTTGCAACTTTCACACTGCTAGTATACCCCAAAATTCATTGATCTTCACCGACTCACTGGCACTGCGATAATGGGGTTTGCCTGCCCAGCTGATCGTAGGCTGCTTGTGCGGAGCATGCGCAGAAGCGCTCACACCTGCTGTATGTAAATGAGGCTCCTGTTGGATTCCTGCAGGGCGGAGCTTAGAAGCTTAGCTAGTCCCCAGCCGAAGCCACACCAAACAGTGAGAACCAGGCCCTATACGTTTGCCAAAATTCACAATTTTCCTTTACACAACCTGAAATCTGATTCCGGCATACAAAACTTAAAGGAAAAGTGCATAACACGTGTGAAAATAGCAGAAATGATGGTTTAATCCATTGTAAACTGATATATATCCTTAATTCTCGTGGCTTGTGTTGCTGTGTGATTGAGACCTCGCCCATTAAAGCGAGCTAGCTTTCACAAATCTACAGCTTCAAGACACCTTCAAGGTTCGATGCGCCGTGAAAGCTAGCTAGCTTTCACGTCATCTCACAAGCCATGATCCAGACCTCGCTATTCCGTCTTGCGCTCGAGATAATTTTCACGCGTGAAAAGTACCTTGCTTCCTGAGCATACGCAGTTGAGACCTTACATTACCTGGTTCCCACTGCCGTTTTTGCCCTACTAAAACGCTGTTGCCCTTAGTGTTTGCGCAACATTATATATACATGTATATTGCCTAACTTTTTGTAAGCTTAACACTTGCTTGTCGTTAATAATTATTTATAATATATTTGATGAATTTTATCCTTTTTATACTTTGCCATGAGTATAATTTTCGTCATGCCTTCAGGCGTACATGTACATATATGTTTGTTGGGGCACCAGTATTAAATACTATCTTGCAGTTCTGGTCCCGTGAGGCAAGGTTCACGGCGAGGTATGCCTCGAAGGGAGCTGAGTGCTTGAGCGCCAGGCAAGTTTCACGCGTAAAGCAGACCTCGCCGACGCTGAAGCTGTAAAATCCCTTGCGAAGTCCTGAAAGCGAGGTCGCTCTAATGCTGCAGAGTCAAGAGGACTCCACTTATGCCGTGTTTCTTGGCGGATTGCTCCTTGTTTGGACGATAACAAAACCGTGATCCTAGTCGCATATATTTTGGAATTGGCGACGCACGCCACCACATGTGCTTTCTTTTTGTAATTACCCCATGGTGTGTTTTTCGCACCAATTTGTTAATTTGTTTGTATTCATGTGCCTGTATATTTGTATGCGGCTTGTTTTATGTTTTGTACCTTTTAAACGTCGGGACCTTGCGTTAAACTCTTTTTGTGCCTGCCTGTATGTACCATGCCGATATATTCACCAGATTTATTTACCATTGAATAGGTACACAATATAAATATTTTATTCAGCTCAATGTGTCCATCTATTCAACATTATCGTCAACCACAGCTTTTGTGTCATACTATGCATTTTCTCAATTTCACGCTTGTTATATCGGTTTGGATAAGGTTTATTCCCAGCCTACTTACCAAGTCTGTGGTACGTATTATCATATGTTTCTTTTTTGTTGTCTAAAACTTGTTGTACTTCACCTACCGTGAACTCACATCCACATAGCATAATGTATGGGAAACTTATCAAAGTATGATACTGTTTTGTGGTCTATTATGTTTGCTTTGATCCTTAATGGCTTAAATGTGTTTTTCTCATAGAAAACCTATTTAGCAACGTATGTAACTTTTTGTGTACAATTCTATGTGTTTTATATAAAGAAATATTTTTGTCCTGTCTGTGCGCAGTCGCTCAGGATCGCGGAGCCCCCTCCAACATTTTTACAGCCACCGATTTTATCGGCCTTATCATATATTATTCTTTATTTTACTTGTGGATAGTGTATACATCATGTAGTCTTCGTCCTAAAACATATCGATACAAACTGCTCGTTTTATTGGTTAACTTTTTGTGTTATTTCGAAAATCTTCTCGCTTAGACGAGTATATCCTTGTAATTTGTCTTTGTGTAATTCTTTTAGCCGGGGACGTCCAAGTTGACCCCGGACCGACCTGTGGCTTTTATGACACTACACTTTGTCAGATAAACACTCGTAGCTTATCAGAACATAAAACGAGGAACATACGTACCGATATTGCCACAAATTCTGATATAATTGCTTTATCTGAAACTTTTCTGTCAAATAATACACCGGACACCAACTTTGACCTGGCCGGTTTCCATAACATTATGCGACGTGACAGCACAGGTGGGGTTGTTTGGGGCGTAGCTGTTTATGTCTCTCACAACCTTGTTGCCATTCGGCGTCAAGATTGAGAAATTCCTGATATTGATTGCTTTGGTCTGAGCTTAAACCGCATAACAATACTTTCCTCTTGGGTGTTGTTTACATGCCACCCGCTTCTCCTTTTTTTGGGGGGGAGGGGGAGGGGGATAAACTACAAGATAGCTTTAATCTTGCCAAATCAACAAAATACAATATAATGTAATCACTGGAGATTTGAATTTTGATTTTCTTATCCCATCCGGTCTGAAACTGAACAACTTCTGTGCAACCAACACGCTGGGTTCTTATGTCCGAGAACCAACTCGTACAACTTGTGACACATTTACGTCTTTAGACCAAATAATCTCCAATATTCCCAATCATATCAAAGAGCCTACAGTTTCCCGTCCAACCGCAAATTGTGATCACCACGTTATAACTGCAAAACTTTTATTCCGGCGCAAGAAAGAAGCATCAAATCCATGGCTTATCTGGCAATACAACAAAGCTGATTTCGACCATTTTAGAGACTATATGAACCGAATAAGCTGATACATTTTTTTTTGTATCGGACGATATCGCTGAGTGTTGCTCAGCATGGACTAACGGTTTCCTTGAAGCCGCCAAACACTGTATACCAAGAAAACAATATCACTGTACGCCCAAACGATCTACCTTGGTATAATTCTTCTTTACGATGTTTCAAACGAAAGGTTATGAGGGCTTCTCACAAGGCCAAAGAGCAACAAATCAGCATGATAGGCATGAAGCTTGGTCTGTATATTATCCATCACGTAATAGCTACCAAGACCAATTCCGAGAAGCAGAGCCGGAATACAACAATAAGCTAATCACATCCCGTAAAAATTCAAAATGTAAGAACAGAGCTTGGTGGCGACACGTTAAATATTTTTGAATCAAAATCAGTTTTCTGCTATTCCCGCTTTCCTATCCGAAGGAAAACAAATATCTGACAATTCATCTAAGGCTCAGATATTCAATTCTTTTTTCTCAGGTCAAGGTAAACCCGATGCTTCTGCAGTATGCCAAAAGGCTAGTGGTCCAGATGGAGTTAGCAGACTACTCAAAGAAGCCGCCCCTGTAATCTATAAATCATTTACTAGACTTTCTAATTTATCTCTGCAGTTGCAAAAATTTCCTATGGAATGGAAGAGAGCTCATGTAACCCCCTTGTTTAAAAGTGGTAACACAGAGTTATGCAGTATCTATAGACCCATCTCTCTGTTAAGCTGCATCGGTAAAGTAATGGAAAAAGTAATATTAAAGTATGTCTTCAATTTCTTCCGTGACAGTGTTGTAATAACAACAAATCAATCCAGATTTATACCAGGTCACTCTACTGTTTACCAACTGCTTTCGCTGTATTATGAACTTTTGCTGGCAATAGATCAACACAAAGAAGCACGAATTGTCGTATTAGACATAAGTATAGCTTTTGACAAAGTTTGGCCCGATGGATTACTTTACAAATTAGAAACGAATGATATCATGGAAATTTACTAAGCTGGGTAAAAGACTACTTACAGAACCGTAAACAGCGTGAAGTGTTGAACAGATACTCTTCCAGTTGGGGGACAATCACTGCAGGGGTGCCTCAAAGCTCAGTGTTCGGCCCTCTCCTGTTTCTTGTTTTTATCAACGACACAGTGAATATCGTAAGTTCTAAAATTAAACTATTTGCGGATGATACATGTCTCTATATTTCTGTAGATGACGTTGCTGAGGCTGGAGATACTGTCAATTCGGACCTTTCTTCAATAGAAAATTGGACCAGTGATTGGAATGTAACATTCAATGCTTTAAAAACAGACACCATGTTAATTCCACGGAAGCAGCAAACTGTCAACCATCCCCCACTTGTATTTCAAGGTCATCAGTTGACAGACGTACAACAGCATAAACATTTAGGTATTGTAATCAAGTCAGATCTAAAATGGACATCACATATTAGTCAGATCATTCTTACAGCTATAAAACACCTGAATATCATGAAAGCGTTACAATACAGATTAGATCGTGAAACACTCAAAACTATTCACTTTTCATTCGTTAGACCTGTTCTGGAAAATGGCAATGCGGTCTGGGACGGCTGCTCACAGACAGACGCACAATTACTGGAAAACGTTCAGCTGGCTGCTGCCCACACCGTTACGGGTGCATTGCGTACTACTGTGTGTACCAGTGCCAAGCTCTATGAGGAAACTGGTTGGCAAACTTTGGCTTAGAGAAGAGAAAGAAATAAACAGATTCTGTACAAAATAGTAAATAACCTTACCCCTGATTACTTGCAAAATTTGACACCAAATATTGCAACAGGAGAAACACCGAACATCTACAGTACTCGTAGTTCTCTTGACTAACTTCATTTTTAGGGCTAGAGCAGATTTCTTTGATAAATCTTTTACCACATCTGCTACAAGACTATGGAACTTTTTGCCTCTTGATACTTGGAATATTCCAACACAGTCTCAATTTAAATCTAAACTAGTCAACAACCCATGTCTTTTTGTGAACGACCATCTATTTTAAACGTAGGAAATCCAAATCTGTCAATTCCTCATGCGCGGTTACGAATGGGCTGCAGCCCGCTGAACGATTATCTACATAAATTACATATATCTACATAAAATTGCTATCAGAGACTCCTGTATGTGGTTTTGTTGTCAAGGGATTGAAAATCTCTTGCATTTTATTTTTGCTAGTCCATTATACATGGTTCACGGACACCGTCTTCATGCAGTTATTTCTAATTTTTCTTCTTTTAATATCCACAGTTTCCTGGCTTCTCTGATGCTGTCAGTATACCAGGGTGTTGATGGTCACGTTATAATAAATCTTTTCTTTTCTGGCGCAAGCTTCTCTAATAGTTCTGTAAGAACGGAAAAATACTGTCTCACAAGACATGGACGTGAGGTTTGTGTTTAACTTGTCAGACCCGAGTTCACAATATCATGGAAAAAAGCTTTGAATCAACAGCATGCAATTGCAACTTTTGATAAGTTGTCAAATTCTTTATCAGGTCAGGTTTCTTTGTTTTGATCTTGAAGTGCATGGCAAAGCGATGTGATATGATATCATCCCACACAGTACAGGCCACACATAAGTTCATCCCCCATGCTTGCATTATTTGTAAGCGTGTTCGAACGTGCTGGCATAAAATCTGGTCCACGCGAGAAAAAAAAAGCATCCCCAAATGCTCATGTTCAACAACCAGATATGCCAGAAGCGTCTGGCGACTAGCCATTGGCACAATGCATTTGGTGGCATGCATAATGTGCACGCACTCTACGGCAAACAGCATTTCTGGTTGGTCACAAAGTGGGCATAGAGCATGGTATGATTGGCGATGTGTTTGGCTGTTAACATAATGCGCCTAGTCATTCGCCATATGCTTCTTGTCCATGAAATGCCAGTGGCATTGGTTTTCACATTATCGCCTGGCTGTCCTTGCATGCGCGCACGTGCTAGCAATATTTTTTTTATTTTTTTTTTTTTGGACATGCACATATTTTTATAGCCTGAATAAAGGGAATATATGTGCGGCAATCAGTGATATTGATCAAGGTACCACTGGCTCTTTTACAACAAGATAAATGAAGTCACGTACAATGAGTCGAGTCTCTGAGGAGACCGTCAGTTATTTCAGAAGAATGGAAAATTCATTGAGGCAACAACTCGACCCTCAATTTATTTGTAGTGGATGGTGGGGGCATACGTAGTGCGAAAATAAAACATTTGGCTCATTGTGCACTTGATGACCCCGAAATCATGGATTGTGATTGGCCGAGAACAATTACCTGACCATTCTTTGTTCACAAATGTTCAGATATCCCCATTGAGTGAGATCAGTCACGTGACCATAGCATGGGAAGCAAAAGCGATTTGAAAAAAAAAAAGCGTGCGTTTTATCCGTTTTGCTGTAACCAGTGGCGTAGTGAAGTACCTATGTGGCAAATTATGACAAAATTTGCTTTGGATTTTTAACACATGGTGGTATCAAATACTTTTAGGAAGGAATGACAAACGACCGTCGATAAATGCAATGCCGCCTCTCTCTCTCTCTCTCTCTCTCTCTCTCTCTCTCTCTCTCTCTCTCTCTCTCTCTCTCTCTCTCTCTCTCTCTCTCTCTCTCTCTCTCTCTCTCTCTCTCTCTCTCTCTCTCTCTCTCTCTCTCTCTCTCTCTCTCTCCCTCTCCCTCTCCCTCTCCCTCTCCACTTGTAATGCTTTTTGTATCCTAAATATTTTAATGTGACGCATCACAATGATCCAAAACGTTGGTGCCCCCGCTGTAAAGGGGTAGTTTTCAGCCAATAAATTCATCGCAGAAGAGGTAGTAAGAGTAGCAGTAGTAGTAGTAGTTGTATTAGTAGCAGCAGCAGCAGTAGTAGTAGTAGTAGTAGTAGTAGTAGTAGTAGTAGTATAACTTTCAATGTGTGCACATGGCTGAACAAGAACCGCAGTGCTGCCATCTGGGGTCAAACTGAGACGTCATCTATTAACGCACCCCACGACAGGGCGTGTAATAATAATTTATTGGTTGCAGCTACTCCTTTACAACAGGGACACCGTGAGCAGGGCACGACCAGGCGTAAGTCAGAAAAGAACACAGCATAGAAACACAATATTCAAACGTGATAAGAAATTCAAAAAAACATTATGTAACAGGCATACTGCACGTTTCAGTCAACATATGATGTGTTCAGATATTTTGGATACCTAATGAAATATCCCAATCAAGTGAATGTTTGGGGACGACTTATGGTAAGAAATTAAATCATAGAAATTTGTATTGTTAAAAACCAATAGGAAAAACTAGATACAAATTGTCACGGACGTAACACTGCTGGTATAAATACCCAGATGGCTGGTTGCTCACGGAGCTGGTCTGAGACTCTGTAGCGGAGAAAATCTGTGTGTTGTACGGCTCACAATACATAACTTTATATCACCTAGTTTCATGCTGTATCTTTCATTCATTCATTCATTCATGCATCCATCGTTCCTATTAATGGTTGTTTGATTTAAAATTGTGAGTGGCTCCAAAGTTTGGGGGTGTTTGATTGTTTGTTTTTGTTTGTTTTTTTCTTTTTTTGCTTTTTTTTACGGTTTATTCATTTCCGTTTGTCTTGTTCATACTTGGCTCAGCTGAACATAAATTACAATAAAAAAAAGCAATTCTCTATACTTCTGGTCTCTTCCAACGGCACTGAAAAATATCAATGTTGTGGTCTTTCTCGTTAACCTAACAAGAGTTATCTGCCAAGCAACAAGTTACGACGAGCGTGAACTTCTAGTCTTGGTAAAGCCATAACACTAGTATAGTGAACATGATGAGGAAACTAAGCAATTATGGATTTGATAAATTTGGAAACGATGGACCTTAGTATATAGGGTAAGATGTGTGAATCCTTTAAAGACCAAAATGAAATGATAATTAGAACTCTCGCCGAATCCCAATGAAGCTGTCTTGAAAAATGCAGTTTTCTCCCTGGCTATAATGTAATTGCTCACATGAATCCATGCCATTGTGTTCGTCAATGTCCTCCGAGTTTTTTTTTTTTTTTTATATATATATATATGTCTATGCTTTTTGGCTTCAGCATCCATACAACGTAAAAGGAAGTAACATAAACCTTTTAACTGTGGAAACTGTGCAGCATTACCCAACCACTACGGAGTTTGTATGCTCATTTTAACAGTCTGTCGTAACTCCATACAGAGTGGTTGCAGTGTTTTTGCAGTTTATTTGCATTTTTAATAGTTATATGCAGGCGTAACTCTAATAAAAGATATAAAATTAGAAAAATGGAAACATTTAAAGACAACATAATGTGCCTCACGGACAATGCCTGTTTTGGGCCTTGTCACAAGGCCACAACACGCAGGCAAACGAGCCTCGTTGTTAGTGCTTCTCTCCAACAATGCCAGTCTCAAGCGGGCATGCTGTAAGGCCATAATACGCACACGAAAAAGCCTCGTTGTTAGTGCTTCCCTGCAACAAAGCCTGTCTCAAGCTTGCATGCTGTTAGGCCACAACACGCACGCAAACGAGCCTCATTGCTAGTGCTTCACTGCTACAATGCCTGTCTCAAGCACGCATGCTGTAAGGTCATAAAAGGCACGCAAACGACCCACACCACATTTAGTTACATTCAATTTTTATTTTATGAACGATTAATATTACGAGAACACTGAAGTTCGGACATTTACCTCCAAGAATTACGAGAAACTGGATGTTAACATGAGTGCATATGTTGATTCCAGAAACAGACGTAAACTTCACCTGGCAACAAGAGAGAATTGAAAAAACAAAAATAGTTCCCTTCTGCGCCCCACAAGTTTATTTGTTCCACTCAAAATGAGTATGTATTTTTCTCTCATACAAAGTACTTTTTAATCAAATAAAGCATATCAAGCGTGTTTGATCAAGTCATTTTTTTTATTGTTGTCTTTTTTGTTTTTTTTTTTTTTTTGTTTTTTTGTTTTTTTTTTTTTTGCTTTGTTTGGTTTTGTTTTGATTTTGGTCATGAATTTGGGACTTCTGCATTGGCGCGGGGGCATATATCAAAGGGTGTGATACGTGGCTTGGAAGCGTGGGTACGCATTAACGCAGTGTGGGCACTGACACCATACCCCAGGGGCAGTAGTGCAGTAATATTACGCAAGGAGAAATGAAATGCAACATGGCAGTGAAGCATGGGATTGCCTGAATTTGCTACTGTAAGGCAACAACACACACAAATGCATAAATAGGATGTCTTCCATGTTCTTATGAAGTACTTTTGCAATCCAAGACGTTCTGCCGGAAAATTCTGCACTTGGTGAAAATATTGTTATATGAATGCAAACAAACAAAAGACAAAAAAAAAAAAAACAAACAAAAATGCACATGCACAACGATGCTTGTCTGTCACTAAAACGTGAGACAAAAGAAAATAAAACATTTAAGATAATCTTAATTTCACTTAGTATGACCTGTTATCCGTAAGGAAGCAAGATTAAACGAAAAGTAAAGGAATTGACCACCAAATCAAATGTGGTTTTCGACTGTTTACAATTTGGCACGATACTATGTGTTGTTTATCTAGTTAGCTCGCAGAAGCAACTGGATCTCGATAGAACCGAGAGTCCATATATTTTCAGGTGAGCATTGCACTAAAGAATACGTTAAACAAGAATTGAGATTAGAAAGAGAGAGAGAGAGAGAGAGAGAGAGAGAGAGAGAGAGAGAGAGAGAGAGCCAGAGCCAGACTGTTTCGCCACACAAAATAAAATCAATATAAAAGACCAGTTAATGGGGACATAGAAATACATCTCACATGCAAAAAAAAATGTCAGTTCATACGCAAGTCTTCGCGCATTGAGAGACAGAGAAAGAGAACTTGCGAGAGAAGAGAGAGGGGGATAAATGCGAGAGAGAGAGAGAGAGAGAGAGAGAGAGAGAGAAAGAGAGAGAAGGAGAGAAGAGGAGCCCGAGAGGAGGAGGAAGATAAGAAAGAAACATTTCCTGTCAAAGAGTGTCTTCTTCAAACACAACACGTCTTACTAGAGATCTTACAAAATCTCGACAAGTCAGTCGATCGATCAATATAAGTAGAACTTTTATGCAAATGAAGGGAGAATTTGTTAATTGTACTGTCAGTATATATGAACATATGCCATGAAAATACATTGATATCAAATGTGGCAGGTTATGGATGTATTTGCGTATAAATGGTATATAGGACACTATCTCTTTGTTTCTAATGAAGTGATAATTCCCGTACGATTTCATGACGTGAAAACATGACGCATGGCGAGTGATACAGAACATGACGGGTCGCACAAGCGGAACGACGTCCTTGCATAGACGACTTTCAATCGGGTATGGGAGACAGAAATTAAGCTAGCCTAAATCCGGGACCTATGCAAATGAAATGTCCATGAAGAAAATAAGGTTTTCCTAAAACATAACTACAGACACAGGCCGGCAATCTTGACAGATTTTGAACAACTGACCTCGTGCACAGCAGTCATAAAAGGCTTCATGGTTCATGTAAAGCGTCTACAGCGTCGACTGCCGAGGTCCCGTAGCTTGATTGACTACAGGGAGATAACGACCCGGCCCTGGCACTCCCCACAAAAGTGGTAGCACATGATAGTTCCATAAATTAAAATGCTCCCCATTTTCAAGGATTTTTCCCTGAATTTTACCCCTCTATTTTGGTGAAAACAAGAAGATTTTTGCCATGGAAAAGTACCCGTATTTTTTAAAACAAGGAGATTTTGACCCTCAAAAAGTACCCCTATTTTTCAGTTTCAATGATACAAATGTAGTGGCCCATGCCTTAAAATCTGCAGCATATAAGTGTTGTTACATTCATATCTGGATCAAACTTAATTGTAATGAGTGAAACCATTTTCATTTTCTCCATACTTTTTAATGATTTGGGTTCCAGTTATTTTATTTTTATACCCCCTATTTCGTAAAAACCGCGAAGGTTGGACAAAACATATCCTAATTTAAGATTTCGCGTATCTTGGCCCATGAAAAACACTTCTAATTTCGGATTTCGCGGACCGTGTCGAGGCTCAAAATATTCCCCTTCTTCCGCGAAATTTGGAACGATCAAGCGTACATGTTTGGTCCTAAGTGCGGGGGCAGGGGATAACGACCAGCCACAGCCAGTCGACGACTGAAGTCAGTCAGGTTACCCGATCTCGAATGTCGCCGCTGTGCATGATCCGTGAAGTCTTTTATGGCAACAGTGTACGTGGTCAGTTATTCAAAGCAGAGACTTACATATACTGTCAGAAAATTAAAAGTAAACAGGAATACCATGTTAAGCAAATGCCAGTGTTTACTTTTTATTTTCTGACAGTATAGTATTGTATTTGTGTCTTTTTGTCCAGAACCACTTCCTAGTAGTCAATACCCTATTCCGCAGTCCGAACTCTTTATTCTCCATAAACTAACCTGTCCCTGTCTAACCTATATACATATGGAATTACTATTGTCCATGTTGCTCACGTTCCTCTGTAAAATTTTGACATAGGCTGTATTAGCCCAAATGAATTAAAGGGTCGTCAGCGGGTAACTATTCAACATTTGGAGCCTTTTACCCGTACATGTCTCTCTGAATAGCGGCTCCTTGTCTAAGCTAAATATTCAACAAAGACAACCCACATAATAAAGAATAAATATGAACGTGGCAAATGATGAATTAGCTAAATACGTGAAGTTTTGCTCATAAATGCAGAGCTTCATGATGAAAGAAGAATACCTGTCAAACAAACCATACTTACTAAATTTTTATAGTACAGGTTCAGATAAGAACAATTTGACTTACCCCTGAACCAATATGTACCCGTTTTAGCTGGACAGCTTATCCTAGTTAAACCACCCGCCAGTGTATAACTGAAGTGGAAACAAGCTGGGGCCTTATATTCAGTCCTAGTGATAGTAAAATAAACAGTTGCAACTAAACCACCTGTACAAACCAAGGGAAATCCCAACAAGGACTGCAACAATGGACACCCTTCACCAGAAATGTAAATCCCTGTCCAAAGGTAGATAGCAATAGAAAAAAAAAGTCATATCAAATGTGATTAGATGTTCTATGAAAATAAATCAACATAACTGCATGATTGGAATTTTTGTATTACCGGTGCAGGTATTCACTTCGCTTCTCACGAAAAAAAAATCGTAATGTATACATGTCAAAAAAGGATACCATTTCCCTTTATTGTCTTATGAAATCAACGAACTTAAACACAAATGTAACAAGGTACTCAAGATGACACTCATATCGGTGGGATAAATCGGTAATGCGACATTTCACATTTTTTAACACTGACGACAGTACGTCGTCGAATGTTTATGCAAAATTGTATTCAGCAAAAAAATAAATAAATATATGTATATATACGTATATATATATATATATATATATATATATATATATATATGTATATATATATATATATATATATATATTGCCTTTAAATAAATAATGTCTAACTATACCATTAAGAGATTAACTATTGTCAAACATGTCGAGCCTCCGCTGCGCAAGTCCAGCGCACAACTCGACGATCCCTGCAACATCCGCCCAACATCCGCCCTGCAATGTCTATGGACATGTATTCCCCCTATCACTTTGTTCGTCCTCTCATCCGCCCACCCATTCATTCATTCATTCATTCATTCATCCTATGACTGACTTGTCTAGATTTTATAAGAGGTCTAATAGAATTAGTTACACGGGGAAAGTTGCAGCTTGAGAAAGAATCACCATAGCCCGGTGAAGGCTACCATGCAAGCTGTTGTTATCTGAAGAATAAGGTTTATATACTTGGATTGTCTGACGTTGGTATGAATCATGACATTTGTCAGGGCTGTACCAACTGCAGTCAGTGTATGCCTGTATATGTCGTATCTCGTAGTTTAATAACAAAATTCCAATAATGGTTTCTCATCAATTACTGCTAAAATAGATTAGCTAAGTCCTTGCAAATTGATCGTAAATCGTCTTCCAACTTCAAATTATTACATTTTTGTGACACAAATACTTTTTTTAAAATTTAATTATCAATCTTCAGTTCCTAAAATTAATCGAATTTGGCAAATGCCAATGACACTAGTTTATATGATCACAGAAAGTATCGATTAGTTTGGAGAAACATTTTTTGCAAGACCAAAAGCAAACCAGCCCATGCACCAGGACTATATTGTTGGTTTTGTTCTATACACTGCTTAGGGATAACACTTGCGTTCAATTCTAAATAAACTTATGCTGGTTTCCCTTAAACGGTCTCGATTTCTCTGGTGAGATTATGGTCTGTCAGCATCTTGGGCAATTCAGCGGGGCACAGCATGAAACCTCGCTCCACTTGATTATTTTTTCGTTCTTGTACTTGTGAGAACCGGAATCTCCTCTAGTTTTATTTATAGGAACGGAAAAATTTACGAAGGCTTGCTTTCCCTCGTAAAAATACTCCTTCAAGTTGAAGTTGGCCATCTGTGACAAACACTAACCTTGCATAATAACCTGTTCTTGATTCTCCAGAGCTATAATCACTATGATATCGGTCGCTTAACTGTCGCTAAGAATGAGAATTGAAACGTGTATCAAGCATGGTCGTGATTTAAACAGATTTGACTGCGGCAACTAGGGTTCTTGTATATTGCCGACGTGAAACTCCGTGGCATTTGAGCAGCGCGTTCAATTGACGATGCATCATACCGTCAATTAAGAGTTTGTCATCAGTATGACAATGGTGAGGCTGATAAACATATAAGGGCACAGTGTAGATCCAACAAATTAAGTTTATTAATTACTGTTTGTTGTTTCTGAGCGATTTACAAAAAAAAAAAATATCATGCAGCATACGAAGCGATTTAGAACAACTAATGGGCACCCAGGCGGATCTGTAGATGGAAATGCGTGAAGCTTTCTTGGTTTTACTCAAAACTGCGCCGGTCAGCAAGTTGCTAAACATCTTAAATAAATGCACGCTTACTAAGCTCAGAGATATACTGCTCTGTTCTTCAACAATATGCTACATGGCATAATGTTGGTTATCTTGCAGGCTAGTTATATTTAGCATAGGTGTGAAATTTCTTTGTTGAATGCAAGATAGTAAAAGTAAAATTTATTAAAAGTTGCTTTGTTTATTTTTTTGTAAAAGGCAGTGATTAGAACTGACAAAGAGGTGAAAGAGTTTAAAATAACGGATTTGTTGCTATTGACGAAACAATCTGTTGCATGACACCTGACTCTTTGTGATGAAAGTGAACCCAACAGTTATATTTGAGTATAGACAAAGTTGGGTCATTGATGCACGTACTAGTGGTTGTGGTGCATTTGTTTTTCGATTGCGGTCCATATAGTCACGAAGATGGTTCTTCCGAAGTGCCTTTATATGATTTTTTTTCTTTTTTTGTGTGTGTGTGTGTGTGTGTGTGTGTGTGTGTGTTTTGTTTTGTTTTGTTTTGTTTTTTGTTTTTTTTTTTTTTGTTTTTTTTTTTTGTTTTTTTTTTTGTTTTTTGTTTTTTTTTTTTTGTTTTTGTTTTTTTTTTTTTTTTTTTGTTTTGTTTTTTTTTTTTTTTGTTTTTTTGTTTTTTTGTTTTGTTTTTGTTTTTTGTTTTGTTTTTAACTGTAGTTCTGGTGCAAGCTTTTCAATCTGAACTACTTGCATGGATGAACATTGACATTTCCCTGGTAGTTTTATCGAAATGACTACATGAAATTTATGATAAAACAAGGTCATGTCGACTTTCCTCCATGTTTGTTTGTCGATTCTAAGCATGGCTTGTGGGAACAGAATATCCAGAAATGTTAGTAACCTTTGGGGGTTGCTAACATTTTGAACTTAGTCAAAATGTAGCATTCCTGCTGGCATTGAAAGGAATACTGATCCAGGATGGCTGCCTTTATTCATGCTATGGCCCATCGAAAGGCAACACGAAATCCACGAATTTTCAGGGATCGAAGTAATCCGCTGGATTGTTTCAGTCGTGATGAAATAAGACTTTGGTTTCGTCTGTATCCTGAAAGGATTGCCACTATAACACATGAAATATATGGCAATCTGCATCATAACAGTGAGAGGAATGTAGCTGTGTCGCCGGACTTGCAAGTTTTTGAATGTCTACGATTCTTTGCATGTGGATCGTTCCAACAAATAGTAAGAGACCTGCATGGTTTATCTCAACCGACAGTTTCAAGAATTGTCAACAGAGTCTGTACTGCTGTTGCAGAACTTGCTCCTCAGTATGTTAAATTCCCATCTACGGCTGACGAAATCATCAACATTCATCTTCCAATACCAATATGAAGAAACAATTTTCATTCCTGACTTGAGACAGGCAGTTACCCACAAAAGGTAACTGGTGGTTTGGAACCGGTCCTCTCAACCTTTGAAATATTCTTCATTAAATATAGACTATGGTGTTTTCAATATTTTTAGGCCCAACCGGTAAAATTCCAAATTTTATTACTTCTGCAAAAAAAATTAAAAAAAAAAAAAAATAATAGGTAGGCCCATCACAATTTTGTTTCTTCTGGGTAGTTCTGCAGCTGAGTTTATAGGGGAAAAAAAAGAAAGTAGGCCTATATCGTTTTTGTGATATTCATCAATCTGGGCGACAGACCATCCTATAAGCTCAGCTCACTGACAAATAAGCTGAGCTAAAAACCATTATTATTGTTTGTGTAATTTTTCAAGCTTAAGACAGCTTCTAATGATGCAAGTTAGAAACATAATGCACTCTACTGGACTACATTATTGCTATGCTAATGACATAATGATTACATATAAACCATAAATATTTGTACATATCCTTTTTTGTAAATATAAATTTAAAGCTGGGGTAGGAGGGAGGAATAAAAATATAAATAAAAATAAAGCACTTACATTTTCAAAATAATTTTAGTCTCCAGACTAAAGGGTAGGAGGGGCAAAAAAAATTACCACACAACTGGTTACTTCTATGCACTAAAGCATGCCTACATGTATTACTGTACACCATACAGGACCTCAGTGTATGTAACATATTCCTCTCACTTTATACACCTGCCTGTTTGTACTGTAGTATGCTTTTAGACCTCTAGACCTAGACTGGTGCAAGCTTTTCAATCTGAACTACTTGCATGGATGAACATTGACAGTTCCATGGTAGTTTTATCGAAATGACTACATGAAATTTATGATAAAACAAGGTCATGTCGACTTTCATCCATGTTTGTTTGTGGATTCTAAGCATGGCTTGTGGGAACAGAATATCCAGATTTTTTTTTTTTTTTCAAATAGCAGAACTGTCCGAGACGTTCGGCAGAAATAACAAAAGAGTAAAAGATTCATTTTTATTTTATTTTTTCTGATTTTGGCAAAAATAGGGTCGGCGGAGTTCGTGAAACGAATAATTAAAGAGCTCTGGCCTGATGACTGTTTCCTCTAATTCTAACCCATTGAATGAGACAATGTGACCGAGAAAAAAAAATTGGCATGATAAGTTTTAATTAAATTTTGTGTGGCATGTGTTGGGGCTAGTCTCTGTCAGGGGTGTTAAAATGCACAATACTGATAACATGTCTTAAATGTAACCCACTCTATGACTTCTTGTTTAAACTTATACAACAAGTTACGAGAAGTTTATTGGCATAAACCTAATACAATCAGTAGGCCTAATAAACAGCATGATACAAAATCAAATATATACATATATCTATACAGAACAAAATTGTCTGAAAAATATTATGAAGACACATGTATGATTGTATACTCTCTAGCAATACATAATGACAGCCAGGTGGACACCAGTGTATGATGCATAAAACTCACAATGAAGGTATTTATTAACTACCAGGGGGTGACCACAGACATCAAGGGGATTGGGGCTGGTGTTTTTTTTTGGAAAATCAATAGTTTTGGCAAGTATTCATGTGAAAGAAGTAATTGACTGCAAGTATGTTGCCATTAAAACCATGTAAGTTTTTAAATGGCTTATACTTTCAGTCGCAGTGAATTATTAATTATTGGAAAAAATAAGGTAGACACAACATCCCCTTATATGTATATTCAATTTAACATAAACACACACTTAAAGATCATGATCATCATGATTAATGTGAAAAAACCCAGTTATTTATGTCTGTAAAGAGCATCCATCGATCCATATAAATACTGCCACTTTGATGGCTAAATCTTGTTGCCATATCCCGCCAAACCAATGGAGGCTGTAGTTATATATACTAATACAATCATGAACTATTTTATAACTGTTAAATGAACAGCCATCATTATACATAACCATGTGCAATGTTATGTTTTAGTCACAACTCAGTAACATTTACCCAGGCCATGCTAGTGTTTACTGCTTTTCAGTCTGATGAATTTTGTTTATAATGTCTGTTAATGTTATTAAATGGAGTGAGATTTATTCATCATTTGAAGATTTGAATGCTTGCCACATGTGTGCCATGACAATTTACACTACAGAACACCCCAATGAACATAATCATACGATTCATAGCCTATACTCTTTTTAATCAATTATAACCTGCACCCAAAAGAGGTAATACTGAGAGTGGCGAAAAACTTTTTCATTTACAAGTGAGGGCAAAACATGGTGACGTGACCAACACTCCACGAAATGGGGAGCTGTAGAAAACAACAATAACAGCATGTATATTGTCATTGTACATACCATGGAGCTACTATAGTAACTCCATGTACATACTGACTTCGTTAAGGCTGCACTTGTTTTGACACTGGTTGTCCCATTGTTTTACACGTTAGGTTTCGGTGAAGCCTAACCAACACCTTTTTAAAATTACAACCCTGTAAACCAACATGACCTAAGTGCATGTTTGTTGTTGAACTGAAACTCGTTGCAATGGTTGCATCTGTATGCAGTCAAAACTACACTTAGCTGGTCATATTTTCTTAGTGCCATAGGCATAGCGGAGTGGCCACACGGCCGGCAGCCAGGAGTATCGAATAACTTACCTTTCTGAAATTTTCTGTATTTCCATCCACGCTTTCTTTTCTCTAGGTTTGAAATTCTATGCAGGCCTTCACTGAAGGCCGATTCCACCACCTCTCTGCGGTTAAGTACCTCCTGCACCAGCGGGAGGACGTGGTACGCCTGGTAAGGGCCTTCCCTGCTTTCCGCCATTTTCCGTTGTCGTCTGCTGGGTGATTACGGATCACCATGGTAACAGACATAAAGGCCGCTTGGGTATCGGAATATTTTTGTACTAGACTTAGTCAATGGTTGGCAATAGCCGTTGGTTGTTTATGAACACGAACTTAGTGAAAAAATGGATTGCACTTAGTCAAGTAAGAAATTTGAACTTAGTACAATTTTTTTTTTACTTGACTAGGTAAAGTTGTATGAATACAGCCATTGATGCTGGCCTTTTGGGTGTCATGATGATGATTGAAAGTTACAATCATCACCATCACCATCATCATCATCATCATCATCATCATCATCATCATCATCATTATTATTATTAGTATCATTATTATCACTTTTATCATTATTATTATTAGTATTACCATTATTATGTATCCCTGTTTTGACTTAGTGCTTTTGGGTGCATGGACACTTCAAGGCAAACGCGACCTTGCCTCACTGGAGCTCATACATCCGATAATGCCATTCTGTTTTTCATTTTTAAGACCTCCATTACCAGGTCTATTGTAATATTGAACCAATTCCTTGTATGTCGTGCGCAGTAAGAGCAAACTTAATTATCCTTGACACATGATTGTTGTAATTGGTGACTTGCAGATATTCGAATCACATGAAAATGGACATGAATTATCCGAGAACTAATGGGTACAATTAATGAAAGATATGCAATTCAGTAATTTGGTTTTGGTTATCAACATTCTACAAATTAAAAGAAGCATAAAGCCGTTGGCTCAGATGATATTTGAAGTCAATTCCCAATTACTTTTCTGCTTAACGATACACAGATTGACAAAATTGCAAAATTAATCTGCCCTGTAATTTATCTGACCTTCTTTTTTATGAGAGAATGATTAGTTCTATTATAAAAGATGATTACTGATCAACATTTTGTTTCAATGCATACCACTTAAATGTTAGTATGTTAACATGATACGCACAAAAACAACTGCAGGTATATTACGTAGGCCAGCGACTCAACAAGTAACAGGGACAAGCTAGTCCCGCTCACAGTAAAACTTGAGGGGTGTCGATATTTTACCTTTTGATTCAAGTATACAGCAACCATACAATGTTACGTTGCCCTTTGCCTAAGCTGCAGGTTATACCACAAAAATGTTTTAAAAGTTTATGTTAATAGTTAAATTATATTCCTGGGGAAAAGACTACTCGCAGCGGTTCAAGAAAGGCATCACTATATATTGAATTGTATCGGAAATATAGGTATCATATATAATGTTATGTAACAGGGTCCGTATGCCTGAGTTGTCACACAAAAGTGAAAGTGAGATAGTGGCCAGAGAGGTCCGGAAAGTGTATCTGGTGTGGGTGTTTGCATGCTTTGTTAGGGGCCATAGACAGTAGAAGGACCAATGTGAATCCACAACGCCAAGGCGTACGTACAGGCTGATGAGGAACACCAGTTTTTGGAATTTTGACAGCAAAGCATTTCCATTGATATATAATTGGACTTTTAATTTTAAGATAATCTTTTCGTCCCGGACAACCTAATCACTTTCACACCGGCATTGGTACCACTGCAGGGAGGAGTTTTGCTGATTGAAGTGAAAAGAGTTAAATAGTGCGAAAAGATAACAATTTCAATATCAGCAAATTTGCACTTGGGTGGGAATATAGAAGAGCCGTCGATTTTTTGGCAACATTGGGGGACGCAAAGGGACAGAAAAATCCAGGTGAAGAGTGTAGCATGTCAATCACAGGTCATTCAATTCGGCAGCGGCAGAATCATCAGTTTGGCAGGAGAATGGATGACCTTTTTTTCCCCAGCAGTGTACATATTAAACGTGAGACAGATTTCTAAAGAGACGTACGATGTATCTCGTTCATTTGAGAATAAACAGCTGCTTAAGATAATGAACAAGAGGATCCTGATGTCCTGTGCTCTGCTGACTGGAATATGCTGCGTTTGCAAATAGACTTCATTGCTGTTTACATGTGCTGGTCTTATGCTTACCCATTCATGACCAAAAGTTTGATAATACCAAGAAATAAGCCAATATATCAGTTTTACATTTGAAGGTCATTTGAAGTGAAAACTAAAAACGACAAAAGTAATCCGAAAATTAATTTTGTTCTTGTGTTTAATAGAAATTATGGGCATATGATCCACCTTTACCAAGATATAAGCCAATATTCCAGTTTGACCTTCAAAAGTCACTAAAGATCAAAATGAACAACCCCAACGACAAAAGAAAAAAATAACCCATTAGGTCCTATCCTACTAATGTTAATAGAAAATGTGGTGTTACGATCCACCAATTTCTAGATATTACTCAATATATCAGATTTGTTGAGCCAACAGAAAGTTTATATTTTACTACACACTATCCAGGCACCCCCTGTCTGGGAATGCATAACGAATGCATTATCATCTGTTTCACAGTTTTGGTGACGGTTAACCTGGTGAAAATATTTCTGTAAATAAAGTAATGTACTATATTTACACATACAGTAAAGTATTTCATTCAATGTTTTAGGGCAATATTGCAATACAAGCATTATGCTGCTGCTATATACCCATGCAGTTGGAGCAGTTAACGACAGGTGGCCCCACAGTTTGATAGACCATAATTTCGTCAAACGTAACATGATCCCATATTTTTTGTAAACTTGCGTCAACTTTGGCCAGACTATATTCTGTTCCAGCTGCATTCAGTTCTGTTTCACTTTTCTGGAGGAAAGGTCGAAAATAACATTGGCACACAAAACATCAGTACAAATAACAGAATATTATTGCAGTTTACCTGATGGCTGAAATCTAAACTACGTGACCCCAAGTCACCCTCTTTGTAACATCAGGGGAATAACGTGAGCAGTTTCTACGGAGAAGTCAATTTAAATTCTGATTTGTAGTTGTGTTTTTTTTTGTCCAGAACCACTTCCTAGTAGTCATTGCCCTATGCCGCAGTCCGAACTCTTTATTCTCCATAAGCTAACTTGTCCCTGTCTAACCTGTATACATATGGAAGTACTATTGTCCATATTGCACACGATCCTCTTTAAAATTTTGACATAGGCTGTATCAGCCCAAATAAATTAAAGGGTCTTCAACGGGTCACAACTCAGCACATGTTTGGGAGCCTATTACCGTACATGTCTCTCTGAGTAGCGGCTCCTTGTCTAAGCTAAATATATTCAGCGAAGACAACCCACATATTAATGGGTAAATATGAACGTGCCAAATGATGAATTAGCTAAATACATGACGTTTTGCTTATAAATGCAGAGCTTCCTTGTGAAAAAAGAATACCTGTCAAACAAACCATAATTACTAAATTTGTATAGTACAGGTTCAGATAAGAGCGATCTAACTTACCCCTGACCCCATATGTACCCTTTTAAACTGGATAGCTTATCCTAGTTAAAACACCCGCCAGTGTATAACTGAAGTGGAAACAAGCTGGGCCATTATATTTAGTCCCAGTCATTTTACATCTTTACAAACTAAGGGAAATCCTAACAAGGACTGCAACAATGGAGATCCTGCACCAGAAATGAAAAACAAACTCCATGATGACACCTACTCCTCGGTTTGAAACTCTACAAACAATTAAGCTCTATTTCGCTGCCAACCCTGAGTCAATGTCTCAATGTAATGTATCAGGTTTGTGACATTTGAGCAAATACTGTCAATTTTGAGTGATTTTTAATATTGAGTAAATGTGCATTAAGGCATGTCAGAAAAGAATGAAAGTCATTAGCATTTATGCCAAAAACATGTCATCAAAACTATTTTTCTTAACACGATTTAAAGTACAATTAGGCAAATGTGTAACTGTCATAAACCGCTGCTTGCTACCAATAACCGCCCCGCTTATCGGTAGCAGACCACATGTAAGCCTAAAATGTCTGAAAGTGAATATTAAAATAGAATGATGCCAAAAGATAAAGTTAAGCGACAAACTAGACAATTCTAAGAACTATAAATATATTGCAGCCAAACTTTCAAATAATCCTTAGATATTAACAGCAAAATTTATAGGGCAAGTCAGAAAAGAGTGAAAGTCATTTATATTTAAGTCAAGAGAATGCAATGAATATATGATATTTTTTTAACCATATATCAAGTACAATTAGGCAAGCTTGCAACTGTCATGGGCAGCTGCTTGCTACCGATAGCCCCTGCGGGTTGATGAAATTTCGTGCAATTGTGTTTGGCTGCTCTGAACTAGAAAGTCAAAAACAGGCCCGACACGCGAAAACTACATACAATTTACCCTGTATGTACTGTCAAAGCAAAGTTGGCCCTGCAGTTCTTGAGAAGAAAATGTCATTTAAAAAAAAAATGTAGCTAACCACCCGTGCAACATCCATGCGCAAAACTAAAAATACATATATCCCAAAAAACGGTTTTAGACAAGAAGTCGAAAATGTCAAACGTCTAATGGGCATATGGACAGACCGACGGACGGACAACGAGCACATAGCATATCTTTCAAAGACTATGAACCTTAAAATGTCTCGAATATAAATGTGTATATATATATATATATATGTGTGTGTGTGTGTGTGTGTGTGTGTGTGTGTGTGTGTATGTATGTAAATTTGGTTTGTTTTTAAATCATTTCTCATTAAAATTTCGTGATTCGTAGTTTAAATTCACAAGTGCTTAAGCGTCCTGACATGACATCAGAGAGCAAATCCGAAATACAGAATACAGTATTGTAGTTCATAAAATTTAGAATCCTAATAGTTTCTTCCCTTTTTATGCATCAATAGTGGTATAAGAATTATCTGCCTCGTATCTATATGTTTCATCTTTGGGTGCTTAAACACCATATAGAGCAACTACTATCTTACTCTGGCATGAGTTTGCAGGCCAAGCCTACACAGTTTTAACAATACATACCTTCAATAATTAAGAAAATAAAAGTGTTGGTCCCCCCTCCCCTTTCAACCCCCCCCCCCCATACCTGGTAACTTTTGGGTTACGTGCTGCTACTTAAATGATCTGATATGACGGATAATGGGTTAATTCTGCGGGTAGAAGCCTTCATGTCCTTAAAGTTGTATATATGCCAACTTAAGGTTAAGTTTGCTCACACTTCATACATTTAAAAACGCCTCAAAACAGAATCCATGGCGTAAATGATCAAGAATAAATTTATGCAGAAATACGTGCTTCCTAAAGGATATAGAATGCTTTGGATGCGGTTAGTAGGAAAAAAACGCCATTTTTCACTTTGAAACAAACGAAAACCGACACCAAACAGAATTTAGCTCCAGTAATGCAACCACTGCCTCGAAAAGAATGCATTTGAAATCGGTAGTGCTACTGGCCGTAGATTTCCCTATTGTTATATTGTAGAGGGATATCAATGTTTACAAACCTTTATCCTATTTATATAATAAATTGATGTGTACTTTATTAGTATTTGAAGCAAACTCTTGCAAAAGAGATAATGATACCCATCCTTTCATGTCACATTACACGTTGATACTTCAAGAAATGTTTCATGATATCTTCATTTGGTTCGTCTTTTTTGAAAGGAAACGGTTTTTTACTTAATAGGCATTAGGCACACATTAGACTCAAACTACAATATATTTTAGTAGCTATTGTACCTAAGAAAGCTACTTCGCACCAACTTCTTCAATTGAGCTTATTCAATATTCAATGTGTATTGACCTCGAAGTTTTTCCGATGACAAAAATAATGCAAGAACCAATAATATAGTAGGTAAGGGCTCCCTGTGGTTACATATCGCTGAAAACAGAAACCAGACAGTGCCATTGCATAAAGTGTACATTCATTGATCAAGTTGAAGGTAGGTTTCACTTAAGTGACAATAAAATTGATAAATATTTACTGTCAATGGCAGCCTAAACCGTCCTTCAATTTGACGTGAATTTATTTGGTATGAGGAGTCGCAAAATAAGGTCGAACGGGAAGTGCATGCATTGATATATAGCAAGTTCAAAGTTTTGACTGTCTCAAACCCGTCTTGGTCTATCCTTCCTGACTTACTTCCCAACTTTTACTCATTTTTTTATATTGGACAGAGCTTGCGAAGATGTTTACTATATATATATATACTTAATTGCGCTGCATTTTAATCGTCACTTATTCCGTTCTTGACACAAAACCCCGTGGAAAAAACATGGAAGTATTTCAACATCGGTTTGATAATGCAATTTACCAAAATCGTGACATTAAAACTTGGGTTAAAAGAATTAAAACTGAAAGTAAATGTATAAAATGCTACCACTGTGGAATCTATAGACGTGAACACAAGTGCGTAATTAATAGCCTTGTGGCAATGGTGATTTTAGGGTGTCAACCTAATATCCGTGCTGGCAAGGGGAAGGAGGAGGGGAGAAAGGAAACGAAAAGGAGGGTGGGCGGAGGCTTGAAATTTAGTGATTTCCTTGTGTTTAGATGCGACAATTTTGCAATATGTTTTTCGTTTCAGCAATATATCACCCAGCTTCATACTACACCTACAAGATGGCTTCATGTATACAAAAATGGAATAAGAAAATTGAATGTCTCTTGTGTTTTAAAAATGGATGCTATCTGCCATAATGTGTATTTTCCCATTTAACCATTTAAAACTGAATCCTATGTTACATGGTTGCCCGCAGAGCGGTCAGATCTGACATGGTGGCATCGTCTATCACGGTACTGTATCCTAAACTATTTTTCACTAAACAACGTCATTCTCACTTCCATATAAGGTCGTCTGGAATAATCTGATAGAGACACCTTACTATACCAGATATCGATTTCTGTGATAATGTGCAACTTTCTTTCTGTTTTTCCCAACACTGGAGGGAACACTGTATTTCTCCCTTGACTTCCATTTCCAAAGTTTCCGTGTCCAACAACCGTTTCAGCCCGGCACTGAAATGTTACTTGTATTTGGGTCGAGTTCCTACCACAAAGATATCATATGGACTGAGTCAGCAATTGATCAATACATTAAGTCTTCCATTGCAACTGCGACTAAAGTCGAACTTCTTTAGATGAACTTCTGCCAATTATACCAAAGATGCTAGATCCATTTACTTGTCAAATGACCTTTCATTCAAGCAGTTGTATGCTACGTTTTAGAGCATATAATGGTCTGGGTCAACAGGTTGGCTTGGCGCGCTTTGGGTGCAATGTACCGAGGAAAACTGTTGACTCAGTCCAAACTTGGTAATGGGTTAACCCTCAAATTGCTAATCACTGCTATAGTTGCTTTCTCATTACTGTTAAACATACAGTGGTTAAAAGAGTCAAATTCCTCATGAAGATACCTTTCATTTAAATACCAGCAAGCCTTGTCTGAAGCAAAAAGTAGTCTTAGTCAACGGCGTACCTCGGGACATTTTGCGCGCACTGCGCACAAAGTGTCCCGATAAACGCTGTTGACTCAATCTTAAATCAGCACTTTAAGGGTTAAGACATTCAGTCAGATAAAACAATATTTACTAAAAGCACACTAGCCACGCTCAACTTGTAAAATACGCTATGATAGTTTCACTTATGCAGCATGCCCTGTGAGTGATTATATTGACACCTTTTTTTCTGCGGGACACAACGGTGATGTTTTGGTGTCGGACTCTTTGCAGTGGAATATTAACGCGAGCTTTTGATGTTGAAAGTGTCTGTTTCTTCTTTCTGTCAAGATTGGTAGAAACGATTAGGTGTGTCCTGGGCCCAATGTATCCTGGTGAACCAAAGAAACCAACGACTCATTCCTCATACGGTTACTATGAAAAACTCGAAAAAATCACCGTACTCATAACAAGTAGAGTTTGAGGTTGCTTACACGATAAAATAAAATAAAAAATAATAATTAAATGTTGACTTTAGTTCTTCCAAACAGTTAACCCCTCTTAGCTGGTTAAAAGTTATGATCGAGTCAACAGCGGTCCCTGGTAAGCCTAAAGTCCACCGGGAAGAGTTGTTGTCCTGAAACGTTCTGATGATCTGTACAACTGTAGGCACGATAGTGCTTGATTGAAAGGTCGGTTCACAGGAAGTATGAATTTGGCACCGTTATGTATATTCCGAGTGCATCGACATATTTTTGCGATTGGGAATGAAAAAAGCAAGAGTCATTTTGTACTTGAACTGGCTCTAATGTGACCAGAGGCCTCGTGATCTTTTCGTGAGTCTGAAACAATGGAACTTGGTTTCTCATCACGCGCATTGACGTCTGACCTTTGAGCATTTGTATTTGAAGCGGGTCCCACTGCATTTGTCCTTGGATTTAAAGTAGCTAAGGCAGATTCATCCTCCATTCTCAGGTGTAGCCCTAATGCCCTTTTTAATGTCGCTTTGAACCTGGCGCCAGGGGCAGAGAACACATACAGTAGAAAATTGATGGCAAAGTTGAATTGGTAGAAGAAGAAAAAGAAAGCCCTGGTCCATTTCAAAGTCAGTTTGGTTTTCATAAACGTTACATAATCAGGATGTCCTGCCGGTACACCTCTTGACCCGTTCCAGATAAGTTCTGTGGTCTGTATGATACCCAGGGGCAATACCATAAATATGTATGTGAAGGATACGGTCAATAAAAGTCGTGTTGCCCGGTCCTCTGATTTTGTACTACTGTTCTCACTGTGCAGCATTTGCTGCCTTTTCGTTTTGTTCTTATGAATTTCAAATATAATTATTGAGTTCAGGGCAGTTATGACGATAGTTGGTAACCACGTATTGAAAGCCACATAGAAGTAAATGGCTTCTTGGATTGTTTTTCTGTTAGTCTTACACGCTTTATATCCAAAGACAGAGTCTCCTTCAAATCCCGATATGAACACCTTGTGCAGAGAAAATATCAAGATAATTGTAGATAAGACTGCTATTGTTGTTCTTGCTCTGGCGAGTGTCACCCTCTTGGCAACAAATGGAAAGCGGACAGATATAAATCTTTCCACGGTGAATGCAAGGATTACCCAAACTGACAGGAGGTTAAACAGCTCAACAATAACCCCATGGAATTTACACAAATTTTGACTATCTTGGAAAGTCTTGTTGACACTGAGTTTTGTGCCTCTCAACACCCCAATCATGAAATTCATTACAAGAACCAAAGTGTCATAGACAGCCAGAACTGCTAGATATGCATTTGGGATAGATTTCCGCATATTCTTTCGTGTTAGAATGTAGAATGATAAGCCGTTGAGCAGTACACCGAGGGCCACGATGCCTGATGTCCCATAATGCAATAGTGCCCTGACAAAGAGGCTGAATGGTTTTAAGTAGGCCCAGAACTCTCTAAGTTCGCAGGGCCACTGCTTAGCTATGATGGCCGTGATGTTTTTTTCCGACAACTCATCAACAACGTCATATGAAAAGGCACATGTTCCACTTGGACCAGTCATGTTCATCATTCTGAAAAAGAATCAAGTAATACTGTTATGACGTATCAGAGGAAGTACCTATAATCCATAACAAAACAAGCAAGTTACTAATTTATATAATCTAAAGTATTTATAATAAAATGGAAATGTCATTAAGTACTAGTAAAATTTAAAGAGAGACTGTTATAAAAGCATACATTTTTCACTGCACTCCCTGAAAAGTAACATTTGTCATGGTTTTCTTTGTCATAAACCCCCGGCACCAAGCACATAAACCCTGCATTAAACACATGTTGGCCATACATATATGTAAGAGATGACACTGGCGTCAATTTGCTGTATTTGTCTTTGTGGATGAGCAATTGCCTCTACAGTGGTCATCAGGTGATGACCAAGGGGCTAAATTGTTTAGTTTTTATTTTCAATTTTTTTTCTCTCTTTTCCACATATGGATCACATGATTTGTTACGATCCCTGCACAAGCAGGTGTATTTGCCACATTTGCAGATCAGAAAGCAGTGAAATGCACAAACTAAAGCTTTGTCACAATATTGCATGACTTCCTCCTCCCTTGCCCTCACTTTGACACACAACGTTTGTTCCTCAGTCTCCGTCCCGAATTTGTTCCTGTAAGCACACAACTTGAGTCAAGTCTGCATATTCGGTTCCAGGTAAATAAAAAAAAAATGAGAATGCAAAATGTTCATTTTTAAACCTCAGCACATAAAGTGCCATGGGGTAATGTTGTGTAACATAATTGGGACAATTCTTTGAAAACAGCATTCAGTATTCCCCCGACTTTGCAATCGACCAAGTCGGGGTGAGATCCAGAGAAGCTGGTTGTTCCTATTTATGTAATAAAGGTACAATTGCTGATAAGGCCAGGGACCCAGCAGAGAGACCCGCTGATTTGGTTGTTTGATCTTCCACTGCCATATGCTGCCTACGCCAGTGTATTATTCATTTAGGGTCAGTCGTTGTATGTTTTAGCTGAGCGAAGGGGACAGGTAGGTCCCAAAAATATGATACAATTGCCGCTATTTTTACTTAAGCAACAGGTTAAGAAAGTTATAGGTCAGAAGGCTGACAACTTCGACGCCGAAGTCCCACATCAACAAATAAGTCCCACAAATGATCGACACATTCAAGCACCGGCCCTCGGCCTAACTTGTGCCGGGATGATGACCACTTTCTTGCTTGTTTACTTTTGATCCTATGAGTTACGTGACCAGTCGTGACTGAGCCAGCATCATTCACAAGTCATCTGAGCAGTCAGTATTCTGACAATGGATCAATCGTTGCTTTCCCATCACGACGAATTGGCTTCATTTGCCTTTCTTTTCCTTGTCAAGTAATTGTAATTGCAAGAATATACGGCAATTCAGATTTTTTATTCAATATTGGCCTAATGTGCTACTATATTTATGTGCCCAAATGATTCCACACCTAATACAGCTATCAAATGTACGCGCATGAAAAATGCCAGTCAGTTGATACCATTTTTATCACGGAGGGGATACAGCTACAGGCGGCCTGCTAGTGGTAGGCTCCAAATAGTTGCATGGAACTCTTACAAAAAAATCGACTAGAAGAAGAGGGGGATTACATATATTTATATATTTTGATTGACCGTCAAGTCGATTTTTTTTATGAGAAGAGAGGATTATCAAAGTATCATTTGTATTTACAAAAACATTTGTGGTAGTTTCCATTGGGTTCGTATGGTTTAGTTTCATTTGTTTACCCAAGGAGTGGAGAGAGAGAGAGAGAGAGAGAGAGAGAGAGAGAGAGAGAGAGAGAGAGAGAGAGAAGAGAGAGAGAGGGGGGGTTGTCATCTGCCCTGAATTTTACTGTCTTGTTCTGTGGTACAGATTTGTTCCATTTGAACGTTTTAATGATACTGTACTAGTTAGGGCATTGCTCCAATAATGTTATTGTCTCATGTCAGCTTCTAGTCTAGCGATCATCAGGAGCAAGAACAACACATCTACGTGTTCGCAGAGGCTTTGTTGCTGTGCGGTGATCAATCTCCATATTTTCTTGCTTTGCTTCACACATTTTCATTCCTGTCTCACTCTCTGTTCAAAATGTGTTCCACGCAAGCTTTTTTGTGAAGCTACAACGTAAAAAATAGGACCCAGATCCAATTCTTTGGCCAGGCACGCGTCGTGTTCATCCTTTGAGTTTGGGACATGCTGGGAGCACATGGAATTAGACTAATTTGATTGGATAGTAGGAGTCAAGTGATTACATTCATCAACTACAGGCCTTGAAAGTTCCATTTACTTAGAAAAATTTGACGCATTTTGCACTATCTTTGGAGGGATTTACCGGGAATTCGTCACTTTTAACCACTTAGAGAGCTTGTGCACAAAGAGACAATCAAAATACTAAGCTTCCCAGCGGTATAAAACGTCATGGTGCTCAGTCGAGGAGAAACGCTGAGGCCGCAAGCGGGCACAGTTAGCTTAGTTTTAGCATAAATTTTGGACTGCATCATTCAAATTGCGACCAGAGCAGCTGGGTATCATATTTTTATTCTTTTGACAGGGAAATTCCCCTATTAAACACAAAGCGTAAATAGGCAGTCGCGAGCATTGAAGTTTGTCTACATTAAAATGTACACACTCGCAGGTAAATACACAATACGGGCGAACGGTTAGCTGATGAACAATGGCTTGCGGTGCGGAAGAGTCCACTCGCAAACGGTGGCAAATGATGTTCAGAGTATAGGGAGATTATGGATAAAGTCGGACACCACATGAAGTCGGACACTTAAGCTTTATGGTTTCTTTTGATGAATACAGGGAACGAACTGTAAAGAAAAAGATCTATGTTGGTTGTCAATGACTATACATTTTTATTAGTAGTAGTAGCAGTAGTAGCAGGAGTAGTAGTAGTAGCAGTAGTACTATTATATATATATATATACATATATATATATATATATATATATATATATATATATATATATATATATATATATATATATATATATATATATATATATATATACATATATTTTATGTTCGAAACGAGTGGGACTCGAACCTGCAACATTTGGCACCAGTCGCCTAGCTGTATAAATTTAAAATATATACATATATATATATATATATATATATATATATATATATATATATATATATATATATATATATATATTTGATACAATCTTAACGTGCTGCGCACTGGTCGCCTTCGACAAGACAAAAGAAAACTGTTTTTAGAGACGAAGTTCTTAACAACTTTATCCTTTCATGATAAAACGTCTCGTTGTGACATGTATTTAATACATAAAAGCTGCTGGTCTTTTTCATGACAGCACCTGGGAAGTGTGATTGTGAATTAAATGGACTTTACAATTGATACAAAATAATCTAGTTCCTTTGGTATTTACGTTTCTCCGAGATTGTCTGATTTTTCATTTTATCTCGAACAGTGACATTCAGGAAAAGCCGGACAGGTAGATAAACTAGCTACCTAATACCAGTGTACCACTGCTGCTGCTAAGCCGATTAGATATCCATGCGAACGAAGGGCTTTATCTGACAGCACCACACACATTATACATGGTTAAATATGTCTGCCAACACAACACAATAAAATGAGATATAATGCAATACGCATATCACAGGCCTTCACAATCCAATACGATTCAGTACAACACAAAACACATCGATACAACACTTTACAACTTGGAATAAAGTATCACCTCCTTCGGGAGATTAGCGTTGATGTAGGAGAAATCTTGAGAGTGACAGGGGGTGAGGGTGAAGGTGCGAAGCTGGTATATCTCCACGAGGAGGCGACATAAAGACGCAACAAAGATTCTTTGTGCTTCATTGGTTTTATACATTTTTTAATATGCTGATTCAATTTCAATTGTTCTCGAAAGATTAACCCCAGTGGTGTTCGAGTGTGAGTTGACACGGTTGCGATTATTTCTGTTCGACATACGGCATTGATCTGTCTTGGATGACCGGTTCGAGACCTGAAAAAAAAACTTTGTTTAAGTGCATGAATGTGTAACAGTTACTCATCCCTCAATATGTTCGTATAAACAAAGCTCACATGCAAAACTTCTGTACACTGACTTTCGGGTCATTATAAATAAAGTGTGAAGTTTGAAAGAAGCAAAGCTATATTACGGAATTATTGACGGCATGTGAGAAAGAAAATTACATGGGTCAGTGCATGTATGGATAAAGTTGAGATTTTTAAAACATGTTAAACGTAGTAGTCTGGGGACCACTTTCGCTTTCCATTTTCGACAAATGCTGTAGTACTATCATATTTGAGTGGAAAATATGTAGGTTAGATGTATAAATATGGCAGCATTTTGAGACTTTTGGAAACTTTTTCTCATGGATTGTTTTATTTTTTTTGTTAGCTTATCTGGTTGTCATGCATATGCACTGGAAGAAAGTAGATCCTCATTAGCATATACCTAATTAATGGTCTGTTATATCTCACTGCATCGTGCTTTGGGTCCCACTGGGAATCAGAGGCTATTACAATGGTGCACTGCGGAGTTGGAAAAGGCAGCTCTTTTCTGGCCTGGGGGCCAGGGCCATGTCCCAGGCATGCTATATAATATACATATCTGTCCATTCATGTTAAAAAAATTGTCACAATGTCCCAAATCGACTTTCCTACAGCATTGGGAAAGAAAAGTGTGATCGCTTGTTTTGGTCTGTTTTCGTTTTATTTTCCAGACATATACCTTATAAAATGGACCAGATGCCCATGAAGAAACAGCTTTTACTGATCTGTTCGGAGCTTCTTTACATGAATATTAACTCTATTTGATTTGGATTCTGGTTGAGTGGGGCCCCAAGGTATGATGTAGTTGCAATATGTCAATATGAAAAAAAAAAAAAAACAAGTCCATCAACTTTTTGTCAGAGATGTGCCTAATCTTGGCCCCATAGAAAACCAGCATCACTTGCTTCGCGACCAGAAGGCAAAGCCTCATGCAGGCTAGTCTCCTGACAAGCAGGCAGGATACTTTGGGCAGCCAATTCCAAAAAAAGTATAACCCGTGGCTAATGTATTTGTTTTGCTTAGGAAAAGTAAAAGCCTTTAAAGTCAATTTAGTTTCATTCTTCATGCAACTTAATATGGCAACTTGTCTCGCTTATGTACAGGACATCAGCAGGTAAATACCTAAATGCTGGGCTGACGTGGGCATATAACACTATGGGGCCATATGACTAATTTGTGTTTGCTTAAGAATGTATTTGGCATTATCTTTTGAAGCTGAAGGCCAATGTGCATTAAACTTGGCAGATAGTGAGATACGCCATTGATATATAAACCTCGATCTTCATTTGACATTCAAATGACTTCAACACCAAATATAGCTGTAAATAGATTTCTATATTAATTTTTATCCAGATATTTTATTTGAAAACAATGAAGTCTAAAGATTGCGATGAAAAATATTATTTAGCATATAACCAAAAAAAGGGATGCACAACATTCTGGGTAGAAAAAGTGTTTTTCCCAAATATCTAAAATGTTTCGAATTTCTGCATTCAAATATATGTCCATCCTTGGATGCTGCTAGAAGAGCAGATGGTTGTGAAAAGAAAATTCACGTGAATTGTTTAGTTTTGATGAAATTATATCAATTTTAAATCCGAGCCTCGTTTTTCATTTCTCAATCTAATATGGCTGCAAACAAAGGATTTATGGGCTAAAATTCCAAATGTACGTAATCTCATTAAAACAAGATTTTCGGATTATCTCTTTTTAAAAAGATATCTCTTCAGGCATATTTGAAAAAGGGTCAGTTAAATGGATACAGAAATGTGCATCCTGAACAAAGATGCAAATGTGTCTCATCAACAGAGATGCAACTCAGACTGAAAGGCATATTTTGCTTATTTAGTTTAAATATATTATGAGTTTTCAGGCTGTAGACAGGCAGATCCATAGCTTTGTCATTGGATCTTTGTGTGGTTTGTCTTTCTGGCCGTTCACTGTGTAATAAGGATGTTTTAAATCGCTAGGAATAAGTTTCAATGCAAGATATCATGACGTTCTGTTTGTCAGTGCAAAACCACACCATGCGTGGGCAGTATTTTAACTTTGCATTATAATTGATACCAATGAGACGAGAAAAAGTTGGTTCCTTCTTGTTTTGTCACCCATGGTTAAACTAAAACCTAGAGATGAATCCTTCTGATACTCTGTATGTAGCAATAATATTTATGCGTCAAATTATCTCAAAATGTTTCAAGAAAAGACAGCTAGAATTTTGTATTACAAAGTCTTGTCACCTGAGGGGTGAAGTGCTATAGTACACTTGACACTCACCTGGACTCTACAGTTTAGACACTGGCATACCGTGTCATGTGGAATGGATTAAAAGGAGTTGTATAGCCGTTCACTGCAAGCCTTTGGCGAGACGTAAACAGTTTAAAATAAGTGCTGTTTAAATCCATGCAGCATGACACGGCCATGTGGATTTTTTTCTCACATAGAGCGTTAAATCCTGTTTTTTTTGTAGAAAACCGGTCTGGTTTAACTTGCTGGCAGCAACCATTTCGACTCCATTTAGTTCACTTTCAAAATTGCGTTGCTAAGGTACGTCATTTACGAGAGAACCTTCAGTTACTCTTTTCTACCTTACGTAATTTGATTTGCTTACAAAATAAAGCAGCAACAAATAGGATTCATTCTTTTATTTCACTTTGGTCGTAAAATAATTCCACCGATATGGTGCAAACGATTGGGTTTCCACATGGGTAACTACGGGAGCATGATATGGAGCACTTAAGTAGTCACAATTTCACCTTCCAGGACTATTTAGGAACAATAATTCTACAATCGGACATGTCATCATCTATTGTCGCACCACGTTTAACATTTCTCTGTTATCCACCTATTGCTGATGGAGTGCCCTGGGAGGAAACAACGTCCATCTTTAGTGGTGACCAAATATCATTTGAGAGAGGAAACGGGTGCTGCCACCATGCTGTTAGTATATGTGATTCCCACACCATTTTAGAACACTACCCTCTCGTTAGGTCACGCAGGTATGACGTGTTTCTCCAGCAAATTGAACAAAGCAAAGCCTAACAGCACCAAACACCGCTGGCCTTACTGTTTTTGCAAAGCAAGAAAAATTTGAGTAAGGCGACTACTACCAACCATTCAAAGAGACTCTTTGAAAAATCGCCAATCCTCCAAAAAAGGGAGTAGACGAAAATTTAATAAGAAAGATGGCTGGTTTAAGAGCTCATGTGAGGGCTGACCCGAAAAAAAGAAACCAATCTTTGCATGTGCATCTGTTTGGAATTGAATTGGGGCATTACTGATAACTCGGCGTAATGTGAGAAACTTAATGCCTTCACTACACTCGGGTGTCATTTTACGTCCGTGTTAGATCCAACAGTCAGAAACCGAATTATTATCTTGAATATTGGAAAACTATGCTTTGCCCAGGAAAAAGGAGACATATTATTTTAACGAGTTTTATTTCAGGATTTTTGAAGAACTAGTCTCCAAATTAAATCCATATAACTTGATACTGACTCAACAGCTTTGAAGAAAAATATTACTCTGATTTATCACCTCCTAAATTCTAACTGAAAATAGGAAGTGAGGACTTCATTCTGAGAGAACTCAAAAGGCGAAAGTACTAGTCTCAATGATATTCCTGTCGAATATTTGAAAGATACCTTGCACCAGCTAAAAACGCCCATTACCCATGTATGCAACTGATCAATTACGAAACATTCTATCCCAAAGGAGTATATCTGTGGAGATACATCAATCTAGAATGGGATCTGCAAACGCAAACCACTGTATAAAAATGAGATTGAAGCTAGAAACCACGGACATAAGTGTGCTGCTCAGAAGTATTTCAGGAGTGTTTACGATTTTCAGAACATTGTTGAGTTTCAGGCTCTGTACTCAGTCTCTGACACTCAGTAAGCTGATGCTGTCGGGTTCTTTTGGCTTATGTGGTCCCTAGTCACCATGTTCAGTGTGAATGAAACTATGTTGATTTTGTGTAATCTGTAACTTGTTATGCATAAATTTTATTAGACCGAAAAACCAAGCAGACAAGCTATGCTCAAACTGACATTGTGTCAAAGCTCTAAAACAAGTGTTTTGTCTTTCAAGTTAAGAGAAGGAGCATATCTATGGAGTTATCTGGATGATGATGATGATGATGATGATGATGATGATGATGATGATGATGATGATGGTGGTGGTGGTGGTGATGATGATGATGATGATGATGATGATGATGATGATGATGATGATGATGATGATGATATTGGCTTGGGCTGTTGGACAAGGATTTATCTAAAGTAACAAACACCTAGGTATCTGACAGAGTCTGTTTGTTTAAAGACACCGCGAAAGCTAACTTTTTTCTTAGAAACAACAATCAACGTCATATTTTCAGTTTTTCCTAAATGTAGAATGTGCTACAAGATTCCAATTCCCCACTTCCATTTTCTGAAGTAACACCTATGTATTTCCCCGAAACTAGCAGAGCTGTGTCATCCCGATCCGCATATAACCGGGGTTTACAGTTCACGCTGATGGGCATGTAATTTATATAACATTCAAACGGAAATGAATGGTCCCAAAATACTTCCTTGAGACACGACACAATGTATTATCTTCGGGCCTTGGATACATATTTACCATGAGACATCAACTGTCAGTGGCTGCCCAGGTGAGTTGGGTCCAGCAATGAAAGACCGAAGTAATTACCTGTAGATATGTCAGTTTGTATGTACGTGGTGAAATGAACTATGAACTCAATACACAAGTGTCTGTTGTGAATGAACCCCTACAACCATATTGGAAGTCCTAAAGCATCCTGGTTTAACAGGACTTTTTTCAATTCTATCTTACCAAGGATCACAAGTAAATCGTCAAACTCAGTTTTCTTACAGCTATTAAAATTTGGAATGAACTACCAAATGATATAAACCACTGATGGAGAAGATGAATTTTAAAATTCATGTCAAAGCTGATTGATCTAAAAAGGCCACAAAAGCTGAAATTGTGCTTCGCCTGCGCTTATTAAGTTATTGATAACGCAGTGACCTTATATGGTCTGTACTCAAGATTTACGCATATACATGTTTATATAAATTGACATTTGTACCAAGATACCTTTAATTTGTAGGTTTTTGAAGCCCTTTGTTTATATCCTAGGACCCTAATGGTAACAAGCCGGTTACAATGCCAGCTTGATTCGGTTGTTCTGATTCTCTTCTTTGAAGAATCAGTGAGTCTTTTAGTTCATCTTAAAGCTACTCTGTTGCTTCACATTTTGTAACTTAAGTTGTATTATTTGGTTATTTTCTTGTCAGATCTGTGATATCATTGTATAATTTAATTTCACTTTCCCACGTATCATTATTGAGTATGGCAGTCTTCGTACACCAGTCTCTATTATTTGTATCCAATTTATATTTGTTCCATTCGCATTTGTATGCATTGTGTGTCTGGCAGCGAAAAAAAAATTCAATTCTGTGCAGTCGAATGGAGAACAGACTGAACTGGTGTTCTGCAAATAGTATTTTCCACGATGGGGTTGGGCATGTATTACCATATATGAACCAATGTTGCTTACAGTGAACGAAGAGTGTTTGCCTTTCATCATCATATTTGTAGTTCGATCAAGCGCATAAACAAAGTTAAGGAAATGAAGGGGGCACGTTAGGCCGCGTATAAATAGCATCATATTAATAAGTAGTAAAAAAAATACTATTTGTTAAATGCACAGACAATACCACAATAATACATTTTTTTCAGAGCTAAAACACGTTAAATGAATCTAATATATTTACATAAATCTCATAGCTATTGTGTTTTTCCTTATGGTCCTTATGTCAAATAAACTAGTGCAAGCTTAAAAGCATACCAAGCAGCAAACAGCTGATGTTCTCAAAACCATCAGTCAAATCTATGATTGAAACAATGCTATAGTGACCTTGTATACACGACAAAATCCAGTAAGTTCATTTATTCATATGTCATATAACCGAATGCCAAACCCAAGGACAATATGCGTGGAAATGAATGTCGACGATCATTTGTCCAATAATTGGGAAAAAACTGAAGCAAACGTTTACAAATATGACGACAAGACACTACAAAGGGCTAAGGGGTGTCCGCATTAAAAAGATTGGCAGGATACTAATAAGCACGAAATCTTGATCGAAGACGATGCACACAAGGTGTCCTTCCAGACCCAATACAGGAAATAGCAATCAACTATGGGGAGAATCGAGAACATTCAGCAAACCCTGGCTCCCATTTAAATACTTTCAGGGCTAAGCTTTGGACAGAGTCGACATCTTTCACCAGCGCGCATTAGACGCAATACGCGCAAAGCGTGCCAAGGAAAGCTGTTGACCCGGACCTTATTTTCTCCGGAACTATCAGCATACTGGTACTGAAAGTTCATTTCACAAAGAATGTGAATATAACACCATTATTATTCCTAAGAGCAGTTCGTCATACGTTTGTGGGACTTCAGTCGCAGTTGGCATTGAAAGAGTTGAATGCTTGTACGATGGGCTGAGGAACAGAGGTGTCGGGGTGATGCCTGGATGGCAATAAGCAGACTTCACATGCACAATTTTACTGGGGAACTCCAAACTTTTCCTTACCATCCTTCAAGCTGGTCTCGCGCTTCAACTACTAAATCCTTCACCCATCTAGCATACGACACAATAAATATGTCAACAGCAAGTACCCTAAAAATCAAACGCAGCTTTAATCTTTTGGGTAAGGTAACTCGTAACTTATATAGATAGATGGTTAGCCATTGTCAGCATCATCATCACTAATTACTGTTTAACCATGTTTTAGCTTACTCTTGCTCCCGAAGAATTTAGGGTGCAAAGGCGTACGTACAAACTCACTGGTCGTTGGTAAAACAGCGTCATAACGTACCGCAGTGTTTGACATTGAAATACGCTGTAAGGGGTGAGACAGTGGAAGTTTTGAAAATTGAGTAGAATTTTATCCACTAAAATATATATCTCCGTATGGACAATACACATGCAAAGGGCAATTGCCAGGATGTATATCTCTACAGGTAGACCCAATTAGACATTTCACCATCGGTGCTGTGTTTGTGCTTCAAATGGACATCAAAATTGTGCATATATGTAGAGATACTATGCGTGTGATTCCTTATTAATTCACATGTTTTGAAATACACATGTAATACAGCATGTAGTTCTTCATGATGGAATAGGGAAGTACCAACTGCCCTAAACAAACAATTCACATTACCTGCTACACGAAAGATGACTCCATCTTACTTCAAAACTAGATGATGAAAATAGATGCGTGGGCATATTTTCCTTCACAACTCGGTCCTGTGCAGGGGTCATATTGTATGATAGTAAATACCAGCACGTTAGAATATTTGGTTGACCATGAACACATTTGCAGGGCAAACAAAATATATTGTCGAGACTGTACAAAAATCACTGGGTTGAAAATAACAGCATGTAGAAAAAGCTCTTCATTTTAGACAAAACAATACTGACACCTCGCTATCGCTTGATGCCAAATATTTAGAAAAAAACTGGCCATAGTGGTACCCGTAAATCAATATTTCTTCGTAGTCGTGACGGCAATGGACTGGAAGCAACAGGTTGGACGTAGGCGCTCCTGTCAAATATTTCTTCAGGAGGTATATGTACTAAAGAGATAGAAGAAATAACGTACAATTATATTTTGCTATGCATGTGAGCATTAAACCGGCAGGTAGCAGCTACAAATCCCCGTAAATCAATTGTCTTTTTATCTACCTCCTGTATTCTGTGCCGTCGATGTGACGATATTCTCTGGGAAGCAACAGGGATTGCGCGGACGTTCGATGAAAATTGTTGTTATAAAACGTAATTGTATTTAACAGATACAGACAAAATATACATGGACAACTGGAACCTCACTGTCACTCAGTGATACATATTTAATCATGTATGAAAACAAAACATTGGCTAGTAATGCCGGTAAACCCCTGTACATTTGTTTTTAGCAGCAGATTTTTCAGTAGGCTGAGCTTGTCGTTGGTTTCTGTTTGTAATTTTTTTAGGGGTTTATGGAGGGGGGGGGGGGTTAGGGGTAATGACCAGATTTTCACCGATTTTGCATGTAAAAAAACAAGCTTTGAAACTTTTAAGATTTTTCTCAGAGGGAATGTCAAGTTTTGGAAGTGTAATAGAGCCCTATTAGGGGATTAACGGAAACACTGTTGTAGGATTGTCAGTTGTGCGTCGTTAGTCCGTTCAAATTTTCGACTTCTCCAAATCGTCCAGCAGATCCACCTCACACTCGGTGGTTGTGTACTGTAAGTGGGTATCCACCAGGTTTGTTCAATTAATCACGCTGCAATGATTTTTGTACTTTTTAATCATCATCATCATCATCATCATCATCATCATCATCATCATCATCATCATCATCATCATCATCATCATCATCATCATCATCATCATCGTTAGTAGTAGTAGAAGTAGTAGTAGTAGTAGTAGTAGTAGTAGTAGTAGTAGTAGTAGTAGTAGTAGTAGTAGTAGTAGTAGTAGTAGTAGTAGTAGTAGTAGTAGTAGTAGTAGTAGTATTTAGTTATTTAGTTACTTTTGCGAAGCTTTAAAAAATCTTTGAAACCGGTCTTCCAGCTGCTTCGGGTTGCTAAGGGACTATTGTGGCACCCCGCTTTTTCGAGTTCTTTTCCAAAACCATCGATCAGATTGTTCTGAAACTCTGTGCAAATGCAGCCTGGGAGGGTTAATCAAACTTAGTCAAAAGGGGCACTGGGGAGCAGAAGATCTAAATTTGTTCAACAGGTGGTGCTGCTTTTCAAGGCATATTTTATGTGTTTTCAATATGTTCGACTTGATCTCAAAACTGTCACTAACAATTGTGAAATTGTGCTGAAACTCAATCCAAATATTACATGTTGCAGGGTTATATTATAAATTTGTTCATTCGGTGGTGATTCTCTGGATCCCTAATTTTAACGATTTCTATTTTTTTTTCAATTCGGGTATCTGTCGGCTAATGCATACCTTAGCATGATTAACATACAAGTTAATGAGGATTGCAACGGGATTTTACATTTTTTACTTCTTCAAAACCGTCAACAATATTCACTTTTAACCTGGTGGGAATGTACCTTAGGTGGGTCTCCACCAAGTTTGTTCAAGTGGTCTTACTTCGATGATTCCAATTTAAATTTGCATTGGGACATATAGACCTTAATGTATTCAACAGGCTGCGCTGCAATTATTTTCTGCTTTTTAAGATTTTCTGTGCGTTTTCACTTGTCTGGATTTTTTTTTCTAAAAGGTTTCATTGGATCCTTTTCAGACTTATTGGGAATGCACGTGGATCTGATCACAAAAAGGTTCAATAACAGGATTGTCCTGCCATTTATCGATTTTTATCAAAATGTTATAATACAGGAAATATCGGTAAGAGGATACAATTATTCATGTACGCAAAAGTTAGGAAGGTCTTAAACAAAGGGGACCGTGATATATGTTTTTGGGGATTGTTTTTTGTTATGTATTTGTTTCTTCCCTTTATCAAACTGTGGAAGAAGACGACAATTTCAATCTTCTTTCCGATGATCTCACTCATCTTACTCTTTCACAGCCTATCTCTATTAATAACACGGAAAGCCAAAAATGGCAATTAAGCACATTTATGCCTTTTAATTGGTCCATCCGAAGGGGAATACAAAACTACTTTGACTTGTTATTTCAGCGGGCCTAATGCTCATCCACAATTATTTCAGAATACGTAATCTCAAAATATAGACTTACACAAATAAGCCGTTAGCAGCACCTACACGATATCGAAGACCTATTGGCCACACCAAACTCAAATTTTCCTCATTTGTACCTTGACATTCTTGACTTCTTCGCTTTTGTTAACTTTGAGCTCATTTTCATGGTCACAGAGCCCACTTCTGTGCAGAGGTAGACACATCAGTCTGGGATTTGCATTGAATAGCCTCTTGGTTCCAGACAATGCTGTTATTTCTTTGTGCTAATCTTGGTTTGTTGCCACTTGATGGTACGGTTGATCAGCTGATCTTTCCATATCAGCAGACTTGTGAGGGATTAGATTTTTAGAATAGTGTCCCCCTTTTTATTTTGTTCATATTCTTTGGGGTGGGGGTGTTTTGTTTGTTATTTTGTTTGTTTTTTCCATGTTTTGCCCTGTTTTATTATTGTTTTTTATTTTGGTTTTTGTTTTGTTTGTTTGTTTTGTGTGTGTATTCTTTTTATTTTGTTTTTTTGCTCTTGTTTTTCTATTTTTTGTTTTGCTCCTTTCATATGTGTGTGTGTGTGTGTGCGTGTGTGTGCGTGTGTGTGTAAGTGTAAGTGACATGTCAAAGGCTTGTGATCGTGTCCTATTAGACATCGTCACTTTACAAATTACACGCATTGTAGCAATTGAGGGCTCTTTAGTAAATTGGTTTGCCGACTACCAAGATAATAGAGCACCACGTGTGGTACTTAATTGAAAGGTAAGACGTGCCCTTACGACCGAATAAGAGAGCGCATCCCCTGGGTGCCAGTCTTTGGTGTTCATCTATTGTAAATTTGCAAGTTCGTCTTGTATTTGATTATTCCTCGGTTACATCTGTACCTTTCTAGGTATAAATTAAACCTCCCAGAATTCCAACAGGGTCCAAGGTTCTCTGTACGTTTTGAAAAGAAAACTTCCCGAGAACACCAAAGATGTCCCGGTTCTTCTCTAATTCCCGAACTGTATCCGATAAATTCATTGAGTTTTGTTTAAAAATGTCAAAAGTCAGCCATGAATTATACTAATAAAATTGTGCACTTGAAAATGTTAGTACCATCTAATCACTGGCGCCACATCTAGCGATTCCATTTCTCGTAGAACTAACTTCCTCTGACCCTATGTAAAAAAGTGTGTGTGTGTGTGTGTGTGTGTGTGTGTGTGTGTGTGTGTTTCAGGGTGTGATGTTGTGTGATTTTTGCACATATTTGTGTATTATGGATGACATTTTGCCCAAAATGAGAATCCGACACTACAAAGGGTATCTGAAAACGGTGTCAATTTCCTGCGGTATACGATAACCTAATGATTACTAACTTCTACATCTTGTGACCTCTCCAATCTGTCGGAACTTACAGAGGACGAGGGGGGTGTGCTGTGTCCATCACTGACCACACCGTAGCTGCCACGGAAGATCAACAAAGCTAGCGCATGGGGAGCTTAGACTGGTAAGGGATGCTTTTCAAAAGTCAATTGGTCGAACATTCGAATATAAGTGACTGGTTGAAGTGTACAGCATCCATCTTGCGCGGTTGTCAATCGACAATACCGCCACTCCTTAACACTTCCATTAATATTAGGCATATCTAAAATAGTGTTCCGATTGACATCATTAACAACCCTGGTGGGTCCTTCAATCTTACCATGGTTATATAACCGGATTTTCCTTTTACAGTTTTAAGCTTTTCAGATATGTAAAATTGAAATGGAAAAACCAGTGTGGTGTTCACTGTGGATAATCTATTGTTTGCCAGCTTTTGACACATGATCAGGACTACTGGTAGCTATTATGTCGAGGCAAGGTGATATGTAAGCCGTAACTTGTTTAAGCAGATCTCTAAGTTGAGCTAGGTTAGAAATTTCTATAAAGATGTACGTTAATTAATGGGATCCGTTGAACTAATCATCATAGAAATCTACAGTAATTATAATGTTACTACTTGGGTCTGGCTTTGATTATTCTTAGTTTTTTTTATTTTGTTTTGTTTTTTTGTTTTGTTTTGTTTTGTTTTGGGGGTTTTTTTTTTGTTTGTTTGTTTGTTTTTTCTTTGGTTTTTTTTTTTGGTTGTTTTTTTGTTTTTTGTTTTTTCTTTGTTTTTTGTTTTTCTTTGTGTGTGTGTGTGTGTGTGTGTGTGTGCGTGCGTGCGTGTGTGCGTGCGTGCGTGTGTGTGTGCGTGTGTGTGTGTGTGTGTGTGTGTGTGTGTGTGTGTGTGTGTGTGTGTGTGTGTGTTTCTTTTTTTTTCAAACTGCTGCCAAAACCATTTTGACCTTGAGGTCTATGAATTACGCCGACATGTAATTTTGTGTTATTTTGAGTTCTAATGTCTGGCTATAACGTGACGCTGTTTCTTTAGTTTCAAGACCTTGCCTGCTGAGAGCGGTCAGGCCATTTGCAACATGCAGACATGCGTCCCAACCGTGCCTTGTTTAGGGATGGTTCAACATTTTCATCATTTTTGAATTAGTACTTACAGTACGCAAGGGGGGAGGGGGTTAAATGGGTCTGTACACTTTCACAGGATATGGAAAATGATGGTCAATTTTTGGCCTGTTTTGTGCAATTTTGCTATGATTTGGGGAGGAAAATCATCATTTTTAAAGTACTACTTTCGGGGGAGGGAGGGGGTCATGAAATTAAGTACCCTAAGTTCTAATTCAAAAATGATGATAATGTTGAACCATCCCTTAGCGGTCGTGGCGGACTGGCGTTTGAAAGCCTTCAATAGCAATTACTTCACCTGTAATTGTATCCTTCAATCAGATCTCCGTTACTGCAATAAGATAGTGGTCATATGCTTTACATTCCAAGTTTTCAGTCCTATTTCTGAGACTTTGTGTATTTGTGTGTAATAAAGACAAAATCTTTTATTGTGGTTTAGTTTTGTCGACCATGTAACACTACATGTGATTCAAAAGATAAGTAATCACAGTTGGTCCTAGTTTTTACCTCTCCAGGGTCCCTACAAGAAGCATGTTCGTTCAGAGTGTTTAGCGTATTATTCTAATTATTCCTAATTTAGTCCAAACAACAGTAAAATTAAATTTCTATTCGAGAGACACGTTCTGGAACCATTTACACATTAAATTTGTATACACCGAATATATAAGTACATAAATTTTACCCTGGTCTACTTAATCCCGTAATTGCTGAAGGTAGTTTAAAGATATTTGTTTAGTATCTCGTTATTCTGGCCTGTATTCAACAAGGTTGCTTCCTTGCGGCTGTAATGAAATTGGAACGTTCCTGTGTGAAACGGAACATTTGCATTCTAAATATTTAGGTTTTGTGCATTTTGCCTAATGTTGATTTATCATGTCCAAATGTCATCATGGTAATGGTAAATGGTAAAAAAAAAGCTGAATTATAAGATAATAATTTTGCTATCTTGAGGAGCAGTCCATCCTGGTCCATATCACCGGATACGAAAAATCTATATTTACGTTGCCACACCATCCACGGTGGATTTTCCAATATAAGCAATGCAGACATGTCCATAGCCACTTTGAGAAAAGATGAAATCAAATTATAACTTTAGTTGAACGAAGAAGCATTTAAGATTTCCATTCCTGCTGACCCGCAGAGTTCACCCATAGTCAATAAACATGCATGTTCAAAACTGGACCTTCGTGTTTGTCTTATACATGTATATAAGTAAGATAGACCACATGGCAATAGCTGGGAAGGTTCAAGGCAGTGATACGAAATAATAATATATTGCTGCATATGTTGCAGAGAGCGTTATCCTTATATTTCACCTCAACATATTTTACAATATCATTTTTAATCATAGAGAGCTAAACCAGTATCGGATGTGTTCTAGTGTATTCGCAAATTTGTTGCTTATGCACGAGATATTGAAGCCTAAATCATTAGTAGGCTCTTCACCACTGACCCGGGATAACGCAGCGCATAACAGGTCCTCCAATATATTTTGTAGAGATAGGACTGCATTTGTAGCGCAACTGATTTGTCAGTCAGCTGAGCATATAGAATGGTTAGTCCTCCGTCGTCCATACGTTATTGTCGTCGTCCACTCAAAATTTCGTCTTCGACTTTCTCTCCAAAACGGTTGGCTGCATTTTCTTCAGACTCGTCGCGAATATACCTTGAGTAGGTCTGCACCCTTTTTTTTCAATGGATTCACTCTCCTCATTATGGTTTTTTTCTATTTTAATTTTATTTATTTATTTATTTATTTATTTATTTATTTATTTATTTATTTATTTATTTATTTATTTGTTTGTTTGTTTGTTTGTTTATTTATTTGTTTATTTGTTTATTTATTTATTTATTTATTTATTTATTTATTTATTTATTTATTTATTTATTTATTTATTTATTTATTTGTTTGTTTATTTATTCATTTGTTGCTTGGTGTGATTTTTTGTTTATTTCTATATTATTTTTTGGCGAATTTTAAAGAATCTTTGTTTTTCAAACCACTTGGCCAATTGATTGAAATTGTACAAGGATTCTTTGGGAACCTTCCAACCCGTAGCTATACACCAGGTGGTGTTGCTGGGTTTTATAATTTAGGATTTTTGTTGCAATGTTTATTTTCGGTGTCTTCTTCCAAACTGTCATTCTTATTATGCTGAAACGAGGCAGAAAAGTTACCTTGCGGAAAAATCACACAAATTTGTGCACAATGTAGTAATGCTATGGACCCCTGATTTTTTGGCCGAATTTTAAGATCGGATAATGAATAATTCCTTTGGTGATCCTGTAAGTTATTGCGCATTGCAAGCATCAGTCGCATTTTCTATTCGTCTGCAAGCTGTCAAAAGAGTCACTTGTACCTGGGAGGGGGGGGGGGGGGCTTGGGAACGTCTCTGCCGAGGTTGTTCGAATAGTCACACTACAGTTACATTATGGTATTTTTATTTGATTAATTGTTTGTTTTTTGGTGGGGGATTGGGGGGTGGTAAGTGGTGGTGGCGGTGGTGGTGGTTTGTTGTGTGTGTGGCGGGGGTAATGTATCTTTCGCGAACGTCTTGGGCCAATAGCTTCAAAACTGTACACGAACACTCCTGCATATCCAGAGACCTCAATTGGACCGATAGGTGTTGCAATATTTTTATCCTGATAGTATTTTCTCTTTTTTTTTTGTCTTTCTTTTTTTTTTTTTTTTTTTTCTTTTTGTCTCTTTTTGTTTTTATTTTCTTGTTTAGTTTTTTGGTTTTGGTTTTGGTTATTTTATTTCATTTTTTTATTTTTTTTTATTTTCTTTTGTTTTTTATTATTTTTTTTTATTATTTATTTATTCATTTTATTTTTTTATTATTTTTTTTTTGCTTTCTGGGTTTTTTTTTTTGTTTGCTTGTTTGTTTTGTTTTTTTTTTGTTTTTTTGTTTTTTTTTTTTTTGGTTTTGAATTTGATTTTGTTTTTTGGGGGGTGTTTGGTTTTTTTTTTAACATTTTTTTCGACATTTTGTCCTTCACCTCTAAACCATCACTCTGGTTACACTGTGATAGTGTTGAACTACATTTTGTTGGAAGGCTGATCAAGTTGTGGACTATAATTATGTAGAAGGGAGTGCTCTGAATCCCTGATTTTTACACAAATTTTTAATTTGGGTACTTGTCGGTTGATGCATACATTCCTATCGATCCCTGTAACTCAACGGGATATAGTCGAAGGAACCCGGCCAGCGCCGAATGCGCATCACTTCACGATGGCCGAGGTTGTGCGACGATGAATGGGATTGAAGCTGGAAATTCCCATTTTCAACTTTTTTTCCAAAGTCGTCGGCCTGATTCACTTGAACATTGATGGAGGTGTACCGTGTGCGAGTTTCTACTGAATTTGTAAAGTTAGTTATGGTCCATTATTTTTTCAACTTCTTGTGATTTGTTGGAGGGGGGGACTTCAACAATATTTTTCTCTCAAAACACGTTGCCAACTGCTTTGAAATTGCACACGAATTAATGCTTTTTGATACTCTTTACTTTGTTCAATATGTGGCACTACTTTGGGTTTTTTTTTCTTACCAGAATTTAATTGTCAACTTGTTGTCCTTGATGAAAGTAAAATTGTTTTAAGAGCATGTCAGTTTGTTCTCTGTGATTAGTTAAATAAATTTTGTTTATTTGGTAATGACAGCTCACGCTCTTGCGATAAGTTGAGTTAAGTGGATTTGAACTTTAGTGCTGACTATTACATTAGCGAACAAAAGTAGCATTACCTTATATTTGGGGAATGGTGCAATTACTATACAAAAATCATACACCGCAGAATCGTACACAAATGTACAACGGGCAAACCAGCTCCGGAGTTTTTTCAGGAATCGACCTTCAGCTTAATTCCCCCAAAATAAAAACAAATCATAATCCTACACTGACCACTAAAGCTGTGAATTCGTGAATGATTAAAATGGAATTCAACGTAAAATTGCTCAACGTCACTGGGCCACTGATGATATGATTCTACCCGCCAATTCATCGCTCTGTCGTTCAAGAACTATTGGCCGATAGATCGTTGTCACTGGAGGGAAACAGACAGACACTATTCCAATGTGTACTGCATGATGTTGCTTCAAGTTTGTAAAAACATATATCCTCTGCTGCACTCATGTTAACTCTATATTTTCCATCAGGGAAAACACGTCATGACATATTCATAACTTTTTTAAGTTTGATTAATTACAAAAAAATGAAACATTGACAAGTGAGTGAGTGACCGAGCGAGGGAAAGAACGAACGAATGAACAAAAAATAAATGCATAAATGGATAAATAAATAAATGAATAAATAAATAAGTACGTAAGTAAGTAAATAAATAAATAAATGAATAAATAAATAAATAAATAAATAAATAAATAAATAAATAAATAAATAAATAAATAAATAAATAAATAAATAAATAAACTATTTGCCAAATTCCGATCAATTAAATTCCTATACATCATAATCTGAATATTGCTATAGACCAAAAACGTGACCTTAAATGTTTCTTCCTGATCGAGATTACTGAAAACATTATTGCGTCTGCATAGACGGTGCGTGTTCCTAACCTAACTCTGTCGTTATTCACCTTTCCCTCCCACGCTTCTGGCCTGTATCTCACTTCATGAAAAACAGATGGGTTTTTCCTTTTCTTCGAGATTGACCTGTAGAAATACTATATCATATACAACCTGCATCCAGATCATAAAGTTCCCCAAGTTGGTCTATTCTACAAGTACCCACACAATTGAGTCAAACGCTGGTGGAAGATTGCCCCCGTTTGTATTGCTAATTACTAACATGCAACATAATCTTCGAACAAATTTAAGAAAAACAAAAATCAAATATGGTGCCCATGCCGTACAGACACAGAGCCAGCAATCAACATTAATGGTGTAACGAAACAACGCCTCTTATACAATGCAGGGCTGCTGTTTTACCACAAGAGGTATAAATGTTTACTTAATATCCAGTTGAATTTGGAAATCTTATATGGGCCACCCATTCACGCCTAAAGATTGTGTTAATTTTGTAGGCCGACATAATTTTGTGCTCAAATTGTACATTTTATATTTACGATTGTCTCTGTATTGTCCCGCCACACACTTAAGTCGTACAAAATTCATCTCCCTATTACTGAAAATGCAAGTGTTTTACTGACTTCATCAATTAATTAAAATTCATTCTTTGCTGTCTCCCAAGCAAATCTTTCTACGCATGTACACATCGGTACCAAACCCACGTCGAGCATTTCAAACCTGTTTTTAGCCTTTCAATGCAATTTTCCAGACTGACATCCAACTGATTACCAGCAGAATGTTAAACTACGTGCCTTGCATTAAAAAGGTAGCGGGCAGCTAATGCGCCCACATACACAACATACGTATTCATCGCAATTATCATCGGCTCTCATTTTTGTTTTTTTTTTTCTTTGTTTGTTTGTTTGTTTTTGTCTTCAGGAGATTAAATCGTGGTTGCTAATAAGATATAACTGAAAGACGGCCGATACAGTGCATTTGCTCCGAGTTGGCAAGACAATTTAATGTGCCATTACAAGACAAATGTGAATTAATTTATGCTTCTAATCGATGCTGATTACTGCTGATGAAAGTGGTACCTCCAATGAGAAAATATAGTCCAACATAACCCGTGTTTAAGGCGTTTTTGTTAGCTTGCTTGTATTTGTGTGTGTGTGGGGGGGGGGGGGGGCAACAATAAATAGAATTATTGAAAGTATTGAAACGTTGCCATGGATGAACTGAAAGTTATGTGTATTGGTAAATTTACACCAGCACAACAATTTATGCATTACGTAAGTTCAAGCTGGTATTACCCCTAAAGTATTGATCTCAGATTGAGTCCACAGGACACTTTGCGGGCAATGAGCGCGCAAAGTGTCCAGAGGAAACCTGGTGACTAAGACTACTGTTTCTTCATGTGAAATTTGCATATTTTCACTATTGTATGTTTTGCGCTAACGAAGAAACGACTGTGATTAGCACTTGAAGGGTTAACGTGAAAAGTATAATTTCAATTCTTTCTTCTCGGCCCCAACAATGCGAATACAGAAGATGTTTGAAATTGTTGACTGTGTAAGACAACTATGCAAACACGTGTTTTCTAAGCAAACTAACGACCGTATGTGCATTATCCGTGAGACATATTGCAATAATTGGCATGTGACTGTGGAGTTTTATCATGTTCAGGTACAAATGTGCCAAGTGAGTCGTCGCACGCAACAACTACTTCCAATATATCAAACAGTAGAATAATGTTTGAATCTTTTTAATCGTGCCAAAAGACGATATGATGGAAAAATATCATGGTGTATTATTCAGAATTTAATTGCAAATACATCTGGAACATTTGTCTGAGGGAAGACCTTCTCTCCATGGGAGGAAGTTGCGGGTTGAGGTTTTTTCTGTAACCTATTCATTCCAATGACTTATTTAGTTTTAGTTATACTTCAAAGCGATTGTCTGAAATTACCACGGGCACATGTACATAGTCTCGCTACTTTTCTTCCGTTACAGCTCCATATGAAGACATAAGAAAATGCAGTCTACTCACTCCGAGTTGGCAAACGCATGAATTTGGAAATTCCACCTGTGGTATAGAGACTTGGAGAGTTGTGTCCGTTTGTTTTGCCTGCTTTGGCCCTAGAGAGACAGGGTCCAGAACCCGCAACCTTCGTTACCCGGTACCTAACGGAAAATTGGCGACCCACAATAGAGGATATCATAAGGAGTGTAGGGGCGGCAGGTCTAGATAACCAATGTTAAAGTTTTGACCATTTTACTGTATGAATATGTGTCCTGCTTGTTAGATAAAACAAGAAGAAAGCTGGAAACCCAATAGCAGAATATTGTGATAACAAGTAGCCCATGCCGGGTTCCCTACGTAGTATGTATGTATGTATGTATGTATGTATGTATGTATGTATGTATGTATGTATGTATGTATGTACGTATATACGTATGTATGTATGCATGTATGTATGTATGTATGTATGTATGTATGTATGTATGTATGTATGTATGTATGCACGTATTATGTATGTATGTGTGTGTATATGTATGTATGTATGTATGTACGTATATACGTATGTATGTATGCATGTATGTATGTATGTATGTATGTATGTATGTATGTATGTATGCACGTATTATGTATGTATGTGTGTGTATATGTATGTATGTATGTATGGATGGATGGATGGATGGATGGATGTGTGTATTGTTGCTACTCGTTAACTTTTACTTTTAATACCATGACGAACACAAATGCACACATTATTTGATATTCCATCCTAAAATAGATCTTTGTTCCGTATACAATGAAGAGCTGTGGTATGCACATATACACCGGGCTAAATCCGCCATTCTTGACCAAGACTGTTCAATAAGAGTAGTTATGCGTGAATGCTATGATGGAATTGATGTCAATGCGGTCCATATGTAAGCATTGAGCAATACACGTGTCGGCACAATTCAATTGTTAGAAAACATATGCCTTTCTGGGATAAAACCATATCCATGAAAAGATGAATTATTCAATCTGAAGGTAGAATGTGACAGGACAGACAAAAGAAAATGTACACTTTCAATTAAACATTGCGAAAGTCTCATAGCAGGAAACTTAATTACACCAGCAAAATAAATTTGAGGGACCATGAACGATTCTATCTGCGAGAGCTAAATGATAACTGAGAATGTGCATTTATCCGGGGTTTTATTTTATTTTTATTTTTTTAATTTTTATTTTATTTTTTTTATTTTTTTTGGTTTGTTTTTTTTTTTTTGTGTTTTTTTTTTTGTGTTTTTTGGTTTTTGTTTTTTGTTTCTTTTTACGAAAAGAAGCGGCGATTTATATTCAGATGTCAATTTTTAGTTTTTTGTCAATATAAAGGTCTCAGAACATATGGTATCATCAAGAGACTTATGTGAGATTCTTGAAGGAACAAAACACGATGAAGCTTGACAGAGAATATTATATTTGGCAGACAGAAGGAAAGATCGTTTCGGTATTTTAGTTTAAACATATTTATTCATACTGGATTACCCTATAGTACAAATAACAACTAATACACTTCAGACACGGAGAGACACACACACAATATATATATATATATATATATATATAGTACGTACAAGACAGTTACAAACTATGGGAAATATTGCCATCACTATATACAAATACCAGAATTCAAAGAGACCATATATAAATATAAATAGTCAAAGATGCATTAAAGACTGTTTGGGATAATACAGTTGAACATAATGACACTGTGCATTCCATTCCCTATTGAAAGTAGCAACCAGCGGTAATTACAGCATTTTTGTCAGTAAATATGTATACTTAATTTTGGTCAACATACAGCCGTACATCATAAGGCAGACAGCATAGAGAGTGCTTTTATCTTATATAATTTAGCCAGCAGGTTACATTGACTTAAAAAAGAGAGGATAATGCTGCATGATTACGGAAAGGATTAAAAAACAAAGCATCTACTTTCAACTAGGTAATTTTGAACTGCACCAGATATCTTTTTGTTGAAAATATCTAATAGCTCTTTCCTACCAGAGAGGAAAATATGAATGATTATAAGTCTTTCGCGAGGTATATGGATATTCAAGTTAGGATCGCCCGGAGATAAGCGAGGTATTGCATTATCGAAGAGTTTCCTTTTAGGGAAGACATATTTAGGACAAAAAGAAAGAAATGAATAACATCTTTACTCGGGAAAGAACAGGGGCAAGCAGGACTTGGAATTACATTTACTTTATAAAGGTCAAAGTTAAGTCTAGAGAAGCGTAGCCGCAGCTGGGTGAAGCAGATGTTAGAAAAACGATGCCCGTAGGAAGAGAAGTCAGGGACATCGTCCACCGCCAGCAAGGTTGTCTTGAGTTCTGATTTATAGATTTGGAGGGAGATAGAATCTGTAATATCAGTAGGTTGGTCATTCCAAAGTTTGATAGTATCAGGGAGGAAGGAGTTGCCAAAACGAAGGGTCCTGCATTGGATGGTCCGAATGGGTCTGGACCAAAGTTTGGAGGTGGAAGGTTATTAGATAGATAGGAAGGAGTAAGATCAGGGGTCATTTTGTAAAAAAAAAAAAAAAGTATTTACGACGGTTAGCGAGGGTAGCCCCCCCCCCCCCCCAACCCGAGCTCTTGTACAAGTATGATATGAGAGGTGTGCCTCAGGGCACCACTGCATATCTTTACCGCGTCAAACTGAATAGATTCGAAAGAATCTGACAGTTGTCGTAGAGGACACAACCATGTTCAAGAATTGGTCTAACCATAGAAAAATAAAGCCTGACCAGGGTTTTTCGGGAAAGTTTAAATTGAAACCTGCGGAGAAGAGCAGTTTTTGTACAGTTGATAAAATGTATCAATCTTTGTGTGAGTGTCATGGATATCAGAACGTGGATTACGGGATACTCTCTTGAAGCGTTTCCATGCTTGGTTTCTCTGACGAATATGCTTCCTAATTATGGAGGTTGTCCATGGTTTGTCTCTAGGCCGAATCGCAATTTCCCTGAAAGGGATGAAATCTTTTTGTAGTTGATAAAAACAAGTTCGACCAGAATGACACGATATCGTCGACCGTATCGTACACTTGGTGTCCAGTGTCCCACAGGGCGCAGGAGAGGGCAGTATTAAGATTACGGAAATTTGCCTTTTTGAAGTTCCATACTGGCCTTTTGAACGATGTATCCTTATGATAAGTGAGATAAAAGGAGCAATATACCACAGAATGGTCGGAGTTAGAAATAGGGGCAAGAATACCCCTATCTAAGACGAGACCAGGTGAATCGGTGATAATTAGATCCGATAAGCTGTTTGTGTATCCATTGGTTCTGGTAGGCTCATTAATAATTTTAAATAGGTTGTGTAGAAATACCAAGTTTACAAGAGATAAACCAAATTCACTTTCAGAATGTGAAGAGTTCCAATCCGCACACCTGTCTTTCAAGTCGCCAGAGACAATAAGGATGAAAGGATTGGATTCAATAGCTGCAGCTGCAGAAGCGGTCAATGATTCGAGGAAGGCGTCGCGTACCTCAGCAGACTGGCCAGACGGCCGATAGTAATTTACAATTAATACTTTACCGTGCAAAGTGGATATCTCTATCCAAATACATTCGATGTTACAGCTTTAACGGTCAAAACGTCCAATACATATAAGTGAGGATTTTACAAAAGTCATGACCTCGCCACCTCTACCTGTAAGGCAGTCTCCGCGAAAGGGCGGTTGGAAGTTATCAATAAGCAAAAGCTGGTCAGGGTAACTCTCATCAAGCCATGTTTTAGATATAGTGATTATATCAAGTTTTTTCAGATTGGGCTAGAAGTTGAATTTCATCGACTTTACCTACATTGTTTATGCTACGATTTGAGTGACAAAATTTGAACTGATTTTGAAAAGATGTTTTAGGACCGGGATTCGGTGGACATCAATAGGCAGAGAGAAAACATAAGATAGAAATGAAAAGATGTGTTGCAAACAAAGGAATCCTTAGAAAATGATATTTACAAGCTAGAGTGGTATGAGGTAAAGGAGATAGTTTTTGATTGTCAACAGTGAAATCCGATTGGGGGGGGGGGGGCAGTAAGAGAAATAGGACTTCGTGGAAAAAGACCTATAGTTAGAAGACCTGACCGAACGCCTGAGACATCGGGTTTATATGTAGCCATGTTTTTTATACATTTATGGCATAGATTTCATCTAATACTACGATATTAAAAGGTGTATAATATCGCTATATGCCGACGAATTCAACTTTCCGAAAGCCTTGTACCATCTGCTCAATATGGCAGACACTGTTTCGCGGAATATAAGATTTGCTATGTGACCTTTTATCTACATCCAACTGCCCTTGTACTCCGACCTAATTCATAAATTCAGTACTTTCTATTGCAGTGAACCCAGATTGGGTAGAGAGGAATAAAAAACATTGTATTCCCTTTGGACACTTCCATAGACACAGTGTCATGGACATGCAAAACGCTCCCACCGAAACCACAATCACTATACCGTCCATGCTAGCATAAATTGAAAGAGATGATGCCACAGTAAATAACTATTTATTTTGAAAGAGGAAAAGCTATATATATTGCACAATATACTACCCACTACTACTTCTTCCACTTTTGTTATTATTACTACTACCACTTCTGCCGCATCCAGTATTTTACAGTTACTACTACCACTACTACTACCACTACTACTACTAGTACTATTACTACTACTTCTACTACTACTACCACAACAACTGCTACTGCGTGCTCCAATATTACCGCTACTACTTCTGCAACTAGCCCTATTACTACTGCATTTAAGTACTCCCATCAGCAGTGCCGCTGGTAACGCAGTATTTCGCGACGGCAACCCACATTAAAATCAGCGAGGAAGATACACTTTACAACTAATCACTTATGCCTTTTCCCCACATGAATTAAGACTTAGTCAACATTTTTCCTTGGTGCTAAATACCCAACACACACGCAGGGTAGCCGCTTGACCGGGATCATGCTATCTTGATAGGTCTCATCTACAATTCTCACTCGATTTGTTGTTTTCATTGCGGTTGAAAAAAGCAAAAGACATTGAAGCAGACATTTTACTACCAGCCAGTTTTGATGAGCTTCTCTCTCAGTGCCCACGTTTGACTGAGTCAACAGGTTTTTTTCTGCGTGCTTTGGGAGGATTGCATCCAAAGTGTGTTGACGAAAGCTGTTGACTCGGACCACTGTGTGTTCTGGAACTATGGGTACTTAAATGAAAGGTCATATCAGCAGAAATACGAATCTAGGTCCTTATTATAAAGAGCTTTTTCTTAGGTGTTCGACTGTAGTTGTAGTTTGCATTTTAAGAGTTACAGGTGGGTTCAATGTGATGCAGTCCTGGCAAAGTGTGACCCATGGATCAACTGGACGGTGCAAACAACATATTGCAACAGGGAAGCTATGTTCAAGAGCGAATTGTGTGCACACAAATGTGTGCCTTTGATTTCATTTCAAAAGCCCAAGTTGGCAGATTTGGACAAAATGATATATTAAACACGCTTGAGCTGAGAGGCGCCATGTGATAGACTCATTACATATGTATTTATAACGTATGATTATATTATAATGCCATATAAATTTCTTACATCCCTCCATACTCAGTTATACTCCATGGGTATAACATAGATAAAATACTATTCGGGAAACCTGACTCAATGACCTTAAAGATCCGCCAATATGCACAGAATCTTGCTTTTAAAGCACTACTTGCAAATTGCCTTCTACAACAGGATTGTACATCTACTTTTAGCTGATGGTAGTTACAGAAGTCCACCTTTCAGCTCATACAGTTGGCAAAATAATGAAAGGGATTCATCATGTGATTTTGTTCAACTAAATGGGGGGAAAGGCCAGTCAATGCATAATCTCTGTTGTCTTGTAAAGAATGCTAATATCTCCTTTTTTAAGAACAACGACGAAAGTAATCGTACCAGAGATTGTAAACTCTTTTACATTTGTTGTTCAGCAACATTCATATGGATAAATAAAATGGCATGAACTTTCCAGCTCGTGTTGCCTTTGGCGTTACGTCCTACATGTAGCCCGCATGAAACTCAAGGACAGCAAAAGCAGGATGTGCTTCAATTTTCATTTCTGAACTTTAAGAACGACCCCCCTTGAAAATGCTATATTCCGATTAAAAAACCACTATTGACAATTCAAAATACTGAGATATGTGTTTGTTTCTAGACTCACATCTGATCGGTCGGTCACACTTATCCAAGCCACACTAGATATCACAGAGAGCACATTAACGGTTTCATAGAATGTACCTGGAGCTTAGTCATTGTGCACTTGCATGAGACTTTAGTGCTTTATTGGAGCATTGTAATGAATAACTCTCCAATGGGATGACCATTTTTTTCACCATCGTTAACTACAGGCAGCTGTAAAATATACATTACGTGAAGGAGGAGATTTCACTCTGTCCGACATACACATATACATATACAATAAGAATCATTCATATAAGTGGAAAATTAAGTTTATTATACATTGTCGGAATACTGGTAATAAAAGGATATATAATTTATATTTGATCGACAGTAAAAGGGCAATACTTTTGTTTTTATTTCGCCTATTCATTTCCACCATTTCAGCATCTCCCAGGAGAATGCTTACTCTATGCACGACAGAGTTCTTTCGTTGTGTCTTTTGTAGCGTGTACTGCTTAATTCATCAGACACTTGTACCTTTATTTTGCATCAGATAAAGACATTAGGTACAAACCCATCTATTCCGTGTATTTGGTAGTAAATCATTTAAGTATTACCTTTACAAACAGGTGTAACATTTATAGTAATTTCCTGTCACATAAATAGTGAAAATAATTATCAACGATAGTTCTGTTACAAGTTGAAATACACACATATGTATATTTACGTGTGTAAGAATATAAATATAGATATAAACATAAACACAAATATACAGAGAGCGATAGGGAGAAAGGGATATCACTAGATATAGATATATAACATATGGAACGTGAGATGACTTACCTGTCTGGAGTCGCTGAAGCACAGCTTCTCTCCCTGCTTGTTTGCACGGTAGGAAGCAAATCGTGTGTCAGTCGGAACTTGCAACATAAATATTCATTGACATTTACTGGCAGAAGCTTCAGTCACGTGTCTTTGTGACAGGAAAGAAGTCATACTGCACCACTGCATATTGGCTGTCTGTGTTGACACTGAGGGAATTACTTAATATTCCCGTAGTGAATACATTATTATACCGTTTGCATGCTCGGTCGCTTTCTTGCAAATCAATTAATAGTCCCAGGCACATGTGTCAAATGGAGGGTCAACACTTAAATATATGAACTGGTTAACATGATGATTATCTTGTGTGTCTGCTACCGTTATGAGCTTATGGTGACTATTACATATATGCGTAAAAATTGTAAGCTTCAAGAGTAATTATACTTATGTTTATAGAAAGCATATTTTGAGGGTTAAGTTTGAACTGTCAACGTAACTATTTAAATTAGGTCAAGTAACAGTTACAGAGTTATATGAACCAAGGTACGGCTTCTCCAGATCACATATATATATTATATATATTTATATATATATATATATATATATATATATATATATATATATATATATATATATATATATATATATATATATACATATATATCACAAGATTTCCAAGACTTCACAAAGTACTACAATTCTAGAAAAGAAAAGAGAAACCTGTATATATATATATGTATATATATATATATATATATATATATATATATATATATATATATATATATATATGTATATATCACAACATTTCCAAGACTTCACAAAGTACTACAATTCTAGAAAAGAAAAGAGAAGCCTGTATTATATTTTTATATGGGCGTCGATCACTGCAATATTCAGTCTTGCAAAGCCATTTTCAATTTTTTTAATTAGATTTTCTTGTAGCCACAATAAGTTTGGTTATCTAACTGGAAATAATGCTGTTTTCATCATTTTTGTGGAAAGAACATCTGAAAAGTCAATATTTCTATGCGAGAATCGTTTGCTGAGTAAACCAATAAAGATGAGCTTACTCCAGTGCCGAAGTTAGATTTTAATAGCGTCTGTTTCCAGGACCTTTGCTCAGCCCAATGAATATAGGGAATATGATATAAACACGAGTAAGCCGCTATTGCAGGCAATGTTACCTTCTAATTATGAGTAGTTCCGTGCCCATCTGGTTTTTATAAGGATGTTTGAAACTCTAGAGATACGTGCTATTATTGGCTTGGGAAAACTGCATGATACTATTTTAAATCATTTCCCCGGGCAGCTGGCGATGGATATCCACAAACAGTATTGAGCAGGCCATACACTATGAAATTTGCTGTATATTCGGTATATCAGTTGGGAACTACACAACTAGAGGCTCACTTGTTCCTCACTTCCAATTTATGTAAAACTTCCTTTCTCTCTTTATGTCTGCCTGTCTGTGTTTCCTTCCTTCTTTCTTTCTTTTTTGGATCCATCTTTTTCTTTCTTTCCTTCCTTCCTTTTCAATTCCCTTATTCTTTTTGTACATTTTCTTTATATGCTTTTTAGCATCCCACTTATAAGCAGAGCAAAAGGACACCGTGCCTGCCTTATGAAGAAAAATGATAAATAGATGAACAAACTACTGGAGCAAGTTCCATGTCAAGCGCATTCAGGTTGCCGTCCTGTTTGCGTTTGGGGTACACACGTTTGAGTAGCAATGCGCTCATATGCCTTCTTGAAACGACAATGATCTATAATGTAAAGCAGTTGAACCAACAATTAACAATGGCATGACAGAGAAACATGTCATGCACACTGGACTGGTGGAGCAAGATATGCTCTCAGAGTAATGGCTCAGAGTAATGGCTCCGTTCCTTGACGTCCACATGTATGCCCACCCTCCCACTCACTCCGTTGAATTGATAAGAGGATTTGCTTTCATACTGTCGTTATATGTGTTTATACCTAACGACAAATGGGGGTAGGACGTTAACTTCAGTGTCTTTTTATTTTTAAGTATATTTATAATGAATAATCTCGCGTTGTCCCATGAATTCACGGAGACGGGTTTGCGAATATTGATGATACGGAGATCGGCGAAGCTTGGCATTCAACCTATGGTACCATTTTGCTAATAGCCCAGCTGCTAAGCTGCAAAATCTTTCCTTTTCTGATAAAGGCACCAAATCTGACAGAGATGCGGTTTCTGACGTATGTTTTCATTGCAAGATAGGGGCCACCAAAAATATTTTATTTCCTTCACGGTTTTGTTTTTTTTTACTTTTGTACTCATTTGACATTTTTTTCTCTCTCTTCAATATTTTTGCTTTGACCTGCTTTAAACTTTGTCAAAATATTTTGTATGGACGTTTGCATTATGTTTGGCCACCAAATGATGTTGGATGCATCTTGAAACAGAGAGATGTCACTACATGGTACTTTTTTAGTGTCTAAATTGGGAGTCTTTTGTTGGAACAGTTTCAAATGTAATAAACGCTCAAAATTTATCAGGCACATAAATAAGTGGATTTGGAACACCAATCCTGCGACAATACGGGATCAATGGCACTCTAAGCATCACAAGCGCCGCAACCTATGGGGGAAGAGGAATTGCAAGTGTGTCAGTGTGCATGGATTTTATTCACTCAGCCAAAGTCATGCTCGCAGGCTTTAGCCTATAAACGTTCTAGTAAATGGTCTGGTAAAAACTAATATGTTCAAGAATAAAAACACAAGGGCGAGTAATACGTCAAATTAGGTTAATTTGTATCTGCGTCACATTTTTGTATAGAATGCTTATGATGTGTGTATGCCCTTAACTCGGGTAATATTGCCAGCAATCATGATTTCAACTCAATTGAATTTACCTTGTTTGGAACATGTCCACCAAACTGTTTCATTCTGTCCATGTATAACTTTGTTAGTTCCGACCGTTTACACACAGGAGCAGTAGTTTCATCCAATCTAGATTGTCAAATGCAGGCAGTCAATTCTACAGGAACAACAGCTTCAACAGACATGGACTGTCATCCTTTTGTGCTATTTTGTCATGTGTTTTGCATGTTTGCTCATTCGATTGAACAGGGCTATCATGTACTTTTGAGGTAAAGTGCGTGGAAAGCAAAAATATCGGATATTGATAATGTTGCCTATAATTTTGTCACATGGGTTAAAAGCCTTACACGGAACTCATTTCCTTTGTGCTTGCCTCCTGCCTTTCGCGTCTCACCAACACGTTGACGAAAAATACAAACAAGTAAAACCAAAACAGAAATAAAGAAACAAAAGAATAAAACAAGAAAGAAACCAAAATTAAAAACAAAAAAATAACATACCAGCTCTTTAGTCTTTCTTCGGGCGGTAGCAGGGATAATGGACCAATTTTTCCTTGGCAATAGTTTTTTCTTTGGGCATATTTCCAACGGTGCTTCTGATGACATTTTTTGTGGGGTCTGTGGAAGGTTGTCATTGCATAATTTACAGCAGCGCGATTTATGATAAACAGTTTTATGGAATTTTAATATTTATGCAATGACAATCCCATCATCAATCCTCGCAATATTTATCTTCACAGGGAGGCTCTGAATTTGAGAGAACTCTACGTTTTGAAAAGAAAATTGTCGTATAAATTTAATGATATCAATCAATTTAATTTGATTATAATTGAAACTTGTAAAATTTACATAAAATAAAAATAGCATGTTCAAAAATTAAAATGCAAATCAGTTTGTAATGTCAAATTAAAGCTAATACATGCGTCTAGAAATGCACACCTCTTATTAAGAAAAAGGCTTAGTTCAATTTTAAAAGAGCATTGAAATTGTATTGAAATTGACAGATGAATACAATTTCGAAAGCTTTATCAAAAAGTCCAGATTCGGTTTTGTAGTCAACAATATTCTATCTAAATTTTGTTAAAAATCAAATGTATATCTAGAAATAAGTTTGAGCTATATTATTGTTTACTCTCAAAATATATCAAATTTAATTGTAATTTAAAAATTAATTGAGACTTCACGACTTAACAGTACGAAAAATTGTTAACGGTTTTACGTTCATCTACTTTTATAAGACATATGCCCTCTTTTTATAAAATAAATGCTTTTATTTATACAATACATGCTTAATTTTATAAACTAAATATAGTTTTTATGGATTCAAATGATAATTTAGAATACACAATAGGATATTTTTTTAAAAAACCTACCATTTTCTAATTTGCAAGGCTGTTGCAAGGTGCACTAGCCCTTCATTGTTCGACCCTAAAGTCAGAGACGCTATGCCAGTGTTTCCAATATATGATTTTGAATTTCAAAATGAAACAGCAGAAGTAAATTGAATAGGTAAACATTTTACATTTTAGAAACCCAACAAGAGAACGACGAACCTTAGTGACTTCTGAAATTGTACATCTTAGCTATCAGGCTACCCGCAAAACATAAACTGGTTGTGTCATTATTGATCTGCAAATGTTTATATCATTGCCAGCGGGTACCATAAGGGAGCACACATGTCATGTATCATTGCTTTTAACAAAAGCATTACAAGTAATCATAACGTCAGCGTAATATCATCGAAATATGTTGCATGTACACTAATAATTACCGTTGATTTAAAAAAGAACAATTTGATATAGATACATGTGTCCACACACGTATGTATATTAAATACATACATGTTTTCACACATGTATGTATGTATGTATGTATGTATTTATGTATGTATGTATGTGTGAGTGTGCGTATGTATGTATGTATGAATGTATTCATACTCTCTAAATTGTTGCTTTTAATCGCACCGTTCTCAATGCCCTGGTGTACCTGAAGACTTGAAATTATTCAGGTGAACAGACAGACAGACAGACAGACAGATCGATAGATAGATAGATAGATAGATAGATAGATAGATAGATAGATAGATAGATAGATAGATAGATAGATAGATAGATAGATAGATAGATAGATAGATAGGTGTGTGTGTGTCTGTGTCTGTGTCTGTGTCTGTGTACATATATAACATATCAAAGAACTTTTCTTTCACTGGAAATTCAAATACATATACGGCATCACCGTTGCAGTCACAGGATTCTATAATACATATGTCAAATGACATCATCGCCTGCACGCACTTGGACCCGATAATCGAAATTGCAAGTAAGTACTTAACAATGGCTATACCCGTGCACCTGGTCATACCGAAACATTGCATTCCCTTTAAAAAAAACGTTTATGGATCAGGCCTCGGGAATTTAAGATAATAACAGACTTGGACAAAAGCATCAAATCATAATCTGAGCAGGTTGATCGCTGATTAATTGAAACGATGTCGAGGGTAATATCTGAAGAGCCGAATTTCTATCATACCTGACGTTACCCAAGGGTAGTGTGTTTGACTCGTCCGCAACTAGAGTATACATTGTATTCACCAACACAAAGCAGAACAAAAATGTTTGGTTGCGTGATTCATTGTTTTCCTTGTGTACGCTTGTTTTTGCTTTTTCATTTTCGTTTTGTTATCTTTTGTGTTGGTTAATGCTAAAACAACAACAAAAAAGCAAACAAACAAAATCGAAATACAAGAAATAAAAAAGACCCACAAAAAAACAAGCAAAAAGACACATCAAGTGATATTGGTGCAGGGACAGATTGGCAGCACCCATGATGCAAACCAAATTCATGACCCACTCCTGGTGAAACAGAGATTTAGCCAACAACTTTCCTCGCCAATAATTGGGCTCGGTGCACCCAACGTGCAGCAAAGAAAGATGTTGACCTGCTGAATATCATCCTGAGAGATACTATGTTCAATTTCGTTCCAAAGTGTTTGCTAGCAACTTCGAACTACTGAAGGGCCGTGTGATATTTTGTTTATAAAAAAAACACCGGGGACGCTATAGACAAAGCAGTAACAGATCCAACATGTCAGAAAGTAGCACTAGGGACAAACAAAATGAATACAATGGTAGTCTCTCTCTCTCTCTCTCTCTCTCTCTCTCTCTCTCTCTCTCTCTCTCTCTCTCTCTCTCTCTCTCTCGCTCTCTCGCTCTCTCTCGCTCTCTCGCTCTCTCTCGCTCTCTCTCTCACTCACTCACTCACACACACACACACACACACACATATATATGTATATACAAATATGCATATATATGTGTGTATTTATGTATATTTGTGTGTGTGTGCGTGTGTGTCCATATGTTAATGTATGCATGTGTATGCAGCATAATCCATTTTAAAGATTTTTACAGGGACCCAACACGATACAGAAGTTTGTCTATGTTGTTATGAGGGAGGCTGCATCAGCAGAATCATATGGCAGATTCGTAGATTTACAACTGTCAGGTCCACGGAGGAAGATTGTCTTTCATTTTCAATTGTTTTGACCTGATTTCCCTAACTTTATTTCCAAAAAAAAACAACAACAACAACAACAAAGATCAGAGAAAAAACATATTACAATATGAGTCCTTTACATAATTCTCTACCCAATGGGACCCATGTAACCTTTGCCCCCCTGAATGTGAATCGAATGATCCAGATGACAAATGTCATCTGTGTCAATTGATTGCTCACTCATGAAGTACTGGATTGTGAACAATAACCCGTTTAACCCTTTCCCCCTCAAACCGGCCAAAACCGGCTGGTGGTCAAATGTCGTGTGCTTCAGTGTTTTCAACTAATTTCAACAGTTATGAAAAACAATTTGACTGAGAAATGAACATGAGACTTATCAAGATCACATGCCCCAGGTCAACAGCTTTCCTTGGCATGGGTTGGGCACTTAGTGCCCGACCCATGCCAAGGAAAGCTGTTGACTTAGTCTTAATTCAAGGGGGAAGGGTTAAAGAACACACACTAGGTCAACAACTTTAGCACAAACGGCGCTAGAACACACAGAACGCACAGCTCTTAACTCAGTCTGACTAACATCCAATTGGAGGGAACCAGGATTAAGTCTCGAGTAACGGTTACCATAATCCGGGCATGCATAGTACTCACACCTGTTAAGATTCCGGCATTAGAGCCCTCAGGTTGCTCCCAGTTTTGACTGGGGTGTGCATGTTGTATATTGTATTTATTAACACTTGTTAAGGTCTCTAAAAATTCGGTGGCAACTGTAACGTACTTTTATGCTTGGGATATCAACTGTTAAGACGGCATAAGTATTCTCGTAAAATTATTGTGAGCTCTCATCTTGGTGTTGTATGCAAGCCTTTGTCTTTATAAAACCAGTATATGACGAAAGTTGAGTATTGATGATATAGAGGAGCTGATGGACATTTGGCTTTTGTTCCTGATAAATGGCCAACTGATCGAAACATAACCTCATACAAGTGTCCGTACATGGTAATGAAGGCCTATGAGTTATAGTTGTTATTTTCTTCCACTTGATCATATAACAGTCCACTAACCAAGCAAAATGTTTTACAAATGAGCCCGAAAATGTCGTGCTGTTTTTCAAAGCAAATATAACCGAATACTATACTCATAATATCGAGTCAAAGGAGCGATATGTTCACTTTTTTTTTTAGATAGGAACAGGTATAGTTTTTTATATGATAAAGTCAGATAATCAGGAAACACTAGCGCATACCGGAATAGAAAATAGGCAATAATAAGGAATTATTGAATATCAGCATTAATACACGACCTAACTGCGGAAAAGAAGAATTGGCCAGGTGCTCGAAAAGCCGACAGGTGATCCAATGTCTTAATTTTGTCGTTATCTTGTCAAACTTTTAATGCCCTAGTACTCGATACAAATAAACATTCAGCTTAAATAAGAATTAAAATGATATAAAAAAGGTAGATGTGTGTAGTCTTCTTAACCCCCCCATCCACAAATAAATAAATAAATAAATAAATAAATAAATAAATAAATGAATAAATAAATAAATAAATAAATAAATAAATAAATAAATAAATAAATAAACAAACAAACAAACAAACAAACAAACAAACAAACAAATAAATAAATAAATAAATAAATAAAAATAAAAAATTAATCGAATCAGGATGGAGCATTTAAAATATAGCAATAAATTTTGTCACATGAAACAGATTTTGTAAGCACCGACAATTTTTTACGGGAATTTAAGCCCAGAATGTAACAAGTTAAGATTTTAAACTGGTAGGAAAACGTAAAATCGCATAAATTTACAATTATAAGTTGGATTTTTAGAATCCTGGTGCAACACCTATATATTTTTTTTTAAATTGAAGTCACGGAAATTGATTTTTGGGCGTGGTAGCAGTCAGTTCCAAACTCACTTCGTTTTTTACATGACTGAATCAAAGCATATTGTTGACAAGACTATTTTTATTTTGACCACAACTATGTGATACCACGTCCGGTGATATTTTTGGAAAAGTTAGCATGATCAAGACTATGCAAGAAGAACAAAGACAGTGTTGTTAATATAGAGATTATTTTCTTGATTTGGTTTGCCCGACACCACTCCAGTTTGATAAATTGAGAATCAGTACCTTTTAATTGCCAAATTTTTTTAGTCGATAAAATCTTTTTTACATAAATTCTCTTTTCTTTGGGTGCTGAAAATATAGATATCAAACACAATCCACTGAAATGATGAATTTACATTTTGACACCTTTAGGATACTCAGTCCTCAGACAACTCCCCAGCCTGGGAATGGGAAGGCATTGACTTTTTGGTTGGAGGCAACCCAGGAGTGCCTAATTCAATTCATTTCTGGATAGAACTGGAGATTCAATATCAGGGAACCACGGTTGATATGCATATATATATATATATATATATATATATATATATATATATATATATATATATATATATATATATATATATATATATATATATATATATATATATATATATATATATATATATATATATATATATATATATATATATATATATATATATATATATATATATATATATATATGTATATATATATATAGTAAGGCGCAACAACAAAATAGTTTGTAAAAGCTAGATGATATAGCCAGAAAGAATTAAATCAATTTTACTGCAATTAGGGCACAGTACACTAGCTGGATGCGTTACGCAAAAAAAGATTAACAGCTGGACCTCTACTGTTAAGTTTTCAGATTGCAAAATCCTGGTGTGCTTGCATTGATGCACTATTCAAAGCTGTTGACTGGAGTCCATAGAAGACCAAACAAAAAATACATAAAAATGGACAGATAGATTCAGCTATAATTTACTCATAGATCTGGTGTGCTTTTAATGTTTTGCTGCTTTGTCAATAATTGAGAGAGTTTAATTCGACATGTTCGCATACAATTCTGATTATAAAACTACTAGGAGAAATCTGCGGAATATAGGGGAGATGTTTCATATGTTTATCCATATGATATATCGATCTTGGAAAAGCAAACAGATCCTGGTCCGGAAAAGACTATGCCGTGTTTGGCACGGATGTTTCGTGTAGTAGTAAACTGTAGGCTGGTTATGGTGGTCATATTTTGTTTTGGGGTATTATATATGTGCACTTGTGTGGTTTTTATCCATCGAAGCACAGCAAAACATTCGGAGTCAGCTGCAGTTAAAGGAAGAATTAGCTCGACGTGTACGCACTTCACAACAGCAAGTGGAAAGAAGATTATAACTGCCAGAAAGGTGGTTTCCACACCACAAACAAAATTAGCTGGAACAGTGACGTCGAGATCTTTGAAGACGATGTTGCCTATCTGTCCCGCCATACCTAAAGGACTAGGCAAGTATAAATTGCATTTTTACATGATTGGTATGAAACACGTATGTTTCGCCATTGTTAATAACTTAGAGTCCGTGGTAATGGTAAGACGTTCTCTTACATCTAATTGGCTTAATGTCTATGGACATTTAGGTCTTTCTAAGAAACCTGGTCTTGCTTTGTTGTAAAATCGATAGAGGCACATAAAGCATAACATGTAATCTAATTATAGGGAACCATACAATTGCATGGTATTGTCAGATGGCGGTATCTTTCTCTCTTAGCAAATACATATATGGATATCCTCGTATTGTGTACCTCCTTGTGTACCACAGTATTCACGTCAAGTTATAATGGTCCGCTTATTTTTCATCATATAGATTAGATTAGGGAATAATAGATCTCAGCCCGTAGCATATTTTAATTGTAAGACGATCTTAGATAGACGTAAATATTCCTCATTCGACCGAGAACGTCTGACCATATAACTAGAAGAAGAGAAACACCTTCAATGCTAAACACGATATTTCCATGCTTCTCTCGGTTATCACAACGATACCAGATGTATATTACACTAGACAGACCTTTCTCAAGTACCCACATGCCTACATTTGCCTTCCGAAATGTTCGAGACAAAATTTAAAACATGTTGATGGTTTAGTCATAAATCGCACGCGGAATAGGTAATGTAATGTTCGGCAAATAATGCGCGAGAACAGTTACAGTTTGCCTGGTCCAGGTAGTAGCTCCCCTAGCTCTTCCATAGTAGCAACAGAACGGAGTCATTATAATTTTTTTTTTTTTCGTTTTCGTGGGTTGTACAACATAGCGAAGCGGTTCTGTGTGTGGGGGGGGGGGAGGGGCAGTTGTCATGATAGAGCTCACAGCAATATGCAGTTAATTTTCCTCTAATAACATATTACTTAAACCAAAACACTAAAGTAGACAACATTGCACGTCAGGTAGATTGCTAGAATATCTTGCCCAGAAATAGTTTATAGTGTGGGTTCAGACAAAATAGGGATATTCCTAGACATCATGATACAAACGTGAAAATTTTGCACTTTATGGATATATCAACAGATTCTGCTGACTACAGATTATTATTATTATTATCATTATCATCATCATCATCACTATTATTTTTTCATTATCATTATTGTTATCATTATTAATATTAATATTATTGCTGTTGTTGTTGTTGTCGTCGTGGCCGTTGAACCGAACAACCCATCCCCAACCCCCTGAAAGAAAACAACAACAATAAATGTTCAGTGAAAGCAAGCTATGGCCAAAAAGGAATGGTATCAAAAGCTCCGACAAGAATACAAATGTGTGATCCACTGCATGTGTATCACAATTACATTTTAACTCTTTCAGTGTCAAATTATTTCAGACGAACTGTGATCAATTGTAATAAGGATGCTAGATTCATATCCCCCATTAAAAGGGGTTTTGGTTAACTACCAGCATAATTATAGTTCAAGAAAGAATTAACTGAGCCAACAGCTTTACTGTGCGCGCTTTGGGCGCAAAGTTGTTGACTCAGCGCAAAAATTGGCACTGAAAGAGATAAAGAAGCTGTGACATCATCCATTCATGTGACCTGGCATCACGTCTAAAAACACTATACTATGGTATGGTTCATCATAATAAATCGCAATCGAATGTAAGAGGCACTAAGATTTGTCATATGGCTGGTAGGAATTAGCCAATCATAAGGTTCAAAAAGTGTTGATTATATCCCATAACCATTGATTATGAATAAGAATGGATTATGAAACTTGATAATGCATTTTTTGGGCTGACCTTCACCCTCAATAATCGCAAAAAGGGCCCGCAAAAAGAGTGAATTAAGTAAAACCTATAACTCATTCTTTCCGAATTAACCCTTTCAATGTCTAACAATAAATTTTGAAATGATTTTCCTGAATTTCCATGATAAAAACTTTCCATTCAAGTACCAGCACGCATTATACCATCAGCCACAAAACTTCTCCGGGTCAGTAGTCTTGATGCAGTAGCATATCATTAACGCAAAGCAAACTTTGATTGTGAAATTGTAAAAACACTACAAATAAAAACCTACATACCTCCCAGTACTGCCGGTGCCGTCATTTCTTTGGAAAAAAAATTGCTGAGTCGCAATATTATGAAGTTCAATTAGAGGCACGTCTTCTTCCATTTTGTGGCAGCTAGCAGATTCACGAACTACCTGAACGCCTGAGCGAAATCACGAATGAAGTGACTCAGAAGTGAAATGACACTGTCACACGTGTGTGTAAGAATTTGATTACGTAACTGACAGATAATACGCTTTCAATCATGCAATCACTGATCCGACCTGAACACAAATGATCATTCCTACCAGCCAATGACAAATGTGTTATAACATGAAAGGAGACGATTGTGGCTATAGCAACTGTCTCGTGGCTTCGCCACTCGACAGTTATAAGCCATAATCGTCTCCTTTCATGTTATAACTCTCACATAATCACTTTTACAAACACAATCATGTGAGAAATCTTTTAGGACATGACCAATCTCAGTCAAGCTCATTCATGTTTAAAGGCACTAGGATATGACGCATCCTCATAAACTGCATTCGTGTAGAAAACACTAGGACTTGATCCAATTTACTATACCACAAACCTATCGTAAATGACACCAGGATACAATCCACTTCAACAAACTACAACCATGTGTGACGACGTGTAGGTACTATTCCGCTATATAAGACCACAATTAGATCTCAAAGAGTTATGCGAATGATAAATCTAGATCAGACGCCAGAGTTTCATTCGTTGCAGATAAGGCACGATTTTATATACTTATATATATATATATATATATATATATATATATATATATATATATATATATATGTGGGGGGGGGGCGCATGGGAGAGGTTAAAATTATAATCCTTTTTAAGTGAACTAAATACACGCGTGAAAGATACTACGGTGACACCCTTTTCTGATGGACTAGAATGGCCTGCTCAAAACAGTTTTCACAAATTAATATGTCGTGTAAATAGGTTATGGTTTTCCATATATTGCAATAGAAGGGCGCCATAGATAATGATTACTGTCAGGAACGCCCACTTCCACGCTTTTCTAAAAGTATTTCCCAAACGGTGTCAGGTATTGAAAAGCAAAAATTCGATTCCTTTAATATGGCCCTAAAAAGGTCTCGTGTATTTTAAATAATTTTTAGCATTTCCTCTACACCAATTATATTATTTTGCATCATAAAATCAGAGTAACTTGCATAAAAGTGCATAATCCTCATTGCTGCGTTCATCGAAATATGCCTGATTGCCAGTAGTTTGAACATATACAGTAAACTATTCGTGCCCCTGTGTTTCAGCGGGACACCTGTCAATAAATCTCTCTTCCCCGACACTGAAGGAGCTGGAGAGACGATACACGTGGCTGGTTACAGGAGGTTATGCAAGACCACGTGACTGCAGAGCACGGCACAAATCAGCGATTATTATCCCCTTCCGAAATCGATGGCCACACCTGCGCACTTTCCTGGCACATATGCATCCATTCCTTCAGCGTCAGCAGCTGGAATACAAAGTCTACGTCATTGAGCAGGTTCGCCCCGTGCTGTCTGTGGGCTCGCACGGACTTATGTACACACTCTTACGTATAACATACACGAATGCATTTTTCTGCTGGCGTTTGGTGGTTAATTGTCAAGCCAGAAATTATTATTTTCATAATTGGATAATGTTTTTTGTGAGATATTTATTATGTTCTTACTTTGTTTCCTTATTACTCATAAAAAAATCTTTAAATTACATTAAAAGAGTTGCGCAGCTGTTAGCTGCAAACCGCAGGGTTTGATTCCGATATCAAAACCATGTCATAATAGAACAGAACCACGTGTGGGCAATGTAAGTGAAATTACCATCAAGCAGAGTAACTGATTCTCTCTAAAACATATATTCAATCAGCAGTGTACCGTTTTTGTTCCTTCAAAGATTTCCTTTTTTGTTTTTTCATAAAAAACACATATACATACTAATAAATAAAGACTGATAAAGCAAAACACACACATACACATATCTATATATGTATTGTATGCATGCATGTATGTATATATGCATATATACATATACATATATATATATATATATATATATATATATATATATATATATATATATATATATATATATATATATATATATATTGATTATTTTAGCTATGGCCGCCAGTTTTCAATCGGGCTGCTTTATTCAACGTTGGATACAAGGAAGCCAGTGCAGAAATGAATTATAACTGCTATATTTTTCATGACGTTGATATGCTGCCGGAAGACGACCGTAACCTCTATCGTTGCCTGAGAGTACCAGTTCACATGGGAGCATGGGTAGACAAGTTTCAGTATAAGTGGGTGATTTTTTTTACTTTAGCCGGGGGGGGGGTGATATCATGGATAAAGTTATGCAATGTGGCTGTACTGCCTCCGGTGCCTTAATAGTAATAAAAGTATTTTCAGTAGAACGTGTTTATTACAAACACGTATTCTTGGAACTCCCAAAAGGTGATTGTTACAGATAGTGAATGACAGTATCAACGGTTAATCGCACAGATTTAGAAAGCAATGGGCATGCCAAGTAAAGTCGCAATTGAAAAAGGGCGCACTGAGCATTGGTTCTGATGTTTTCAACACAGTGGATGAGTACGTAGATTACTAACACTCTTTTGTTTATTGATACTGCAAAAGATCTTATACCTTGTAAAGACGTGCTTATCAGTCGAAAGGACAAACCTTGAGTTATTGCCCATACCACGCTCTTAACACGTGGACGGTACCAAGCATGGAAAAGATATAATAATTCTGTTAGCAAAAAAAAGGGGAAAAAAATGCCCCCCCCCCCCCCACACACACAATGGCAATCCTTCACCGGGTACCAAAAGGTTCTACCACTTTACTAGTGCTGAATATTTCTGTTTCGGCAAACAAAAAGGCACTCCGGAATTATTTTTTTCAAAAGTCAGCCTGCACTAGACTGCAACGAAATTAGTGTAAAGAAGTGGTAGAATTTGTTGAAATCAATATCAGGATGCAAACTGCACCCCAGCATTCTACCCCTGGTCGAAAATTAGAACATTATCTCTTACAATACTGAGAAACCCAAAGTTTTTTTAACCATTATTTCGCTAGCCAAATTGAATGCAGAGCACCTACAGATAGCAACTCACCCCCACTACCTGCCTTTACGTATGGTACAACTGCCAGGCTTGACCTCTTTGTATTGAATGTAAATGATTTCCTTAAAGTCATTGCCTCGCTTAAAACTAGATCCACAACAGGCCCTGATGGCTTGAGCAACATTCTTTTCAAACAAACTAGCCAAAGTATTTCTGAATCCCTTACTAGATTATTCAACATTTCTTTACCTGCTAGTAAATTTCATGCGCAGTGGAAAAAATCCAATGTACGGCAGTTACACAAGAAAGTCAATACACCGTTAAAATCAAGTTACTGTCCAATTTCCTTACACAACGTATCAAAGGTCGAGTGACGAGGGCACGAAGCTTACGGCGTGGGCTTCCCCCGGTAACGTTTGAAAAATCGATACTCTCAGATGCGTTTTTCCTGGCACTTGATACCATATCAACAAGGACAATAAAATATTTGAGGCACACAAAATTCAATAAACTTGGCTTTCCCGTTAGCTTCCCTATTTCCTTTCAAGGCATGGCATACGGGATTAGATAAGTCCCAAACTTTAAACAGGGGGGCAGGGCAAGTGCTTCAAACTTTCTATTGTCCCTAGTCTGCACTCACTCATTCCGGTGAGCACGTTAAATGTGACTGCGACAACATAATGACTGCAGATATTTTGTTCAAGTTTGTTCATCACACATTTTTTTTTACGTTCACAACATTCAAATCTATACAGTGTAAATCTACATAGGGTGCTGCACAAAATAAAAACGATGCCACTTCAAAGCACTTCCCTATGTTTCATTATATTTAGCATGTAGAACAATAGTTCTTTGACATGTACCCCCAACTGACAGATTAAGATTAGACAATTCCATAAATAGTATTTTCATAACCTAAAAGGAAAAGATGAAGAGACATCTCTGAAGTTGTGCGAAACGAAACTTACACGGATACGTGGATACGTTGAAAGCGAGAGGCGAAATAACTGGCCTCCCTTATTATAATTATGCGTGACCAAATAAGCGATCTGACAAATCTGTCGCTGGTTTCAAATTAAAATGGCCACAAGTCATCATCATGATGGCAACATCACCAGCATGAGTTATAATACTGCGCAGACCAAGCAGGGGTAAAAAATTTGCTTTTTTTATGCAAGTTGCCCATGGGCACCCAGGATATTTTCTCAAGTTGCCCCAAAATCCCCGGAAGTTACCCATTTTCACTGATGTAAATAAATCATCAAATAACTGTTTACTGAGTCACCCAGCACTTGGTGATTCCACAACGAACAGTGTTCCTGTGCAATTGATTTACCTTACTGCATCAGATAAAACATTGATTGTTGACAAAATGATAGATTATATGCATCCAAGTCTAAAACACAAAACTTAAAAAAAATCAGGTTCAAAAAACTAAAACAGTGCATAAACTACTGCTAATTAATGTAGGATGTGGTATTGAATCATTGCATGTAGACTGAACAATTTCAAAATTTCCATTTTCGATTCACAAAGAGAAAATTGAAAGGAACTACCGCTTGGGCAACCAGGGAATCATCTAAAGTTGCCCCAACAAATTTTAAGTTGTCTAGGGCAACCACACACCCCTTAATTTCGACCCCTACCTTTGATGTAATATATAGCATTGTAATACCAAAAAGCACACAGAATGGATATTGAAATGTAAAGATAATTTATGGAAGTATGAAAACTTTATAGATCATAGATGTTAAAATATACCTCCAGACAGTAAATTTAATTTGAAAGGTCAATCTGCTTAATTTGATCTTCCAATGTTTAATTTTATTTTATGTTACATTTTTTTTGGTACTTTTTTCATCGCAAAGGGGGGAGGGGCTTCGATCGACCCCCCCCCCCCCCTCCAACACACACACACCCCTATCCGTCAGTTGATCTCGGTCGTCTTTCTATTTCGGGTTGGATCTGTCGCATTACATTCAGTGCCATAAAATCACTTTCGGTCATGTTTTGATGTAAACGAGACGAAAAAGATAAAAAAAAAACTCACCCTGCCTTGTATCTCGAATCTGGGAGAGACTACTATTCCCGAGGCAACACACCGCGCTCACATAGGTCTTATTCCAACACATGATTTATAATGGCACTTACATGTTAACAGTATTGTCACTGCAGCAAGTAGACGTTCATCTCTTCTAAAACCGCTTATGTTTAAGCTTTCCAGGAAAATCTTATCAAAATTGTTTCCATGTATGGTCCGTCTAGTCCTCGAATAAGGTTGTGTCCTTTTTCACAACTGCACACAAGCAGTATAAAGCTGCCAGAATATGCATCTGTGCTGTGAATTTAACGTCACGTGATAGACTGTTGTCTGAAATTGGCTGGGAACCGTTTCACACTCGCAGATATTTTTTTTAGTTCAAATCAGTGTTCCATTTTCCACGGAAGCGTACAAGGACCAAAAAAGGAAATTAAATAAAACTCGTAGTTTAGACTCTTCAATCCCGAGATTTGGAGTTTTTTCCTGCAAATTTTTATCTTTAAACCTGGAAATTTCGACTTTTTTTCTAAAAAAAAAAAAAAAGCAATTATTAACAGATTTTTTTTTACGTAATAAGTCGAATTTTTTTCCGGAAAATTTTGACCTTTTTCTCGAAATTTCAGCTTTTTTAGTTCGAAATATCGGCTTTTTAAAAGTCAAAATCTCAGATTTAAAAGTCGAAATGTCGGCTTAATAAATCGGAATTTCGACTTTTGAAAGTCGGAATTCTTTTGAAAGTCGAAAAGCTTTAATTTCGACTTTTGAAAGTCGAAATTAAAGCTTTAAAGAGTCGAAATTTCGACTTTTAAAAATCGAAATTGAAGCTTTGAAAAGTCGAAATTTTAAGTTTAAAACTCGTAATTTCGAACAAAAAGTCGAAATTTCGAGAAATGCAAAAATTGTTATATTTAAAATTAGAAATTTCGAGGAAAAATTCGAAATTACGAGTTTTATTTATTTATTTATTTATTTATTTATTTATTTATTTATTTATTTATTTATTTATTTATTTATTTATTTATTTATTTATTTATTTATTTATTTATTTATTTATTTATTTATTTCTTTATCTATCTATCTATCTATTTATTAATGTATGTATGTATGTATTTTTTGTTTGTTGTTTTTTGCTTTTTGTTCATTTTATTATTATTATTATCATCATCATCATCATCATTATTATTATTACTATTATTATTATCATCATCATCATTATTAATATTATTATTTTTATTATTATTATTATTATTTTTTTCGCTCTTTTTGTGGTCCTTATAGGCATCCGTAGTGTTCTATAAAATTATTTTACTAACCTTACAACCACTTACCCACTGGGTGTATATGAGTAAATCCCAAATCCCGAATCCCGAATCCCGAATCCAGAATTGAGACTTACTGCACACAGGCCGCCCCCTCCGCAGGCCCCCTCAACAAAGACAAATTAAATGCAGGACTGATCTTTACTTCAGATCTTTCACCCGTCCGCCATTCGCCTTCGGAAAGACTTACCTGATGGTGTCAAGCTTCTCCCAGCACTTTCAATCTTGAAAGTAAAACTTGCTAAAGTACTATTCTTTCGCCATGAAATTCCAAATTATTTTGCCTTTAGTGATCGCTTTGCAAATATATTTTACACCCAGCTTCGCCTAGGGCGGTCTAAAATCAATTTCTATTTTCATAAAGTAAACATTCTGCCCTCTGCTGCTCGTTCATATAGCTGCTTAAATGGAGATTTTGTCCTGTTTTGCCCACTTTTTGAACAACCTATACTTGCACTCCTGAGGTCTGTTGTAAATGTGCTTATCTGGTGTACATCTCAATTTATTAATAAAAAGTACCAGTGATAGACTTCTAAGTTATGCTTTCTGGTAGTCCCAGCCTTTCAGATGTGTTACAGATTGATCTTTTTTCAGCTATTCATTTGTACATAACTCAGACCAGACTTTTAGGCAACTAATAATTGGTACTTATTTTTACACCTGTTTGGTATTTCAACTTTCACACTGATGTTTACTGTCCTGAGTGTGTTTTGTATATTTATTGTGCCTTCTGTATGCCTGAAGAAACACTCAATTAGCTTCTCATCATAGCTATTGGGCAGTCCAGTACATTTTGGAAATAAATACGTTTACATACATTACACATGTACGTTGTGCATTATCAAATTGCACAATAGAATCACTCTTTTTAGGGCGGTGAGACAGGGATAGAGCTGGAGTTGTAGAATTGATCGTTCTTATAAGAAGTTGCCTTTTCAACATGAACATATTTTTAGAATTTCGAATGCCAAATACGATTGCCAATTTGATGATATCCAACATCATGAAAACAATTCCACTATAGGAAAATGTACTTTATTTGGTAAACTTCTTATGCGCAAGTAAGTTCAGGAAAATCTTGGATTTTACTTCGTTGATGAACACAGATATCGAAACGATAATCAAGGGAAGTATTTAAAAATATTTTATCAGGTAAATATGAAGTCTCTAAAAGCGTTACACGTGTATCATGCTTATTGACATATATGTGTGACCATTGAGCCAGACGATACAATTTCCGGTGTGTTTCATGCAAAATATTAACCCTTTCCCCCTTAAACCGGCCAAAGCCGGCTGGTGGTCAAACGTCGTCTGCTTCAGTGTTTTCAACTAATTGCAACACTTATGAAAAACAATTTGACTGAGAAATGTACATGAGACTTATCAAGATCGCATGCCCCAGGTCAACAGCTTTCCTTGGCATGGGTTGGCCAAGGAAAGCTGTTGACTCAGTCTTAATTCAAGGGGGAAAGGGTTAATTTACTCTATCTGTGTTTTGAAGATTGGTACACCCCACGATATTTGGCGGCGTGAATGCCTTAAAGCCGGAGCACATTCAACGAATAAACGGATTTTCTAACCGCTTTTGGGGCTGGGGTGGTGAGGATGACGATCTGTACTCCAGGTATTTATCATGCTATCGTACGTCTCTGTCAATACATCATTAGAATAATTTCATTTATTGACCTATATCTGCAAAAAATTGAGTGTGTGCATAAGACTATTTCATTGAGGCTGCCTTTTGGTGTTTCGAAATTTGTTTGTTTAGAAGAGATTTTAAGAGATTTTCTCAGCACGGCAGATTATATATACACACACACACACACACACACACACACACACACACACACACACACATATATATATATATATATATATATATATATATATATATATATATATATATATATATATATATATATATATATATATATATATATATATATATAATGTAATTATATACATATGTAATATATACAGAGAGACAGAGACAGGCCCAATGTTGTTGATAGGCAAAGGAACTTACGTAGTGCCAAGATCAAGGGGTGGCGCATGTTTACAGTTGACAAACTTTCAGCTCCCTGTTATCGACAATCTGGCATCATAAGTGATTATACAGACTAATTGTCATATCACTTGATATTGCATCATATGTGAGAAAGCGATGAAAATCGACAAGTTTTATGGACTATCAACTATAAACCGTCTACACTGGTATTAGTACCTCTTTGAACAGGAAATGGCGTAAAATGGCATTTTTGCTATCCTGCTTGAAGCGTGAAATAATCACTTAAATTACTCAAATCGTTTTCCGCTCAGGTTAGAAAAAATACAAAGGGTCAGGCATGGTTTGCTGTTCCTGTTCCAGGGTTACCAAATGTGGGGGCTTAAGGATCACACGCCCGAATCCGGTAAGAGGTCGTTACACCATGATTAAACATGAGGCAGATGCAGCGAACCCGAGGAACCCTGATAGGTATCTTCTTCTTCTTCTTCTTCTTCTTCTTCTTCTTCTTCTTCTTCTTCTTCTTCTTCTTCTTCTTCTTCTTCTTCTTCTTCTTCTTCTTCTTCTTCTTCTTCTTCTTCTTCTTCTTCTTCTTCTTCTTCTTCTTCTTCTTCTTCTTCTCCTTCCTCTACCTCTTCTTCCTCCTTCCCCCTCTTCTTCTCCCTCTCCCTTTTCCTCTCCCTGCCCCCCCCTCCCTCACCTCCTCCTTTCCTTCCTCCTCTTCCTGGTCCTTCTCCTCCTCTTACTCTTCATTCTTATCTCGAAAGTAGAGGTAAAATGTTCGCTTTAAAGTAATATCCATCCCATTTCATTATTTAAAATATAAAGCCAAATATCTCTTAAATAGTCATGATTAACATAGCAGATATATGCATATACATAAGTGATTTGATAATGCACCGCGATCGACATATACGGCCACACAGTGACAACTGTTGCACAAACAAACAGATAGTAGTGAAACTAGAATGCACCACGTTTTAGGGCTATTTTTTGAAAACTACCTGATGAAAAAAGGCTTATCGTTAAAGCATTTGAATTTGCAGATATTAAACTTTAAAACTTATCCATGATTCTCTTAGTGCGTCGGTTCTCTCAATCGGCTCTTTTTTATGTTGGTGCAAAACTAAAACTGCAAACAGAAAAACCCGGACTCTTCACTTTTGTGAACCAATAACTTTCATGTGGATCAAACTTTTAAAACTCGCTGAAACGTTATTGCATTTAAGACTTTAATGCTCAGCTGGGTCTTTGAATAAAAAAAGTCTGTCAATAAAAACTCGAGCAATATCTAGCAAAGTTGTGCGTGTTACCTCTTTCATCAATCCAGGAAATCCACCTTCAAAAGGAAGGTTTGGCCCTTGAACGCGAACAGACAGTCGTAGAATTAGGTCAAATTTAAACGATGGCTAATACAATTTTGTGGGTAAAGGCTTCAATGTTCAGCTGTCTTTGTTTGAAACAAAATCGAGCAACAAAAACTCCAGTAATATTGCTGCAAAGTTGAGCTTCTTCCCTCCGTTCTCAATCCGGATATTCCGCCTTCAAAAGGCAGGGCGCGCCTTTAAACGCGGACAAACAGTCATAGAATTAGTTTACAGTTTGGAGCGGCCAAACACGTCTTTTTTTTTTTTTTTTTTTTCGTTTTTTTTTTGTTTTTTTTTTTTTTTGTTTTGTTTTTTTTTGTTTTGTTTTTTTTTGGGGGGGGAGTTGTGTTTTTGTTTTTTTGTTTAACGATCTGGGACGGGTAGCAGGCTCATCTGACATCAAAGTGAGCTTTTTTCCTCTGCCCTTTGAAAGCCAACTTGCGAAATTGTTTTAGGCGTGATGTCAGAGGGGGCGGACTTATTGATTTTATTATTTTTCCCTACTGTCAGACTCATGTCAGTTAAGTTACTTATAAGTTTGCTCTTGTTTAGACCTTTGCTTTCAAATCTGTTCATATCGTAACCACCACCGTAATAATCTTGGTCCAGTAAATCTAATCTTATAGAGTTACATGTTCAATTAGCTATATTGGCTGGCTTTTCTCTGACATTTAAGCGTTTCGTTGACACGGTACCTATCATTTTGATCAAAGGTTACTTCAGTGATACTAATATTATCAATAGAAAAGAGACAAAAGTCAATTAACTTTCTTGCTACTAGTGGATTTGTTTATTATACTTGAGTCTTTATGTGTAGAACCATTTCTTGGTTGATGTTACCCTATCCGATGTCCAAGCTTCATACCAGCCATAAGCTAACCTGTCCCTGTCTAACCTACATAAATATGGAAGTACTATTGTACATATTGATCATGTATCTCTGTAAAATTTTTACCTAGGCTACATAAGCCCAAATATGTTAAAGGTTTTTCAGCGGGTAACTGCGCATAACATGTTTCGGGGCCTGTAGCCGTGCATGCCTCTCTCAGTAGCAGTTCCTTGTCTAAGCTAAATATTTTCAGCAAAGACAACCCACATAATATGCTTACCTCCACAGTTACAGTTCTGAGGCAAACTTGAATTAAAATAACAGTCCATTATGACTTCTGGTTCAAGGGTCAAGATTTTGAAATAACACTCTGCCTAAACCTGCATATAATCAAGCATATTCATCCCTATTATAATATGATAAAAAGTAGATAAGAGTAACTGTTGCTCTGCTCCCTTATATTTAATAACCTGTCAGCTAGGGCCCTGTATTCATTGCGTGACTAAAACCTGCGCCTGTCATGCGTATCAGTGGCCCAAGACCTATACTGTCGGCGTGTCAGAGGTTCGTATGATTATTCCCAAGGAGGATAGAGAGAGTCTCTGTCTACCCTCCTTGTTATCACCATAATTACGCAACAAACGGCCACTTCGCTAAGCTGTGTGCCACGTGACCGTTTGATTTCGCGAATTTTATCCGACAAGCACACCTGCAGTCCAGGCTTTCTACGAAAATAAGAAACTGAACACCAGCGATGTTTTTTATGGAGCAAAGACATGTGTATTACCATAATATTTTGCAGCACCCTTCCCCTTCACAACACAAATCGACAAAAATATTTATTTTTAGATAGATAGGGACAAGTTGTTATGTGCATGTTAGCACAATCTGGGCCCAAGATGTGGTCCTCCTGATCAGAATAAAAATCGCTGCGTGCAGCGTGGGATTCGACAGTTTATGACTATTACCTGTGTAATACACCACTGAATCATTACAGTCAGGCAGCTCATACGCCCCCCCCCCCCTCATCCAAATTAGGAACTGTACCACATTCACAGCTTACCCAACTTGCGTGAACGGACTGTTGCCAGGCATAAATAAATATTGATTTCCTGACCTGACGTTTCATCATTCAGGGTGATATCGATATGGCACAATACACTATAGTACAGCACAGTACATGGCAATACACCATATAGTGGTACAGCGCGATTCAGTATAGTACAACTCAAGAAAGGACAACAAAACACAGCAAAGCACAATGCAGAAATTCCGTCTTCCCATCTCTTTTTGTATGTCGAATATTTTCTGCAGGAGTGTTGATCAGAATGTTGAGAGTTGGTGTATTTGTTTTTTTACAATCTGCTGATACATTCAATCTCTCTTCTATAGGCACATGGTGCATGACCATTCCTACAAATTACACTGCAAAACGGATGGATTGAACTCATTGAAATATTACGTTGTCAGCAGGAAGGAGACACAGTTGTATACACATTTAGCGGTTGGGTTCGACGTTTCACTGGATGTCATTTTACGCTTTCGTCGACTGTTCAGTCAGAGAAGTGATAAGCATACAACAAATAGTTATGAGAACACAACAACAGCCTATGCGCATACAACAAACTTTACCCTTAAGGTGTAAGTAAAAAGACAAATAATCTACATATATTTGGAGTTGCTTGTTGTGTGTGTGTGTGTGTGTGTTTGTTTTTTTTTTTTTTTTTTTTTTTTTTTTCTTGTTTTTTTTCTTTGCCATTTGAAATATATTGGCATTTGAAATATATTGGCGTGCACACACATATACGCATGTGTGTGTGTGTGTGTGTGTGTGTGAGAGAGAGAGAGAGAGAGAGAGAGAGAGAGAGAGACTAGGAAAACTGGCTTATTTCGTGCATTGGCAAAAGGTGGTCCTCTCACTTGAAAAGTGCACAAAACGCTTCTGTTTCAGATACCACTGCAACAGCACACCTTTGTAAATGGGGAAAGTCTAATTAGATTCCAAATACATCTGATTAGAGGAGACAAACTACATATAGTCGCAATCAAATCCATTTTCCCTTAAAACACACACACTCTATCTATCTATCTATCTATCTATCTATCTATCTATCTATCTATCTATCTATCTATCTATCTATCTATCTATCTATCTATCTATCTATCTATCTATCTATCTATCCATCCATCCATCCATCCATCCATCCATCCATCCATCCATCCATCTATCTCTCTGTCTGTCTGTCTGTCCGTCCGTCCGTCCGTCCGTCCATCCGTCCATCCATCCATCCATCCATCTATCTATCTATCTATCTATCTATCTATCTATCTATCTATCTATCTATCTATCTATCTGTCTGTCTGTCTGTTCAGCTATCTATTTGTCTGTCTGCAGTACCATCCTTTGAACGAATTGAGGTCTAAAGGACATGGTATATTACTTCAGTACTCTCGTGTATATATATTTCTGCCCATGGTTAACATCTAATACCCTGAAAATTGTATATTTTCTAAAAAAAAAAAAGTTTTCAATTTGATTCTGGTGCTAGATAAAAAAAATAATGTGTCTATTGGTGCGATTAAATTTAAACTTAAATTCTGCATAACATTTCTGGTGTTAATGCTATTTTTACTGCAAATAGAGCAAAATGGAAGTTTTTTTTAATTGAGCAATTAGAATTAAATTTCATGACACTTTAAAGACATCTCATTATATTTAATAGCTTAATATAATAACATGTACTTTTAGAAAAAACATAATTCATAAAATAGCTAAATGTAATAACATGAACTTTTACAAAAAACATATTTTATATAATTTTAAAAAAGAAGTCCAGTGTACATAAAGAGATGTTTGCAGCAAAGTTGTAGCTTGTACGTAGAGTACTGTATGAATGTAAGACGCCTTTAAGGTACCAATAAGCGTTACAGCGCAAATTTAGAGCAAATCACCAGGCAGCTGTGGCTATATTTTTGTCAATATTTGAGCACCAAACGAGCAATGAAGTTTGTTTCATTTATGAATAGCTTTCAATATCAGATCTCCTGGCCGGCCGTAACCTCCCGACCATTGCAGGGCAGTAATTCACGTTTCCGCACATATCGTCATCAGTACAAGTGTTTGTGATATACCCTTGTTTTTTTTTTTACATCGTATTCATTATATATATATATATATATATATGTATATATATATATATATATATATATATATATATATATATATATATATATATATATATATATATGTCTTTATTCGTACACAAAAGGTACACTGAGAAAAACAAAACAAAACAAAAACCAACAAAAAAAAAAAAAAAAACAAGTTACATAAAAAGCAAATACATAATATACATACCTGTACAGAGCCGCCAGTGAATCAAATATACAGAATTAAAGAAGGAGAAAAAAGGACGGCTGTTATTGCTCGTCCATATCAAGGCATATATCCAATACTATGCTGACTATACTGTACATAGATAGTGAATAGTCTCACACAGTTGTTGCCTGGTAAAAATGGTGTCCAATTTCGCATCTCTGGCTAAGCAAAGTTCTCTGATCATTTCGCTGTGACAGACGTTATAGTTTTCTTGCGATAGAACTGCTTTATCCGTAATAGATCGCAAGATACTTTGCAAATTTGATCTATTCAAATTGTATTTATCTATTTGATAACTGGATGAGACATAGTTTAAGGAGTTGCAAAACTGAAGAGCAACTACCTCCAAGTGCCACAAATCCACATGTCTTCACAACACTGTTCTCACTATTAATTACTTTATGAAAAAATTTCATGAAACGTTTATGTACTTGAACTTCTGCAGGTAAATCCCTAGAAATAAGTGGTAGTAACACATTATGTGTTCGATACGGTAGTCTCCAAAGAAATCTAATGGCCTTTCTCCAGGCAGTGCTGAAACGTTCCACTTCACGCTTAGAGAAGTCCCATAACTGACATCCGTATAAAGGCATGCAGTAGGATTTAAACAATTTGTGTCTTACGTCAGGGAACGCATACCCAAATTGGGCCATTAAGAGATTCACTTCTGTTTGAAATCGACTGATACAATTAGAAATACTGTTACTCAATGCGTTTTGTCCCACACAATGACCAAGATGTTCAAATGTATTAACTTTACAAATAGGCAAATTGTCAATAAACAATGTTGGGAAAGCATCATCATTGCCACACACCATGTGTTTTGATTTGTCAGGATTAAATGAGACTTTGTAACCTTCAGAAAAATTTTCACAAATGTCTAACATTTTAGACATTGCTGAAACAGTGGGAGAAATTAAAACTACATCATCCGCATATGCCAAAGCACCTGTAAAATGGTGACCGATATGACAACCTAGCCCTGACTGTTTTAAACGTAACAGTAGCACATGTATATATACACCGAATAAAATTGGAAATAACACTCCTCCTTGCTTGACGCCGTTCGTACAATTGAATCTTTCGGAGGTTGCACCTCCCCACATAATACTTACACTTTGGTTGGTATACATATTGAGCAATAATCTCGCAGTGACTGGACATATACCTCTATGCAATAATAACTTAAATAGCTTGATATAATCTACCCGATCAAATGCCTTTGAGGCGTCGAGGAAGACAAGTTGGACATCTGAATTTTGGGACGTGTAATAATTAATACATTCAGACAAGACAAACGTGCATTGTGTAGTAGAAGTATCTGGCTTAAACCCGAATTGGAGGTTCGAAGAGTTTAGTACATCACTATTTCCTTTTAGTATCACCCAGTCTAAAAGCTTACCTAAGATGCTACTAAGAGCAATACCACGATAGTTTTCAGAATCGCTAAGCGATTTCCGCTTACATTTGGGAATGAGATTTAAAGATATGCGTAAGAAACTGTCAGGTGCATAGCCATGTTTAACCATGCAGGAAAATAACAGAGATAAATATACTTGAAGCTTCAATGTTCCCTGAGTAACATGGTCTGAATAATACCCAAGGTCGCCATCATGCTTTCCTGATTTCAGATGCTCAACTGCACTCTTAATACTTTCAACTGTTATATTCAATAAAGAACAGTCGTTATTCATATAAGTACCTGAATCAATAAGACCATTGATCTCGTCACGTAAATTATACATCTCTTGAGCGTCATAAGATACAGAATTATATAACTTTTTATATTTATCTGCGAAGAGATTTGCAATGTCATCATCCTCGGTTTCGTTGTCTATCATTCTTGGTCTTGATTGTACATTGTTTTTAATCTTTTTAATAGTACCCCAGAAATCTTTTCTATTGCTTTGAGTCATTGTTTCAGCTAAGCGATTTGCAATATGCATATCTTTATTCTTTTTAACTGCTCTGAGCTCATAATGGTACTTAGCACGTGTCTTAATACGGATGTCGGCAATTATTCCAGCCCTGGGAGAGTTATTACTTTTCCACAAATTGTGCCAAAATATTGCCTGTTTCCTATATGGCTCTACCCTTTCGGTCCATCCAGGAATCGCTTTATTGCTTTTACATCCATAGCAGCATACCAAAGAGGTTTTGGGGTTTTTTGTATCGGTAACGAATCGACTTGCACTTTAGAAATTTCTAATTGTATTTTGACAGGGTAGTGATCTGAGAGATTATCACCCTCCTGTGTACACAAATATTCAGAGACCAAGTGCGATAAATTTTCCGACACAATGAAGTGGTAAATTGTAGTTTTTTCCCCATTCACCTTACTCTCAAATGTATAGTCAACTTTGTTTTTGTCATGGAACAATAATCACTTAAGACTTTCCCTTTGAATAAATGACTTCATCATAGCCGTATTCAATGAACCTTGGCGTGACAAATCAGTATTCCAGTCACCCCCAATTAGAATATAATTCATATCCAATTCTTGTATTTTAGAAGATATTTCACATAAAATGTCATTAAATTCACGAGTTTTGTCACATTGGGTATTTGAGTCACAAGGCATATAGACATTCACGATAAGCATACTGATTTTGTTCATTTCTAGCATAATGGCACAGACTCTTCTTGACTAAAAAAATACAGGCGTTACTTTACAAGCCAGATTTTTATTCCAAATGATAGCACATCCTCCAAAAGGTCTACCTGCTATAAGTTCATCATCGGCCATTCCTGATACTCCGTGTACATAAATGTCTGAAATTTTGTTTTCAAAAATGCCGATTTGTTTGCTCAAAAGCCAATGCTCTTGCACAAAAACAATATCATTGGATTTAGTAAGTTTATCAATATACTCAAGTCTGCCGACACCGTGGCCATTGGAATTAAAGCTAGCAAAACTTAGGTTAGCCATCATAAAAAATATATAAACAAATATGAGGAACTTGAACATGATCTCGATTTACGGCAAAACCTCCAGGTCTCTATTCTTGGGAGGGACAAATTTTCGAACCTTGACTCCAGCAGGCCAGAGGGAATCATGAAAGAGATCGTTAAATTGCGACACCGGTACCGTGAGCTTAAATGACTTAAATTTGGCACGCGGGTCAGATATGCATTCTAAGTAACGTACTTCAAACCCATTGTCTATCATATACATCTTTAAATCATCTACCTCAGTGGAACAATCTACCCTATATATAAACAAATGTCTGTCAGGTTCTGGAGCTCCACGAAATCTACCAAATCTACTTTTAGCTTTTCCAGTTATAATCTTACGTCTCTGTTTTTCATTTCGATGGTGTCGCTGTATTTGCTCTCTTGGTAGTTGGAACCCATCGGAGTCAACAGATCTGTCACGCCAGGATTGTGAATTACCAAAAATGTGCTGGACATCACTGTACCTATCAATTAATGCTTGACTAATGGTCCGTCTTAGGTCCGAATCTCGCGATCTTGATCTGGAAAGGTTATCCCAGAAGTTATTATGTAGTAATGGTAAGCATTTTCCTGTGACTGACTTATTTTTGGGTTGCATGTTAACGGTAAAGGCACAATGAGTTGCACATGACTGACAAAGATGAAAGGCCAGCCGCCCACTGGTATTGGAAGCTGCGTAGGTGAGGCATCAATGTGGTAGCTATCCAAACAAGTTTTATCTGATAATAGGATAAAACACCTCGCAATATACAATAGTAATTGGACATACACTTAGACGTGCACAAGTCCCTGGTGCATGTCCTTATTTTCTCATCCTGTGGTCCCACCCAGAAGTGCGATATATTTTCTGCTCCACAAAGTTATCTGTATAATAGTATGCCAACTGCACAGTACAGTTTTTTTTTTAAGAAGGCCCTTCTGTCATTTTTAAAACTGGTCGACACTGCAGCTGAGCCGGTTTTAACAGTATCAGCTATTGAGTCCTAATCAGTTCTTATCCCTTTCTCATTGTTATAAGGCTAAGTGGCAAGTGGTCTTTGATGAATCCATGGTAATTTTAGTCACTGACTACTCAAGCGAGACAAAGCTTACTGTGTCCCTGCGGCTGCCGACACCACGGTGCCCTCTATCTGATGCGGTGCACTGCAATCAATCCCTCATTACACAGTAGCTCAATTAACAGCTTCTGAAGAGGGCTGTTAGACCCCTAAATGTAAACAAGCCCCTAAATGTAAATTTACATTTAGGGTAAGGTGTCAGACCGCTAACTGTAAACAGTATCCCTAAATGAAAACGCAAATTTGTCGAAAAAAGGATGGTACAACCCCTAACTGTAAACACGCCACTAAATGTAATTATTTGGGTAGGTGGACACTGGACTCCTAAATGTAAATGAACGTTAAATGGCATGGCTTCATACGGGTCAAGAGTCTCGCATCGATGCTTAAGACTGGCTCAACAATGGAACTCTCTCGGGTATCCCGGTACCTGGGTACTAGCGAAACAACGCGGGCACCCGAATCGACAGCTATCACCCGTGGAATTAACGGGTTATATATATATATATATATATATATATATATATATATATATATATATATATATATATATATATATATATATATGTATATTTCTTTTTAAGAGCCTATAGATAGTTTACACACAATAACGTCTCACCGACAAAAAAATCAACTTTCGGGACTCATTATTAATGGTCACCATTTTACTGCATTGGAACTATTTAAAAATATATTTTTTTATTGTGAAGAAAATGGAAATATTAGTCGGGGGCTCCAGAGGCAGGCCAGGCCCCAAGAAGCTCAGGAGTTCGTGATGCTTCAAAGGCTATTTCCTGACTATTCTGATATTAAATTTATCAACTTTATGAACAGAAGAAAAAACTTTTTTTAGTTTTACAGAGTCTTTCTATGATGATGATGATGATGATGATGATGATGATGATGATGATGATGATGACGACGATGATGATGATGATGATTGTTTTATTTACCCCGTCATCTGGGAAATAATTATATACAAACACATCGAAATTAGAATATAAAGAAGAGATAAAAGAAATAAGTAAAAGAACAATATACAGTAAGGTCAAATTTAAGTAAGCAAAATCCCTGTGAAGGCCTGGTACTGACTACTACTAATACTACTACTACTACTACTACTGCTACTACTACTACTACTGCTGCTGCTGCTGCAACTACTACTACTACTACTGCTGCTGCTGCTGCTGCTGCTACTACTACTACTACTACTACTACTACTACTACTACTACTACTGCTCATAATTTTGTTCACGCCGATATCGGGGAAATAATCACATACAAACACATCGACATTAGAAAATAAGGTACAGGTTTATGACTGATCTGAAAGTGGATTATAGCTTAAAGCCAAAGTAAGCAAAATACCTCTGAAGGCCTGGTACTGTTCCCAAGTCTGGTGGATTTATTATTCTCATTATTGTCAGCAGTAGTAGTAGTAGTAGTAGTAGTAGTAGTAGTAGTAGTAGTAATAGTAGTAGTAGTGGTGATAATATTATTATTATCATTGTCATTTTCACTATTATCATCATCATCATCATCATCATTATTATTATCATTATTATTATTATTATTATCATTATTATTATTATTATTATTATCATTATTATTATTATACATGGATATTATTATTATTATTATTATCATTATTATTATTATTATTATTATTATTATTATTATTATTATTATTATTATTATTATTATTATTATTATTATTATTATCAATACATAGGGGTGGGACAATGACCAATAACTAAACCTGAACATACAAGTGCAAATATAAGCAAATAAACAAAATGTAAACGGAATATTATTATCATCATCATCATCATCATCATCATCATCATCATCATCATCATCATCATCATCATCATCATCATCATTATTATTATTATTATTATTATCATTATCATTATCATTATCATTATTAATACATAGGGGTGGGACAATGACCAATAACTAAACCTGAACATAGTAGTGCAAATATAAGCAAATAAACAAAACTTAAACGGAAGAAAACTTAAAGGAGTGACATTAGTACAAATTTAATTATCATTTCAACAACTGAAACTCAAATTGGGTTCTGTTTATTCTTATTGCTTGTGCATTGATACTCTCTTTTGATCATATTTATCAAATCTGATGGCTAAATTTAATTATGAAAACAGAAAAGAGGTGTCTAAATGACACAACACATAATCTTGATGCTTGGCGAACAATCAGTGATCTCTTAGCTAATAAAACCTCATTAAAAGCCTTTATCTGATAATTTTATTGAACCCCCAACATGGATATACCAGATCCAGATTTCAATGAGAGTGGACGTGCGGTGATATTGTGGGTGAAGTTTGTATAAGATAAGCGGAAAACTTTTGAGTAACCTTCGATTTGCAGTCAATGATTTTTGTGGGCACATATAGAGACAGTGCAGGGACATTTCTGAGTGGATGTAGGTAGTACTTTGGAAGATATTGGTAGTTGTTGTGGGAAAAGAGCAAAGATGCCATTTTGAAACCGCAGGAACTTTGAAATTGTAAATAGACACTTGATCAACTGAGGATGCCGGGCCGAGGGTTGTCATATAGGATGGTACGGGAGTGCAGGGGTTCAGGAGGGTAGGCAGTGGGGGACAGGTAAGGAGGGTAGGGGCGAGGGTTTCTCGTGAGCAGGGGCAGGGGTAGGGGACCAGGGATGGGAGCAGGGATGACCAGGGTCGAGAGGAGAGTTGGAAGGAGGGTGAGGGTCCAGCGTGGGATAGATTTATAGAGTGCAGGGAGTGTGGTATGTGGGAGGTGCAGGAGGGTGGAGACCCTAGAGCTACAGTTGGCAGCCCTGAAGTTTGAGTTGGAAGAGGCTCGGGACAGGGCAAGGGATGTGGAGGGCAGTGAGGTGGGGCAGAGGGTGGGGGGAGGGAGGAGGCGAGACAGGTAGCAGGCTGTAGTGACGAGGGGGAGATTAGGGAAGGAGGGGAGGGGTTAGCACGGGTAGCATAGGGTAGTAAGGAGGAGGGGAGGGGAGAGAGGGCTAGACATGCAGTAGTGGTGGGAAGTAGTATTGTAATGAGGGTAGACAGGATGTTCTGTAGGCAGGATAGAGGGAATAGGGTTAGGGTGTGTTTACCAGGGGCAAAGATTAAGGATGTGGAGGAGTGTGAAGAGGGGTTAGTCAGGTCTTGTGGGGAGTGTCCGAGGGTGGTGGTACAGGTAGGGACTAATGACCTAGCGGACAGAGAGGAAGGGGGAGGAAGGGGCAGGGTGGGAACAGAGATAGTGCTGGAAAGGTACAAGAGTCTGCTGGTTAGGGCAGTTAGACTGTGAGCCTCTTGTGATGGGGATTTTGCCCAGGTATAGAATGAATGGGTGGGAAGCTAGCAAGATTGTAGCAATTAATAGGCAGCTGGGAGGGTTGTGGAGGGAGAGAGGGTTTGCCTTCAGGGATGAATGGGAGGACTTTGTAGGCAGGAAGGAGATGTTTGCGTGGAATGGTTTTCACCCAAGCCAGCTAGGAGGAGACAGGTTAGAGCAGGTGTATAGTGAGTGAGTACAACAGCACCAGGAAAACTAGGTAACCCAGCACCCATTCAAGAGGCTCAGACTGGCAGGGAGGGAAGAGGAAAGAAAGCAGAAAGGAAGGACCAGCGGCCAAGGATTAGAGTGGGGTATGTAAACTGCAGAGGAGTTAGAGGAAGGCTGGTAGATATTTGTATGGTAGCTGAGCAGGAAGACGTGGATGTCGTGGCCCTGACATAGACACATTTAAGGGGAGGAGAACGGGATCAATTAGATATACCTGAGGGGCATAACTTCACAGGAAGAGGGAGGGCAGTAGGGCAGAGAAAGGGAGGAGGGGTAGGTTTTCTCGTTAAGAAGGGAATGAAGTGGCACAGGGTTGGGATAGAAGATGATGAGAACAGTGAGATTAGGAACGAGATACAGTGGATAGGAATAGAGTCACAGAGGAGTAAGATAGCACTAGGGGTAGTATATGTAGGCAGAGAGGGATTACAGAGGAATGGAACGACCAAGTGTATGAGCAGTTAAAAACACATATCAACAGTGTACAGGAGCAGGGATACCAGGCCATGGTTGTGGAGGACTCCAATGGTCACATAGGAGATGGATTAGACGGGATTGATGGAGGTGACAGAGACCAAAACAGGAATGGCAGGAGGCTACTTAGCTTCTCTAGAGAGTTTGGGCTACGGATTTTAAATAGGGACATGCCTTGTAAAGGAAAGTGGACATGGGGTGCAGTTGACAGGAGATCAACATAGACTATGTGCTGGTAGATGAGAGAATTTTCAGGGATATTGAGACATGTAGCAGTGATGAGGAAGGGCATATGGATATTGGAAGTGACCATAATTGGATAGTTGTGAATCTAAGGTGTGTGAAGAAAGAGAAGAAACAAGGGGCATCAAATGGGTGTGGTGTGTTGGTAAGGATACTGACTGGGAGGCATACAAAGACTACGTGATGAGCTGAGGGGGTGGGAGGAATGGTGGGTGGTGAGTGAATCAGTTGATATTCAGGGGATGGCAGATGAAATGAGGAGAGTAATATTGGAGGTTGCAAAGGACGTAATAGGAAGGAAAAGAGTACCAGTAGAGAAGAAAGAGCATAGCATAGATGCAGAGATAAAGATTGCAATTAAAAATAGGAAGGTTAAGAATAAAGCTTGGAGGTTTGTTACGAAATACAGACAGCAGAATAGAATAGCTAAGGCTGAGGAGGAGTACAAGGAGGCAAGAAGGATCGCACAGGAGATGAAGACACAGAGAAGGATAAAGAGGAATGATGAGATGACGAAAAGGGTTCTGGCAAATGGAGGTGATTCATCAGCAGTTTTTTGGAAACAGGTGTTGAGAGGGAAGAGGGTAGGAATTGACAAGCTTAAGCATAAAGGCAAAGTAGTAGAGGAGGCTATAGATAAAGAAGCGGCATTGCAGGAAATTAATGACCCACCGTGGGGGGTGGGGGAGCCACCTATTGGTAGAGTAGAAGCAGGACCTGAAAGGTGGGAACAGAAACTATGCAAGAGAATTGAGTGAGTAGAGATTGAAATAGCAGTGGACAAGTTGATAGTAGGAAAATTCCCAGGGCCAGATGGGGGTACTAAATGAGTTTATAAAGAGAGGTCCAGAAAAAATGTGGGAGAGTATGAAATTTGTGTTTAATTTGGTTATTGAAATAAAGGAGGCCCCAAGATGATGGAGGGAGCTGAAGATAGCATACATTCCGAAAAAAGGATCAGTGGATAGCCTAGATCAGTGCAGAGGGATAGCATTAGTCTTAAATACAGGAAAGATTTTTGCATGTGTAATGTACATGACACTAGGGAGAGTTGTGGAGAGGGAGCGTTTCTTAAGAGATATTCAGAATGGTGAATGCTGATCATGTGTTTACATTATCATAGGTGCTAGAGATAGCAAGTAAAAGGAAAAGAAAGGTGTACATGGCCTTCCTTGATGTGCGAAAAGCTTACGACAGGGTTTGGAGAAATGCACTGTGGGCTAAAATGGAAGGGCTAGGCTTTGACGTTGGCTTTCTGGAAGTTTTAAACGCTCTGTATGCAGATATAAATTGTAGTCTCAGTATAGGAGATGTGGAAACTCAGGGAGCAAGGTTACACATTGGGCTAAAACAAGGTTGTTTGTTATCACCTATTTTATTTGCCATATACATGAGAGAACAGGGAACTGAACTGTCAGAGAGCAATAAAGGAGGAACAATAGGAGGAGAAAAGATACCAGGTTGTTCTTTGCTGATGACATTGCGTTAATGGCAGATACAGATAGAGAGTTAAAGGAACTTTTGAGGATAGCAGGTGACGATGGTGAAAAGTGGAGATTAGAGTTTAGTGTGAAGAAAAGTCAGGCCATGGTCTTGGGGCAGAAGGGAAGACAGGAGGAGAAATGGATGGTAGGAAAGTTTAGGATACCAGAGGGTCAAGAGAAAGTCACTAGAATTGGAGAGGGTGAGGTGTACTAATATTTAGGGGTGAACATTGAGGTCACAGCACAGGGAATGTTTAAGTACCATGTTGAGAAAATCACAGAAGGTGAATAGAGTGAAAGGTATGATAAAGGTCGTGGCAGTGAACAGCTTCAATAGATTATTTACAGGCAGGGTGCTGTGGGTGCGTGCAGCCACACCTGGGATGTTATGTGGGTTAGATGTGATAGGCACCAGTGAAAAGGATATTGAATGGATGGAGAAGGCACAGAGGGAGATGGGAAAATGGGTGCTTGGAGCACCACTGTGTGTATCAACAGAGGCTGTGTTGGGAGAGTTGGGATGATTACCAATAAGAGATAGAATAGCTAAGGCTAGGTTAGGCTCTTCGGGATATTTGCACCAGGTGAATTAAAAAAAATGGTCTAGGAAGGTGTACATGGAGGCTGTTAGTGAAAAAAAACAAAATGGATTCAAGAAATAGACAAGTTAGCAGAGAAATATGAGTTGAAAGGGCCAGATGAGATTGAAGTGGCATGGAAATCGTATATAGGAAAGGTGATTCAAGAGAAACATGTGGAGCGGTGGAAAAGAGGGGTTGAGGAGAAGAGCACCCTGAAAGTATATAGAGCTGTAGACAAGCCAGTGAAGACTAAATTTTGGGATGGTAGCAAGGGTTCTAGACTGTAATTTCAGGGCAGAGCAAGAGTGATCAATCTGGAGAAGAGGAAACAGAAGTGGATGAATGGGAGTGATAGGAAGTGTAGGGTGTCTAGGGAGGATCTGGATGAGACCATTGATCATATGTTGACATGGTGTGCAGGGTATAGAGCACTTAGAGACCAGCTGTTTGTACAAAAGAGAAAAAGAGATGGGCAGTGTAAAAGCTAAGAAGGGCGATTTTCCAGGAAGTAGAGTTGGTTAAGAGTCAGTGAAAGGCTTCTTGATGCAGTGCTGGGATAGTAGGAATAATATCTTAGGATTAGTCACTGAAGAGAATAGAAGGCAAACTTAGAAGAGAAGGTAGCCCTTATTAGGGCTCCCATGACCTTACCAGGTGGCATCATCAGCAGGGGCGGTGGGTATGCCAAGCGCAAAGTTGAGACAGTGGGATAGGGCTGAGTGTGTGGGGGGGGGGGGGGTTGTAATAAAGGCCACCTGACTAGCTACTAAGCTAGTCAGGACTACGGCAGAGAAGCGGAGTGCCACATGATATTATAGAGGGAAAAGAAATTTTAATCTTATAGTTGGCTCACAGCTTTTAGTTTGGTATAACAATGGACAGACTGGCATGAGCATGCCTATATCACCCCGTAGCATAGAGTTAGAGCAGCCAACCCAATGAACTTTTTTCTTTTTCTTTCTTGAAAAAAAAAATTATCGTTGGGGAATTGAATGTATACTAAACATGTATGATTTTTTGGGAGGGAGGTATTCCGGTCAACACAGAAACCCCTGAGTACGCTTCTGAACTTTGGCCATTTTGTCCATACTCTTTATAGGCAAATCAGTTTAACATGACGGGTATAGGGCATCCCTCCACTATTTTACAACCCATTTGTTTCTGTCTGTAAAAATTTTTATGTGTTTAGTCATACAAAACTGATTAACGGACTGCAGATATAAATGTTATATGACATTTGATCTTGAGTAGTATCTTTTTGATTTATTATAATGCTTTTCATGGTTTTCCCTGAAAATGAGCCTATAACGTGAAGTTTTTAGCAATTTTAGTATTAATGAGTATACTGATCTCTCAATTACCATTGCCTTATGCCATGCACATAGGACCTGGAACTGCTCCTGATCGATAAGTTTTTAGATCTAATCAATCTTTGTCTTATAGACAAAAGTCGATTGGTGTGACAGCACCACCTATTGAGTGGTTGAGGAACTACTCAGTGAACATGCTCACACATGTCTGCTCCTTAACCATTCCTTCTCAAGAGGAGTCAATAAACAACAGTAGATTGGGGTGAGAGAGCGTGCAGGTTGGTTGGGCTTCACAGGTAATTGAGAGGGATGTGTTCTCATTCATACTGAAATTACTAAAAATTTCTTGTATTATTTACGTAACATTACCTCTCAATTACTGTTGCCTATGTACAAAAGTTTTGGTCTGAGAGTAAGGCTACAAGTGAGAATACTGTCCAAATACAACAACTATGGTCTTGTGTGACCTAATCTGTTCTTGTGTGGAGGCAACATCTGCTGTGGAATTTCCGGGGTCAATGTACATGAGACCACCTGCAGTAGGACCCCGAGCTGTTATGCAGGATTCCCCTTTGACCTGCTGTCAAACTGAGCAGGCTCACCAGTGGTACACAAAGACTAGAACTGGCTTCTAGCTTCAGGAGCCATATTCAATTCAATGTCAGAAGGTCAAACTCCCAGTGTTATGAATATGGGTATGCCTGGGTGTTTTGATTTTAGAAGTCACTGTACTCATTTACTGTGTACCAGGTCAAAAAGTTAGCTTGCTTTGTTGGGGTGACTCTCAGGCAGCTTGTAAACAGTGTTGACCTACATTTATATGATTCATTTCATTGTACTGTCTGTACACATTTGGGAGGTGATCTTGAAAGATCCGAGACAGGTCTCACTCAATGCACTGGGATGTGTGGCTAATTGGAAAACTCTGGAACAATGGTGATATTTGCCTCTCTCTCTCTCTCTCTCTCTCTCTCTCTCTCTCTCTCTCTCTCTCTATATATATATATATATATATATATATATATATATATATATAAAGCAGATATTTTCGTAAGGGAAGGGAGAGAGAATTTCGAACATCTGACAGAAGCTGTGTGACTCCAAGCCAGTGGGACTGTGAGCTTTTGTTTTTACCAGTGGAGTGTGGACAGTATTTTTGAGTGGACTGGTATATTTGGTGTTAATTGTACCACGTTGGACCCAAACTGTGCCTCTTTTGGATTTGATCAGCACCTCACCTTTCAGTACTTCATTGGAATCAAACCGTACGTCTGTGGGATTTGTACCAGATCATATGGCACCTGTCATAGGACCTGGAACTATGGGACAGTACCTGTGGGTAAACCCACCGGGCACTAGGATTCACTTGGAACTGTTGATCTATTGAAATACCAGTGGAGATAAGTTTACCTACTTTGTACTTACTTTGCTTGTTAATATATTAATATTGTTAACATTGAATCATTGTTGTCATCTTTTATTGAGTTCTGCTAATATTCAGAAGGTGGATATCGTAATACTGGGCATAGGCAGAAGCTATTTGTTTCTAACACAACACTGGGTTATGGTCAAGCTAGTTCAATGGCAATAATGTTCTGGTCATTTGCAAGATAAAACCTGTTAAGAAACATGGATTCAATGGACTTAAACCACAGCTCTGTAGACGCTAGAACAGCAGACAGAGGCTGCCCAGAGAAAAGCTGGTAGAAGGGCCACACTAAAAGGCCAGAACCTATGTGAAGGAGCATTCCACGTGTGCAAAGCCATAAATGCCATCCTCCAAGATGAGCATATATTTAAGGTAGTACTCAGCAAAGGTGATTGGAGACATCCATTCACATGCCCCTAGAATGTGAACTACTGCAACATTCCTAAAGGCCTGCTAGGGGGCATTGAAGGCTCATGCCTCATGAGCTCTGGGAGTAAGTGTCTTGAGAACTACTGGGTGGTTCTACACTGTCCTCTAGGCTCCAAGCATAGTCTGTTTGATCCAGTGGAGGAGGCATATTGCGTCCAATTCCAATCAGTTTATGTGGAGAGCCTTGTGCTGTGTCAACCAAATGAGAGTCCAGGGAGGAGAGGAAACCCATTTAGGCCTGCTATTGTCTGGCCAATAGAAACTTGTGAGTCATGAATAGAGTTATGATCATCTGAAGATGGTTCAAGCTGTCTTTTGAGGGGCGATAGATGAAGGAGATCAGGGCAAACTGAACCTTCAGAAAGACAAAGATCTGCTCTGATTCTTGAATTGATTTAGGTAAGTTCACAATCAGGCCTAAATGAGGGCATAAACCCTGTATTGACTGAGTGTGGTGGGTGAGAGCCAATTGCAGCAGCACCCAGATCAGCTGGGTACACAGGAATGTGGATGGCTCATTTGTGGCAATAGGCCACCACAACCTGTGCTATCTCAGTGAAGACCAGGTAAGATGTCACTTGTCTGAATGGAAGAGCCTTGAACTGGTAAGAATTGCCCTTGAAGGCAAATTGCAGAAACTTGCAAGAACTCTCTGCAATTGGCACATGGAAAAAAGCTTACTGGAAATCAAGGGATATTGTCAATTCCCATGGATGCAGGGTGCAGGACAATGTCACCTTTCCCTCCAAGTAGACAGAGGGGACCTCTGTGTAGTGGTTATGGGTTCACAGGTCTATGACCGGGCACCATTCTCTGTCCTGCTTGGGAACAAGCAAGAGGAGATTGTAGCTGCTGGAAGATCCTGGTCATAATCTACAAGCGACTCTGGCATTTTGGCATCTAGATTGCCTCTAAGAATGCAGAATGTCTGGATTTTTTTTCATCAGAGGTGTGAACCTCTGCATTTTCTGGAGCAAGGTAGGCTTATAGTGGCCTGAAGGCAGGAGGTACTTGTGTCGTAGATTACTTATACTGAATGTATCATCTGTGATAGATTCATGCAAAGAGACATAAGCAGAAAGGTATCTGCTGACTGGGTGCTCAGAGATGGGAGAGTCTGTGGAGCAAGGCAACTGTCAGAGAAGTTTTGTGGTAGGCACAGTACACTCAGGACCCCTGAGAGAGTTCTTACCGAATTTATTGGCCTTCTGAGGGGCAAGTGTGGCCTTGGAGGGCTGGGCCTTCCTACCAGAAGGCTTCGAATATCCAACCTTTTCAAGCCTTACGAGTCACTGCAATCAGAGACTGAAGTGACTTGGTCAAGTCACCTGGTGCTTTATCTTAGCATAGGGACTGCAAATGGGCTCAATGCTGCTGCAGACAAATGACCGCTTTACCTATCTCACTGCCTAACAAAGTTGGCGAGAAGGGACAGCCAGGATGGGCAAGCCAGAAAATGAAGGTTAGGACCTTCTGTTCCACTAAGAAAGCGTCCCTCTGCAACAAGCACAGGTTGGCTCCTAGGGTACAGGCAAAGCAAAGTTGATGACCATTTGCTTGTAAGTAATCACAGATATATGCTATTTTCTAGGAATTGAAGCATGCACATGGTGTGGCGATACAAGAGGCATGTTTGATGTTGACAGCATTGACTGTTTAAAGTCTACATTATATTGTAGACCCCAACAAAAGGGAACAATTGATTGCATGTGCACAACGGATGGAACTGGCTACTTATAAATACCCCAGCATGATCTTCAGAACTGAATGAACTGTCAGTGGTGTACAGCTGTCATTAGCCTGAAAGCTCATTTCCAGCCGAAATGAATTGGTACCTTTCTGCTAGTTAATATGATATCTGGATTTTTTTTTAAATAAGAACCAAATTATGGATAAGGTACATTCCTTCCACAATTTCTGAAATATATTGTGTACATTTTTAATTAATAGCCTGTGCATTTTGTCATTAAAAAAAACCTCTGTACTTGTTTAGTCCAGCCGACACATGTGATGACTAACCTCAAATTGCAACAGTAGTGTTTTGTGTGTGTGTGTGTGTGTGTGTGTGTGTGTGTGTGTGTGTGTCTGTGTGTGTGTTTAAAATGACCACTTGCAGGTTATATAAAAAGAACTAGAAAAATCAATGGGTGCAAAGTCTATATTCTGTATGCATTAAAATGATTTCCGTAGGAAGCTGATGTTGCAAATTCTATTACATTAAGATATATGTTAAATACATATGAATGATTAAAATACTTTTGCTTTTTTTTGTCACAGTCTTTTGTTCCTTGACATGCTTGAGCAGTCAGAAAAATTCAAAATGGCTACCAAGATGGCAGCTGGTGCCCCAAACAATCATAACTTTTTAACTGGTTGGCCTAAAATTGCAAACAATCTAAATTTTCATGGGAAATCAATTTTTTATAATCTTTGCAGGAAAAGTGTGGGGAATATAGTTTTTGGCTTGTTTCTCCATCTGTGTGCATATATGTGTGTGTGAATGAGTGTGTCTCTCTCTATCCATCTTCCCTACATCCTGTGAACAAGATATCTTCAGAACCTTTATTCACATATACCTTAACGTTGTATACTTTTATTATAGAGGGTCATTTCTTGAGCTGATTGAATCTTATGATCTTGACCAAATTTCTAAGGTCACAGTGTAAAATGTTGTCTTCCTCGTGAACACAATATCACCTGAGACATCACCACGTTTAACACCACACTGACACTGGAAAGGTCACACCACATACACCAGTTAGCATGGGGGCAATACATTTATTGGTCTTCTAATTCTGCCACCTAGCAAGGCACAAACACACACACACATGATGTGCGACAACAGGACAGCTAGTGCCTTACCTCAGCAAACAGGGAAGCACACAGTCTGAAGGACTGAACACTCATGTGGGACATATACTACAAGTTCACCATGCAAATGGTATCGTGAATATGCTAGACGTGCTGGAACTCCAGAATGGCTATACTATATATATATGTATATATATATATATATATATATATATATATATATATATATATATATATATATATATATATATATATATATATATATATATATATGTATATCTATATATATATATATATGTATATATATATATATATATAGTTACTACAGAATATATGTATTATTGTATTGAGCTTTTAATACGTCGTCCCTAAAAGTGCCATCAAGTGAATCATAAGATGAACTTTGAAATTGCAAATCAAATCAAAGATAATAAAATGTCAAAGCTGTAAAGAATCATTGATTGTGATTGATTAATGTAGAATTATATTCTTTTTGTCACAGCATGATTGAGTTGAATCCTTTTGTAGCAAGCCACTTAGGAGAAAGACATCCTATGATATTGGTTGCATATAGTTTAACTACTCTAAAATACAAAATCATAGATGATCTATATCATAATTGATATATCAAAAATATTTATCATCAATCGCCTAACAATGAAAAATTAAATGTCACAGTTGGACAAATATGAACCAAGTAGTGCAATATAGCACATGAAAAAGTGATTTTTTTACCTTATTGTCACTAATTCAGATTTAATCTGTCTACTCGGAGAAACCAGTGACGTTGTCCTGGAGCCTCCATACGTGGGAACTGACAACATCCCTCGATTTTGAGGAAGCATTTTTCCGTGTGCAAATCACAGAGAGTTCTTGCAAGTTTCTCCAATTTGCCTTCAGGCCAATTCTTACCAGCTCAAGGCTCTTCCATTCAGACAAGTGACATCTTAACTGGTCTTGGCTGGGATAACACAGGTTGTGGTGGCCTATTGCCACAAATGAGCCATCCACATTCCTGTGTACCCAGCTGATCTGAGTGCTTCCGCAATTGGCTCTCACTCACCACATTCAGTCCATACTGGATTTATGCCCCCATTTAAGCCCGATTGTGAACTTACCTAAATCAATTCTAGAATCAGAGCAGATCTTTGTCTTCCTGGGGATCAAGTTTGACCTGATATCCTTCATTTGTTGCCCCTCAAAAGACAGCTGGAACCATCTTCAGCTGATCATAACTCTATTCATGACTCACGAGTTCCTATTGGCCAGACAATGGCAGGCCTCAATGAGTATCCTCTCCTCCATGAACTCTCACTTGGTTGACAGAGGACAAGGCTCCCCACATAAACTGGTTTGAACTTGAGGCAATATGCCTGCTCCACTTCCACCATCCAGTTAAGCACAGGCACATACACACCATGTGTGACAGTAAGACTGTGATTGCATACCCCAACTAGCTGAGTGGCACACAGTCCAAGAGTCTGATTGCCCTAGTGGTGGGCCCGCTACCAAGTATGGTACTCTGTAAATAGTGTCCACACACATGCCTGACATATCCCAGGCCTCCAAAGTGTCCTAGCTGATCATCCCTTTTGAAAAAGTCAGCTAGTAGGGGGCGTTCACAGGCCCTAGCAGTGGATGCTCTAGTGATGGCCTGGATTAACCTAAGGGCTTATGCTTTTCTTCCCCCACATATCCTCCCCAGAGTCCTGCAGAAGATTAGGTCTCATGACTACAACCTCATTCTGTTCGACCCTGATGGACTTAAATAGAGTAGTAGTAAGACCTTCAGGAGCTAAGGGGAAAGCCACCACTGAGATTCCCTCCATGTCAAAAATTGTTCATGCAAACGTGGACATACAGGTTCCACAAGAACCCTAAGATGCTAGATACTCAAGTTTGGTGGTTATCACACACCCTGCCCTTGCCTGTGGCTTCCTGGAATTGGTCATACGTAGGATTGTTAAAGGAGGTCTTCGAGAATAATTGTCTATTTAGTCCACTGGAATGTCTTCATACGCTGGTGTGCAGAGCGAGACATCAATCCATGGTCAGCTCAGGATACCCAAATCATAGACTTCCTGATTCAGTGGGAGGTCCTTGGGAAGACCCTAAGGACAGTTGAAGGGTTCCATACTGCTATATCCTCCACCCTTACCCTTGTCCTCAACAGTCAGATTGGGGAAGCCCCTGACTTGGCAGCACTCCTTCTGCACAGACAGGCCAGCAGCTAAGCAGGTTCTCTCTAAGTGGGACCTCCTGCTAATTTTCACCATGCTTAAGGCCCCACATGGAGATACTTTCATTATGGTTGCTGATAATATATACATATATAGGATTGGTACGTCTACCGTGGAATCTCTGAATTCTGAGCTTGCTTGTTTCATGGCTAACAAATTAAATATACATAGTTCTTGTTTGCTCAGAATTTTGGAACGGTTTCTCTGGCATCATTGAAAACTGTTGTGGACTTCTATTTTTCATGACAGTTATTGAATTATATTGTCATTGTGATGTCTTGTTGCATTTGGATGTTTATTGAAAATGTATTGCTTGATGAATATTCAATTCTTGCTATGTATCTAGCTTTATTCATGTTAATAGCTTGTGAATGTTTGGACTTTTTTTGACTTGGACTGGTGCTTGGACAACGATGTCGACATGTACTGGTCTTATACTATTTGACCACCTTGAGGACCCTGGTAAGGTGGGCCTCAAGCTCTGGATGTGGACAACTTTTTTCAGATAAACACTGGCATCTGGGGATAGATGGAGTGAGATCCATGCCTTAGTGCACGACCAAACCCAATGGTTACCTGACAAGTCCTTTAAAGGATTCACCCTTCATGCTATGGCTATATCTCTTCACCTAGAGGAAAGAACTTTGTGCCCTTTGGGAGTCCTAAACTGGTATTTTCAGTGCACTGAGGGGTTCTGTGGAGAGAGAACACTTTTGTTCTTCCCCATTGATGAGTCCCAATGAGGATGTAAAGTCGGCAGAATTATTTCATTCCGGATTAAACAGACCATGCTCAAAGCCTTGAAGTCAGAGCAGAACCACCGGGCAGTTCTCAAGAAACTTACTCATAGGGCTCACGAGGTATGAGCCTTCAATGTCCCCTAGCAGGCCTTTCTGAAAGTTGCAGTAGTTCCCATTCTTGAGCATGTCACTGGAGGTTTCCAATCACCTTTGCTCAGTACTACCTTCAGGACATGCTTTGGTTCCAATGAGGTACTGAAAGGTGTGGTGCTGATCCAATCCCACAGAAGGTACAATTTGGGTCCAATGTGATACAATTAACACCAAATATACCAATCCACTCAAAGACACTGTCCACACTCCACTGGTAATAACAATAGCTCAGTCCCACTGGCTTGGAGTCACACTGCTTCTGTCTGATTTTCAAAATTCTCTCTTCCTTCTCTCAGGACAATATATGCTTTATACATATAGAGTCAGAGAAATATCACAATTGTTCCAGAGTTTTCCAATTAGTCACACATCCCAGTGCATTGAGTGAGACCTGTCTCGGATCTTTCTAGATCCCCTCCCAAATGTATACAGACAATACAATGAAATCAGTCAAATGAATGTAGGTTAAAACTGTTTAGAAGCTGCCTGAGAGTCACCCCAACAAATCAGGCTAACTCTATGTCATGGTACACAGTCAATGAGTACAGTAACTTCTAAAATCAAAATGCCCAGACATACCCACATTCATAACACCGGTAGCTTGACTATCAGACATTGAATCGAATATGGCTCCTAAAGCCAGAAGCCAGCTCCAGTCTGGGCCTACTACTGGGGACCTGCTCAGTTTGACAGCAAGTCAGTAAGGAGGGGATCCTACCTAACAGCTCCGATCCTGCTGCAGATGGTCTCATGTACACTGATCCCGGGAATTCTACAGCAGATGCTGCCTCCACACAAGGACTTATTAGGTAACACAAGACCATAGATGTGGTATTTGGACAGTATTCCCTCTTATCGCCTTACTCTCCTACCAAAACATTTGTATACAGGCAACGGAAATTGAGAAGTTACGTTACGTAAATAACACATGAAATTTTTAGAAGAAGAAGAAGAAGAAGAAGAAGAAGAAGAAGAAGAAGAAGAAGAAGAAGAAGAAGAATCATAACAATAACAATAACAATAGCTAAAATAATAATAACAATAATACCCCCAGGCTTGGGGAGAGTACCAGCCCTTCAGAGGTACTCTGCCTACTTTGACTTTAAGCTATATTCCACTTTCAGTTCATTCATTTATCTGTACTTAATTTTCTAATCTCGATGTATTTTGTTTGTGATAATTTTTCCAATACCGGATATCGGAATATCAAAATTATAAGTAGTAGTAGTAGTAGTAGTAGTAGTAGTAGTAGTAGTAGTAGTAGTAGTAGTAGTAGTAGTAGTATTTAGAACCAGGCCTTCAGAGGTATTTTGCTTAATTAAATTTGACTTTACTCTATAATGTTGTTTCAGTTATTTCATTTATCTTTACTTTATTTTCTAATTTTGATCTGTTTGTATGTGATTAATTCACCGATATCGGGGTAAAGAAAATTATTATTATCATCATCATCATCATTATCATCATCATCATCATAGACAGACTCTGTAAAACTGTAAAAGTGTGTTCTTGCTGCAACAAAATCGATAAATTTAATATCAAATTAGGCAGGAAATAGCCTTTGAAGCATCAAGAACTTCTCAGTTTCTTGGGGCCTGGCCTACCCCCGAACCCCCTAACTAATATTTCCATTTTCTTTGCAAAAAATATTTTTAAAATAGTTCAAATGCAATTAAATGGTGGCAATTAGTAATGAGTCAGACAAGTTGAAATGTTTCTCTTTTCTCTTTTTTTTGTTAGTGAGAGGTCATTATGTGTAAACTATCTATGGGCTCTGAAAAAGAAATTTGAAGATAAACTGGTATACAAGAATTTTGGTATGATTAACAAAACTCAGAGAATTGCCGATTAAGACCCCCCCCCCCGATCATTTCTGGGCATGCTCCCGAGGATGCAGTAAATGTTTTATAGATATGGATGGTGATCATGCACATGCACATGTAATATATATATATATATATATATATATATATATATATATATATATATATATATATATATATATATATATATATATAAATATATATATATATATATATTTATATATATGTATATGTATATATATGCATATAAATATATATATGTATATAAATAAAGATATATATATATATACATATATATATATATATATATATATATATATATATATATATATATATATATATATATATACCGGGATACTCGACAGAGCCCTACTGTTGACCTAGTCTGAAACCTCGATACGAGACTCTTGACACGTATGAAGTCATTATTACATTTACATTTAGGGGTCGAGTGTCCACCTACCCAAATAATTACATTTAGTGATGTATTTACAGTTAGGGGTTGAAGCACCCTTTTTTTTCGTCAAAATTGGGTTTACATTTAGAGTTACTGTTTACAGTTAGCGGTCTGACACTTAACCCTAAATGTAAATTTACATTTAGAGGCGTGTTTACATTTAGGGGTCTAACAGGGGTTCGTTATGACTGCTGGCTTGTCTGTGTGATTAAATCCGCAGTGCAGACCACCCGGCGCTTATCATCTGGAGTCAATGCTATCTGGTAATAGATACGTTCCAAGCCTGAATTAGCTAGGTTCAGGGTCCTACCTGTATTAGAAAAGCATAAGGAGACAAAGTGTGTTCACTTAAAGTTTTATTTTGTAATGGATTAATTTTAAATAAAATACGGAAGACAGTCCGGTCAGACTTGAGCAAGTCTACATACTCATTACAGTGACCAGTTAAGTCAACCTGGTACAGACTGTTCAACCATAGACCTGGGTATCGAACAAAATCGATCCTTGTTTGTCCATGTTTTCCACCCATTTTCCACCAATGGAATCAAAATGGTTAAGCACACAAATCTCTTCTTACAATGCTACTTTGTACCAAATCCCAGACCAATGTTGTCAATGTGACCTTCGATTGAAAATTATTCGATGCAATACATTGTAACATTTTTATAATTACTTGACCTATATTTTGCTGTAATGCAAGTTATGATATCAAAATCATACTGAAGATTAATTTGGAAGCACTGTTAAAAAAAAAAGTCAATTTTCTTTTTTTTTTCTTTTTACCAAAGCTATTCTAAACAATGTCATGTTGACAAATAGAAGTCACTTTCTATAAAGTGTTAGCTACAAAGGTCAGATCGGTTCCCAGGGACTTGCCGCTTGTCCATGTAAATATTAAGGACATGGGTCCACTGTCTCCGTAATTTCAGGTCTTTGGGGGAAATGTGAACAAGCTGTACAACTTGTATTGCTACAATTAACAGCAACATACCAACCCATCCTGGGCGGGAACAGGGACCAAAATGAATATTTCTACATACATTTTTAATCCTGTTGATGAAGGGTGACTAAAATATGTTTAAACCAAGTGACACTTGACAGCCATAGCTTGTAGCATGATCGGAGTCTTCCCTCTCAGACTTCGGTGTTGCATTTGTGGCGTCACTAGCTTTTCTCGCCTTGTGGGTATCGGCAACGAACAGAAAGCGACGATTATAGGCGCATAGAGTTTTTAAAATAAAAATGTGAACAAAAGTATTATTTCCATATCCATTTCATTAATGGTGCGAACAGCCAATGAGTCACCCGTGCATTAAATATGAAAATGGTCAATCAAGGAAACATTTGAATAATAGCGAAAAGACAAGACTCTTTAGTCGTGCAGACAAAACAATCTGGTATAGTATATCCTTCCATGTAGTCACCAATGAAATGAGTTATAGCGTATCTTGAAAACACTAGATAGAGATTGAGTAAGAATTTTATCTTAAAAACAAGGAAAAATACTTTTTAGGAGTGAAGGAACAAAAATATGACACAGTTACGAGTTCTATTTTGAGGGACAAAATGTTGCATGAATACTTTGTTTCTAGTTTGATGTGGCTGATTTCCAGGGGGCTGTGCCAAAATATCATTGAAATATGCAGTGAAATTGTCCTGAAGATATAGGAAGTTAAATTTCAGAGTTTTATATTTGAATAGATTTTCAACTTTGAGACTGATCAGTGTTTTAAAACGTGGATCTGTACGGACTGAATATTTTGGAAGACAAATCAGCCGAACAATAAATTTCTGTAACTTGATTATGTGGTTACATGAGAAGCCCCATGCTAGGATGGCTCAATTAAAATGGTGAAGCAAAAGTGAATTATACATAAGTAAGAGAGTGTTTACTGGTAAATACTTATTCAGGTGGGTTTTTGTTGGGTTGTTTTTTTTTTTTTTTTTTTCTTTTTTTGAAATACCTTTCTATTTCGAAAGTTTTTTTGCCAACTTTGCCTAAGTGTGTCGATTCAAAGTCTCGTGAATGTGTGAACCTAGAAAATCAAATTCGGTCGCTTCTGTATTTGAAATATCGTTGATTTTCAGATCTAAACGGTCATCTATCCTTTGCTAAGGGAAATGGAAAATCATATACTTAGTTTTTGTTATTGCTGTTTTTTCAAGGATATGTTAACATCTAACCATAAGTACACTTCCTGTCATTCCTTATTGATGTTTCCTGACAAGTTACGATGCGAGTTGGTGCAAATCGAGTGGTTGAAAAAAACAAAAAGGATTTACCAAAGTTGTGTGGTGGGCATAAAGAATAGAGTCAAACTCTGACAAAGCAGAGTGCATGTCATTTGTGTGGATTATGAAAGGAAGACGTCCAAGGATAAACCCTTGCGGTACCCCAGTTTGAAGAGGAAGAAGGCCTGAACATACGTTACAGAAAGATACATATTGAAACCTACCAGTAAGCTAGCTTTTGAACCATTGACTTGAGCATATTTTATTCAAATGTAAACGATTGGGGAACAGGGAAACCCAATATTAACCCCTCTGGCAGAAGAAAAAGGACAACATATAAACAGGACATAAAAGACGGCACAGAAACATACAGAAGAGACACATAACAAGACGATGAGAGATAGTGGAGATGGTGCTTAATACACACAAGTGGATTTTTGTAACATGACTCTGTACACATACAACCTCTCCGTTTTCTCAATATAAATTCGTATACAGCTGACAATTCGGACAACTGCAGCCCAAGCGCCGTCTCATGTGTTTAAAAGCAGTATGAAGTTTGCCATAGTATAATAGTTCCACACATTGTACAGGATGCTTAGGGATAAATTTTAATTTCAATTTTAACTTGAACTGAATAAGTGAAGCAGCGTTTCGAACTTCAATGGGCAGCAGGCTCCACAGGTGGACAGTGGAGTGGAAAAAAGATTGGTCAAATTAGATGTTCTCGCTCGAAAATGATAGATGTCTGGTCGGTGACGGGTATTGTGATTTACAGCTGTGGGTGGAGTTTCAGGGTGAGGGTCACGCAAGTAAGTAGGGGTCATTCTGGAAGGAAAAGGAATAATGACGGGCAGGAGGCATTTACGCGAAACAATCATACTGTGAGTTTTTAGAGCATTGAATGAAGTAAGCCACTGTTTGAACCAATCACCAAGCGATGATAAGTCAGCATTCAAGATGTCAGACACCGATTGCGGGTCTTCCACTGTCAAATAAAGTGTCATCGGAAAATAACTTGACATTGGAATAGACAACAATGATGTCATTAATAAATAAATAAAAGAAAACCAAGGACAGAGCTTGAGGTACCCCAGCATTGATAGTACCCCAATTGGAGCCTTTGCCATTAATGACCACACGCTGTTGTCTATCGGACAGATAACCACGGAACCAGGTTAATAATTCACCGGATGTGTCATTCTTTTCAAGTTTATGGAGCAATGCCACACTTTATCAAAAGCTTTGTTTATGTCTAGGAATACAATTCTTACATCCTTACAAAAGTCAATAGCTAAGCAAAGCTCGTATTAAAGGGCGTGAGCTGATTAACAGTAGAGTCAAACGGGTTGAAATCGGATTGCTGCAAGGACAGAACAAGATTATCGTGAAAAAATTAAAGACATGTTAAATATAATCCGTTCCATAACTTTATTAATGCAGCCGATAAGCGAAAATGGTCTATAGTTAAAACAGGACAATTCTGAATTTTTCTTGTAAATTATACAACACTAGCCTTCTTCCAGGGAAAAGGAAATGAATTTTGATTTAAGATAAATTACAAAGTGGGGTTAGGGAGCTACATATAAGTGGTGCAGCTTTCTTTAATAGCCTGGGGCTTATTTCATCAGGTCCTGTCGCCCAAGACACATCAATATCGTTAAGAATTTCCAAACCCTCACTCTCGAGAATATGTATGCTGGACAAGGTAGGCCTTGGCGGCTGTGAGTCTAGAGGAGGTAAGGCAGAGGGTGATTAATCAGCATTGCATTAACTTAGGAAAAGGGAATTGAATATCTCAGCTTCAGAAAAAGTGTCAGATATATATTCATCGTTGTGAAACAGAAGAGGTATATTCGAGCATTGGTTACGATTCAGAAAATACTTAACAATACAACACCAAGTTTTGTTTTTAGTATGAGAATTACAGAAAAATGCGCTGAGCTCAAGGTTAACTGTTCTTTGGCATTTTGAATATGTTCTTGATAATCATTTCCAAGACTCCTGAAGTTTGCCCAGACTTTAGGATGATTTCGCTTTTTACTCTTGTGGGCTCTTATAACCCCCCCCCCCCCCCTTTGAGATTTCTTAACGTTCCGTCATACCAAGATAGATCATTAGACCGAATTGGAACTCGTTTACTGTGAATTCATTGCCTAGCAATATTTAAGAAAGCGTCAGTCCAGGCCTCGCAACAAACGTTCACATCAGCAGACAGAAAACAGGTATCCCAATCAAAATTTGCATGACAATTTTGGAAAATATCAAAATCTGCCTTGGCATATTCCCAGATAAATCGTTCATAAGACATCTCCCGTTTACACTTCAAAGACAATTTAGCCGAAGCAACACAATGATCACAATTTAAAATGGGACGCAAAACTTCCGTCTCAGTAACAAAATTGGGTTTATTTGAAAGTATTTGGTCTAAGCAGCTCGAGGATGTATCAGTAATGCGGGTAGGTTCATTGATATGAATAGAGAGAATATTACTCGTACAGAATTGTTGAAGTTTAAAACCATGTGGAGTATTGGCATCGGCATTCAGGTCCCCAAGTACAAAGATATTGATTATGCCTGTGGCTTTAGCTATGTCGTAACTTATTTTTAAGTCGTTCCAAAAAGATAGAGGAGGTGGTCTGTAAATTACTCCAACCCAGAGCTTGTTACTATTAATTCTTGTTTCACACCATAAAAGTTTAAGGTTGCCAACTTCAAGATCATGGCGATGGGAAATGAGAAAGTATTTAGGAACAAAAAGTGCCACAACCCCGCCTAGACCGCTGGAGCGAGCCGGACGAAAATTATTGTGGTAGTCATGAACCACAAAGTCGTCATCACTGTGGTTGTTATCCAAAAAAAGTTTCAGATAAGGCTGTAATGCCAAAATCATGGGATAAATTTGTACGAATAAAACGAAGTTTAACTTCAGACAAACCACGTATATTTGCATGGCACATGGAAACAGCTCTATTGAGATCAGCGTCAGGTCCAGGATTTTGGTGCGCATCGCCACCAAGCAATATTAACAAAGGTAAAGTTGCTAGGGAATACTCGATATTATTGGTGCGAAATCTTAAAGAAGAGACAAAGTATGTGAAAAACACCATCGAACCATTGAAAAGGAATAATTAATACCACCATGTTTTAGTTTACGCAGAAAATATCGTGGTATAATTTATCGTAAGGCCTTGGATAGATCTAAGTAAATGCTAATAGGTAATTTTGCAGAATCAAGAATGCGAAGAAGGGTATCGAGAAACTCAAGAGCTACTCTTTCAGTCGAATGACCAGTTCCTAAACCATGCTTACTTTTGTAGAAAAGGTGATTCGAAAAATGTTAGTCATAAATTTGCTCATAAACTACTTTTTTGGACACTTTGGACAAATCAGGAAGGAATGAAGTCGGTCTATAGTTATCTAATTGAGCATTATCTCCCTTTTTGGAAAGTTGTAGTACTTTTGCAATCTTGAGTTTGTTGGGAAACACTAGTGTCATTAAAGATTGATTATCAAGCTAAGTGGTTCAGAAAAAGAAAGAATCATGCCTTTGAGAAGTTCTATCGTTAAATAGCATTGTGACAAGTGTTAGCTTTAAATTTCAATTTTTTCAAAATAGATGCAGTATCATATGGATTGATCTTTCTTAAGGTAAAAACATTATCTGTACGCTTTGGGAGGTCAAATGTAACAAAAGGTAAGCGCGATGTGTTTATTTTATTGGCTAAATTCGGATCAATATTTGTGAGGAAATGTGCTAAAACGTGTTTCGTCTTTATTTATAAGTTTCAGATTCTCTACGACAACGGAGATGGGGGAGTCTTTGTTCCTTTTGTTCAAATTAAGAACGGATTTGATTGTGTCCCATGTTTTCCTCCTATCGCTCTTGAAGGTTACAACTTTCAAGTGATAGTAGTCTTCTTTCTTCAGTGTGGACATTTTGTTTCTTTTTGAAGTTTGTTTTAAACTTGAAGAATTTGTTTAGCATTGTCGTATTTAACAGAGTATAATGTGATAGATTTTAATTTCCTGTATAAACTGTTACGAAATTTTATAGATTTTAATATGCCAAGGGTTATCCAAGGAGATCGCATATGTTTGTACTTGTTAAACTTCACTGTCTTTATGGAAATATGTTTTCTCCCTTTCTTTACACAGTATTTTTTCCCGTTTGACATAATTGATATTTGGATCATGATTTAGGCCGGATATCTATTGGGTGGAGTGGGTTTCTACTTAGTTTGTTCAACAGGTTCCAATGTATTGAGTAATACGTTTCCAATGAATCTTTCCATTTTTTCGTCAAATATTGATAAATATTGTGATGGCCCAGAAAGGGACATTTGCTCTTGCTTGAAAGCCTGTCTTGGTGAAAAAAAATGCAGAGCATGGGTTTCAGATTTTAAAGTTCGGGTCTGTTGTGTCACCAGTGCTATTACAACGTGAGCGAAGTTTGAATTGAAGCGTTTCAAGTAAGACAGGGGCGTGTATCACTCAGTCCACCACCATGAAGTGAAAACAAAAACATGTCTCTTAAAATCTCTTGATGCCCTTTAAAACAGAATGGGCCTTCTATGTGTGTGAAGATTTCCCGTTTGCAATTTGAAGACCATTTAATGGAACTATCTGTGATATAGTCGGACTATCTGAACTCAGATCGGGAGGCTTTGAAAAACTGGGATTAGCGGGGCACATTTTGTATTCTCTGGCGTGTATCTGTGACACGTGTGCTACTAATACAACTCAGAGTAGTGGCCGCTATAAGAAATGCACTTACGACAGGTCCCCGTGCACACGTGTGAATGGTTGATTACGTGGCGCGCACAAGATCAGAGATCACGCAGAAACGCAACATACGTTTTATATAAAAATTTATTTTACAAGAGGGAAAGGTTACATAGCACATAGCGAACGTTTCAATTATAACACTCCAACGTTAGCAATTTATATACATAATATCATAGTAAAATCTGTGGACATAGCGAAGTAAATTATACTACTATAGACATTGATGACAAAGTCTTGGAAATGTCATAGTTTAACTGAGTTTAATTTCGTCATAATCTTAAGAATATCTTTTAGTATTTATCCAAGGCTTCTTTTTTCTAAAGTCAAAATTTAAAAGAGAGGGGGGGGGGAGAAGGCAAGGAACCAGAAAGATACCACTGTCTTTAACCAGAATGATATCTTTAAATTAATCCCCAGGTGTATCCCGCTAATTTGTGTCGTCCAAATTCACTTGGTAATTCTTTCCCTATGATACACCTCATCACCGACAATATTTTCCGCACGAAATCTATGTGAAGTGTCAGATCCAAAAGTAGAGTTCAGTCAATAGTTACGATGGTCATTAAAATGACGACAATACTATCTCACCATTTCATAATTTTTTTAATCGGTCCTGTACATGCGCATTGGGGGTTGATAGGTAGAAACAGCTTTGTGGTGATAAGACAATGACAGATTGTTGATCCAAAGTCGGCCGTACATGAGTAAGCGAGCTTAAGAAAAAAAAATTGACGGAAATGGTGAACCATCTCGAAAAAAAAAATATACGATCTGTTGCTAACAATATAGCTTCCGTGGCCGAGTATTTTTACTAAGCTATGGGTGTTCACGACTCGACTTGTCGCTTGCAATGCAAACTCTGTCAGTCCCACGTATTTACTGGGTCCACAGCCCTCCTCGAAGTGCTCTGGCCGATACATACGCCTCAGAGCGTGTTCAGAAAAGCCTTTGTCCTGCACCCTTATTATGGTCTGATGCAACTCTACCTATGCTGCAACATCAATGCAAGTTTGGTTTAGAAAAAAATATCAGTCCGGTTATGTCAATTTAGAGCGCATTGACTTTTGTCAAAATCGGGAATGAGAATGTTGAGGTCTTTGTCAACAGTTTTTGCAATGCCTAGTATATCATACTAGGAGAGCTATTCAGACTAGCAGGTTCCTGATCATACTTAAGCTGACCTATGGAGCGTAAATATGTCTATAGGGCAACAAAAAACTAATGAGTTTGCGCCAATATTATGGTTTCTTTGTTTGTTCGTTTGCTTCCTTCCTTCCTTCTATTTATTTATTTATTTATCTATTTATTTATTTATTTATTTATTTATTTATTTATTTATTTATTTATTTATTTATTTATTTATTTATTTATTTATTTATTTATTTATTTACTTATTTATTTATTTATTTAGTTTATTTATTTATTTAATTTATTTATTCATTCATTCATTCATTCATCCATTCATTCATTCATTTATTTATTCATTTATTCATTCATTCATTCATTTATTTATTTAATCATTCATTATTTTTATTTATTTATTTATTAATTTATTTATTTATTTATTCATTCATTCATTTATTCATTTATTTGTTTATTTATTTATTTATTTGTTTGTTTGTTTATTATTTATTTATTTATTTTATTTATTTATGTATGTATTTATTTATTCATTCATTCATTTATCCATTCATTCATTCATTTATTTATTCATTTATTCATTTATTTATTTATTTATTCATTATTTTTATTTATTTATTTATTCATTTATTTATTGATTTATTCATTCATTCATTTATTCTTTTATTTGTTTATCAATTTATTTATTTGTTTGTTTGTTTATTATTTATTTATTTATTTATTTATTTATTTTTATTCGTTTGTTTGTTTGTTTGTTTCTTTGTTTGTTTATTTGTTTATTTGTTTATTTATTTATTTATTTATTTATTTATTTATTGGAACAAACTATCACCAGTGCAATTGAAATAAGTATACCGTAAAGGCAGCATCGTGATTTAACCTTGCTGACAATCTGATGTATAAGATGAAGGTTGTGTCTACGTCATCGACGTTGGATCAACGTCAGGCCAACGCCTCCGACACGGAGTGTGCCTGCATGGAATTAGGATCAAATATAGAAAGCCACAGAAAATAATTTAAAAAATAAAATAAAGATAAAAAATAACAAAAATAAATAAAATAAAAAAAAAAGACGACGTCCGGCTCCCTATTGAAACCGTATCGCTAACACCCACACCAGCAAAACCGCAACGATGGTTCTTTTTGCAAATATCAAATTGAATAAACTCAGCGTTCTATACTTATCACAGATTCGCTTCATGGTAAATATACAAATTAACGATTATATCTGCTGTAAACTTTGATTCAAGGGTTTCATAAAGTTTTAAACAAAACCCTCGTCCCTCACACCATTTTGTTTACATACACAAATCTGGCAAGTCAAAATATAAATCGCATACCATACTATTCACATGATATGAACATAATGAAAATAAATAAGGAGGAGCTTTACAAGACAAGTCATACAAGATTGTCATGGATTTCCGCCGCGTGCGTATATGTCGAATCTTGTGAACCTTGGCTGGCTTCGTTCGTCCAATGCGTTATGTTGCTCTTCAATACAGTTCAGACAAACCACAATGATCCCTGCAAGTAGACAAATAAGTATGATATAAAAAGCTGGACGAAATAAACAGACGTGCCTGACCACCCCTTGCAAGGCATCTTTGCGGTTCAAAGTGCACCAAAGGCGGCAACATCGTATGGAAGCTCATTAGTGTCAACCTATTCTCCTTTGTTCGTATTATAACCAGTTTTTCTTGTAATAATCAGAATATAAATCTTATTTTAACTTTTTCCTTGTTATAACGAGAAAAAAATCTTTTTTTTTCATTGCTATATTTTGTTATAACAACAAAATAATTTCTTTCTTGTAATAACGAGAAAAAGTATAGTTATTTCAACTTTTGTTTTCCTATAACGAGAAAAAAATCTTGTTATATGCACTTTTTTTTTCATTGCTATATTTTGTTATAACAACAAAATAATTTCTTTCTTGTAATAACGAGAAAAAGTATAGTTATTTCAACTTTTCGTTTTCCTATAACGAGAAAAAAATCTTGTTATATGCACTTTTATTCTTGTTATGACCACCTTTTTTCTTGTTATTTGAAATCATTTTTTAACCGTATCACGTTATGGTTGCAAGGCGATTCATTACTATTACAGTAGTACCTGCAATATGCAGTCCTCGCGGTAAGAGGTCACCTGCTCTTTATTACCACACCTCTCTACCAACATGAGACTTTGTTAATCTGCCTGTGGTGACATGTCAGCTGCTGTATGTGGGCACTTTTTTCACGGCAGATGGGGTGGCCGAAACCACCATTGCCAGATACTATGCTCTGCCACTGTACTGGGTATTTCAGTGTTATTATATGCACAAAAATAAAGAGCACTTTGACCTAAATGACCTTGAAAACAGGAGGTCATCAGACTAGGAAACCTTTGTCAAACAGATTCTGTAGGTGTGTGGATGATATGCAAAACTGTATACTATTCCTCCCTGGAAAACCAACTTCCCAACATTATCAAGGCCCAGCTTGGTACACTTATTGATTAATGCTTGGTGTTGAAAGAACAAACCTAACCATATTTTTTTTCTAATTATGACCTGGAGGTAGTTTGGTAATATGACGGGGGAATATCAATGTGTTCTACCGGGCAAGTGCCGTAACTTTTCAACGTTTCAAAATGCCAAAGTCAAGTCATATCTAGCCTGGTACTTCCTCAGCTGAATATAAATAGAAGTGATCATCTGCCTGTAAGAAGTATTTAATTTCTTAAATATTACTAGCATGCCACTTGCTCTCACAGGCAGCTGCATGTTTATCAACCGAGGAGACTGGGGATTTCTAACACGCGCAAGTATATGCAGTTGTGGCCAGCAATTAATATGCATTAATTGACAAGAACATTTGTCTTTTCAAACTATAATTTGTTTGAATCAGCCAATATAAATAAGTCAAAATTAGAATAATTGACCGATTTGTTTGCCGAACGCATATTGACGGACAATTTTGGTTCATTTTAACCAAAAATTAGGACTTTTTGCTGAATCCTTTTCTGTGTATATGTGTGTGTGCTTTATTATTTTATTTTTAGAGGGTGTGAAGGAGAACATTTCTGTAGAAATTCTCACTTTCAGTTCACCATAAGTTCGTTCCGTACGGTGTGTATATGGAATATTTGGTGGGTCGCATGATTTGGTTTTCTCAGTGAATTGAATGTACAACAAGTCATTTGTTAAATAATCTAAATGCCGAGCCACATTCAAAAAATAGTACAGCTAATACAAAACCAAAACGTTAGCAGATCTCCTGTACTATATCATCTGCACTGATAACAAACATTACTATTATTCTATCCCTTATTTTAATAGGGAAGCTGCTGATTTTTCTTTAGGCTGCTCCTGTCATCTTTAAAAGGATTTTCTACTCGTTATAACAAGAAATAGGTATAATATAGAGATCTTTTTCTCGTTATAACAAAAAAAATGAAATAAGATTTTTTTTCTCGTTATAAAAAGAAAAAAAATGTGGTTATTACAAGAAAAAAAATTATGTTCACACTAATGAGCTTCCGTATCTTTGGGATAAAACTCTATTATCACAAAGGGGCACCGGCCAATCAGAAGACTGCGTTGCAGTCCCACCCAAATATTGTAACACAACACGTAAGAGCACTGATCATTCGCAAAGCGATCAGGCAGAAGTGTCTCTGGTGGCTTTATTTGTACATTTCTACGTATGATTTAGAATGAGTTTGATGTTGCATTGACGGTCCTTTCCAGTGTGTCTTATATTTGGAATCTTTTCATGCTGTAAGGTTTATCATACCTTTGCACCCATTTAGAAATAAAGCACTTTTACACTGTTATTTGCTTTTCAGATGTTGTAAATGTTGAAAATTTTCAGCTGTCGATGTTTTTTAATGTTACAATATTTTTTTTATGAAATGACTTGTGGAAACATATGGTGTTGAATATGTTGATCATTTGTGGGTTACTAGAGCTAAATGTGCACCTCATCATTTCCATGCAAAAAAAAGTTTTGCTAAAAAGGTGTTTGATTGAAATGTGATTTTAAACCATAATGAGATAGACTAAGACACCCACAAGGCGAATGTTAGTGAATTACTTTGTGCCATGAAGGAATATACTAAGATACAACCAAAGGCAAGTGTGTGCCGACCAAGCCAATGAACTTGGCCTTAATTTACGCGTCAGAATATCTCTAGTAAAAACATTTATGTGACGTTACAAAATATGTCTCTTTCTGGGATCGAGTGGTCTCGATAAACATAAATTATTTATAAAAAGCATAGCAGCAAAGGTGCTTATCATAGGTAAGTTTTGCGTTTACAGACAAGTTTTACGTGTTGACTCTTCTGTTGTGTCCAAAACGAGCCAAGGGAAACTACTCATCTTTCAACAAGGGCCACTTTCCGTATAAGTTTAATTCAGACTGTCGGGGTGGGGGAAGCATTAAAGCAGCCGACTTTTGAAATGGTGGCCCTGACAGTCATTTATAAAACTGATCATAAAATTCTTGTTGATCTTGCAGAAACTCTTTATACATACCTGGTTCAGCTATGTTCGCCGACCCAAAAGGCTTGTCAGAACCAACCCAAATGCAATGATATTTAGGTATACATTCACTTTTACAACATCACCTGAAATGACACAAAATATGTTGAAGACACTAAACTCTAACGCTGACTCGTAATATTCTAATGCGACAATCAATATGGCCAAAATCGTGGCATGTCCATAAGCGTTTTGTACAGTTTTATCAGTCGAGCGCTTCCTATGGGTTTACAAATTAACTTTTTTGATAAACCTCTTCGTCTTTTTATTTCTTTTTCTAGTGTACATTTACATTTTCCTTAATAAATTCTGTATCAATGGAGGGAGAGATTGCAACATTAAGTTGGTCTGTTAAATAACTGCATGCACACAACTCCAATGTACCCTTTGTTACATTAATGAAACAGGTAAGACTAGTGTACACCTACCCCGGCCCTTCAAACAGAGAGTAAGGTTGCCCGCAGACAGCAATATCCCGGTGCAGGCAGTAGTACCATACGCTGATGTCGTGGTATTTCCCCAGTCCGTGCTGTTTCCGCCTCCTGAACTGGTGACATTGCTGTTAGACGCCCCCGAACTGGTGACATTGCTATTAGACGCCGAAGTTGCAGTAGCCGTGTTGGACTGTGTAGTGCCTGTTCCCTGAGTTTGGGCAGACCCAGCAGTTGTGGTGCCCCCGCCTGCAGCCGTTGTTGCAGTACCCGTGGTGCCTGTCGGTGCGCCCCCAGCGGTTGTACCCTCAACCGTTGTTCCAGTTCCTCCAGCTCCGGTGGTTGTTGCAGCACCATTAGTTGCAGTCCCGGTCGTTGCCCCAGCAGTGCTCGCTGCCCCGTTTGTTGTTCCAGTTACGGACCCAGTTGTTCCAGCACCACTGGTCGTTGCTGCCTCAGTAGTGGTAGTAGCTCCATCAGTAGTGGTGGTAGCTGCGTCAGTAGTGGTAGTGGTGGTAGCTGCGTCGGTAGTGGTGGTAGCTCCGTCAGTAGTGGTGGTAGCTGCGTCAGTAGTGGTAGTGGTGGTAGCTGCGTCGGTAGTGGTGGTAGCTCCGTCAGTAGTGGTGGTAGCTGCGTCAGTAGTGGTGGTTGCTACAACTGTTGTGATTGTAATATGTTAACACTGATAGTTTAGGTGTACATCGTATTAAAAAAAAATCACTCACCAAACCTACGTTAGCGTTAATGATGCACAAATGTATATAGGTAGATAGACAGTCTGACAGACAGATAGACTGACAGACAGACAGACAGACAGACAGACAAAAAAGATAGATAGATAGATAGATAGATAGATAGATAGATAGATAGATAGATAGATAGATAGATAGATAGATAGATAGATAGATAGATAGATAGATAGATAGATAGATAGATAGATAGATAGATGGATGGGTGGGTGGGTGGGTGGGTGGGTGGACGGACCCACGGACAGACAGACAGACGGACAGATGGACGGACAGACAGACAGATAGATAGATACATACATACATACATACATACATACATACATACATGCATGCATAAATAGATAGATAGAAAATATGGGGTCAGATACAAGCAAACATTTATCTTGTTACAAAGCAGAGGTCCCAGAAATATGCATGACTTCAACTTTCATATACATAAACTGAATTGAGTCAAAGTAACTGTGACACTTCCTGAAAAAGCAAATACTGTAAATGTGCTCTCTTTTGTTGGCTTTTATTAATAATTATTTTCCTCAGAGCAGATAACCGATAAAACTAAAATTATATGAACTATCATTTAACATGATAGGAATTATGTTCAAAATAGTGAAAATAAAACTTAAGTTAATATTTAAAACGCAAAAAAGTGAAAGTATAAAGGCGTAAAAATGAGTACACGTCATTATGGTAAACGCTTCCTATTAAGAACACCTTAGGTACTGAAAAAAACGTGGTCTTAATACGGGAGTGGTCTTAATGGGAACTAAGTTAAGGGTAAACAAAAACGAGTCTCTAAATTGGTGGTATTACCATAGAAATAGTTTATTTTTGGAGGTGGTCTTAAATGGAGGGTTCTACTCTGTCGAGCTCCATTGTTACCTTGACAATGCGAGACGTCCCGCTGTACATTTAGCAACTATAATAATTACATAAATGTTAAACACTTACCATTGATGTTGTGAACAACGTAGACCAGAACTGCCACGTGAATTAAAACACGGATGATACCCTGTACAAAAAAGTATCTATGTTGTAAATTGCAAGACAATGTTTTGCGAGAATTAGATAACAATTGGGCACACAATAATAATAAATTTAAATAAGACAAAACTCTTTCACTAACAATGGAATTTACTTGCACCAAATGACCATGTTATGGTACCTGCGCGCTCTAATTGTTTAGTGAAATAAATGTTTACATAACACGTGTCATGGCGTTGGATTAACAGGTGAAAATTGAAATACAGCTTTTACCCGTCCTTTAAATGAGCTTGATATGTAAAGAACATCTGTCTTCTTTCTATAGACTTCAATTTCATTTAAATCTACAATTAATCAGATGAAGAAAAGGGTGAATATATCTGAGATCTGAGGATGGTTTGAAAAACAGAATGTGCAGGTTTGTCTCCAAAACTTACAAAATTACATCTATTTTACTTTAAAAAAAAAAGAAGTTAGCTTGCCAAATATCGATGGGATTATAAAAAGCAGTCAAAATCAATTATCAGTGACCATGAATCGAGATCTATATCCAGATTCAGTCCAATTTCGAACCCGTTCTAATGTCACAAATAAACACGAACGTGACCAATTACATACAAGAACATTCATCAAGTCATGCATCTACCATCCACCCCCAAACAGAAAACGTCCTCTAAATGATAACGACTGGAATGACAACAAGCCATATCAAAACCCAGTAAGATCAAGAAACACATCCACGAGACACAAATATAGTATGGAAGAAAACATCTCCCTCTTCACTTGAGACAGGTACTAACTAAATGTAAGCAGTAACTTAGATCGATTTGATGCATGCAACTCTCAAACTTTAAAAGGCATCTTGCTCCACACATATGCTTTTAAATTGCTGAGTACAATTAATACTCGCTCACAACCTCATTAATGTAACTTTTCAATTCGACCTTATATTTACGTAACAAGGACTGATTTTTACCTACAAATTTCAAAATTTATTTTTTCAACTGTACTTTTGAACATCCCCGTTTGACCAATTTATCAAATAAAATGTATGGCGGAATTCGCAGTTGTCGAAATCAGTGCATTCTCTAGCAAATGTAATCAGCCGTGATACACAAATGCCACAAGCTGGCCCAATGGGAATATCCATGTGAGGATAGTTAACAATTTTAAGCTGGAATTGATCTTGTTTGTCATCCAGTTAAAATTTTAATTCATCATTATCACCATAAAGCATCACTATATCCAAGTCATTTTGTTATGTTTTGTTACCACGGAACGGCCGGGTGTCGAACCAGCAACCTTCGGCATCAATAACCTAGCCGATAATGGGAAACGCACATACCAACTGCACCAAATCCACATTCTTAAAAATATGGTTCAATGGAGGCCGGTATGCGTGAATGCCATAATCGACACGGCCCAGTTCATTGTAATAAATGTGTGTGTGTCAACACACACTTTTCTGTTTCTTTCTTTCTTTCTTTCTTTCTTTCTTTCTTTCTTTCTTTCTTTCTTTCTTTCTTTCTTTCTTTCTTTCTTTCTTTCTTTCTTTCTTTTTTTCTTTCCTTCTTTCTTTCTTTCTTTCTTTCTTTTTTACCAGCAAATTGGTCCGACACTTTTATCGGACACTATTATACACAGAAACTCCAAACTTGGCATAATTGTACGTCCATACAAGGAGTTGGACCTTTTTATACAGAGGAATGAAGCTGTTTAAAATTATGCAAATTAAGTGCATTTGAAACTTTAAATCTTGACTATCCTCAAAAGTATAATAGATAGAGATGTCATTCCAAGTCCTACTCGGGGGTTATTGACCATTGCGCATCTAAGGAATTTGAAACAAAAGTTGTAGCAATTTCAATTGTGCTAATTAGCGGCATTTGAAATTTTAAAACTTGTATATCTTCAAAACTATTATGGATAGAGAGGTCATTTCAACTTGTACTAGTGGGTTGTTGACCATTGCGCATGTGATGAATCTAAAACAAAAGTTGTACTAATCTAAATTATGCTAATAAGCAGGATTCGAAAATTTTATTCTTGAATATCTTCAACACTATAATACATAGATATGTCATTCCAACTTCTGCTAGGGGGATGTTGACCATTGCCCACCTAATGAATTAAAAATAAAAGTTGTAGCAATTTAAATTATGCTAAATAGCACCATTAGAAATTAAAGATCTTGAATAACTTCAAAGTTATAATAGATCAAGATGTCATTCCAACTTCTGGGCATTAGGTGTTATCTACAATATTCAGCATAAATGATTTCCACTAGCATGATGAACGAGTGAAAAAAAATGGCAGGAGACGACAATTCATATTCGAACAATTTCGGGTGATATGCCCGGGAAAGTGTTAACTCTGTAGCTGCACGTTGGTTCCATGCAAACAACTTTCTTTGGCACATTTTGGGAGGTGTGTCAACAACTTTCTATTTTGTGCTGCAATGCGCGCGGGAAAAAGTGTCGAACAATCAGCATACCGGCACTGGAGGGGTGACTGCTGAAGGAGCAGTGAAATACAGGGTACGATGTTTTAGCATACTATTTTGCCATTGTGCCAGCGTGCTTTGTACAGTGATGTCGTTTACGATAGACTGATATATCACCCTTAGAATTGTGCATAAAATCATTAGGCACAGCCAAATACAGCATATATATTATCCAAGTAACACTTGTACCCATATAAACAACATACGCAACAACTGAAATAAAATATTTTGAAACAAAAATAGATGTTGGTAACAGAGTCCCAACAGGAATAGGCGGAAAAGTATAAAATCGGGTAAAAGGAAAGTTCTTTTTCATAAAGTATAAAGTAGAAAGGTGGCAAATGCGTACTCCTTGAATTTCCATAATCGTGCGTCACTTTTCATTTAAGCACAGCTCCTGTGCGTATGAATCTTTAAGAATATATCAGACGCTGCTCTTCTTAAAATATCAGGTGAGAATCTCCACAATTCTCTATGTGCCTATTGAACTGTCGGGTATTTTATGCGGCATCAAACGCTTACTAGGACTGACAAGGAGCTTGAACTTGACCCCGTCCCGTTTTTCTTTGCGCTCCTATATCAGCATTTAAAAATACTAAGAGAGAGACTGTCCATTTTCATTTGAGTTTCTATGCCCACGGTACAACTTTCTATAAAATAATTGCAAACGAGAACACTTCATGTCAACAGTGATAAAAGGGGACCTAACGTTCTGGTGCCAAATCATGGGCTCCCATTCAGCTGCTTTGTAATCACTTAACCGCAGAGAAGATCTCCTTAGCAGACCTAGGGACCTGGACAGTTGGGACAGCCAGATACAAAAATGGTCCGTGTGTGAGCCAAGCAGGCAAGGGCAAGCTCCTTGTTATCTATAATGCTACAGGTTGGGTGAGGAAGACACGGAGATTGGTTTGTTAAACAGGCAGTGCAACCATCAAATATGTCCCAATAAAACACACTTCTCGCAACAGACCAAAGTTATCAGTCCTTGTTAAAGAACGTCCAATTTCAAATAAATTACTTCAGGCTTCAATTTTAAAAATTCATATACCATCACGTAACATGTCGTGTAGATGCGTGAAAATTATAAAATAGAACCACAGAGATTTCAACAGTATGATCCATAATATTATCTGTATGTTCAATAAGTAGGAAAAAAATTGAAACCTGTACTTGAAACTCTTACCTTCATCATTTACTCCGTAGCAGTTGTGGTCTCGTACTGATGGAAATGACACTGACAAATTTGGTGGTTACCGACCTCTCACAAATAGATCTAGGTTTTTACCTTAACCAATCAAACGTAAGCATGCACAGTTTGTTTGGCTGAGCATTGGTCTTGTTGCTAGTGTTACAGTTCACACCATTGTTTCAGCAGTTGCTAATACCAACGTTGTAAGTTTCTAACAGTAAACACGAAAGTCAAAAGACTAGCCCTTTGTCCGTGGAAAAAAATAACTAGTTATTGGTTGAGTGAACTTTTAATGTTTATAAGTCCTTTTTGTTTATAACGTTCCGCTTCCTTTGTTCTATGATGCTAATTGCGTGGCTTGTGCGCACTTTCAATCCTCTCTTTTTACCCGCACAAAGCCGTACGCGTTTCTCAAGGATATTATAAATCTGTTTATGGGAAACAAACATGTAATGTCAATGATACAAACTTTCCACTGTTTGTGCTGACAAGCCGTATATCCCCCTTCCTTGGTTTGCTTTTTTTTTTTTTTTCTGGTAAGTGAAAATAGTCCAGGCATTAATGCAGTCGGCTCTTTGGGTGTATGAGAGTAATTCGCGAAAAATAATTTTAACATATAAGCGCGGGTTTAAAATAGCAGAAAGGAAGACAGAAGGCAAGAAACGCTGTCTAAAACCACTTTTATGTATTTTCTGTCTGTAAGAAAATATGTTTTTCCAAGATAGCTAGAGAATCCAATTTGTATGTTCTTTGAATATAATAAATCTACTGGGCTCGGTTTAAAGATATATTATTTTCAAACTAGATACTTTACATTGCACATAACTTAATATCAAGAGATACCGCGCACTACTGACCATTTAAGTAAAAAATATGACAACCATTGACAGAACGAAAGAGTAGACGTGCGTAGCTGGAAAGGCCAAGTTTTGTTCACGTGTTTGTTTGCTTTATTTGAGTGTTAATCTATATTTTGTAAAGGTCTTAGTTTATGCACAAACAGTGACATATAGCACTGCGTTCCACATTCAGTGACATTTGTTACAATACGTGTCTTTATTTGTTTGTTTTATTCCATTGTAATTATTCATTTACATATAAGGTACTTCGCACTGCAACATTATTTTTCTTCGCACTGCGTTAAGAGAGACAATGGTTGTCCGTATTGCGCCTGAGAGCAATCGCATGATCCGCACATGGAACATTTTTTTCGCAACGCCAACCAAAAAGAGTGGACACCCATGGTACTTGTAACATGAAATTGTATAGATAGATTTCGAATGTTGGACAATATCAATTATGAAACCTTTTGACTGCTTAATGGCATAATATGCACCTAATTGAATGCACTGTGTACGCGAAATGATATATTTTCCGTATTTTGTATTGAAGCATTTTTTCCTGTACCAGTGTATACCAGGACTATCACTTTGCCCGCCACCCCTCCCGACTCACACACACGCGCGCGCGCACACACACACCGGGACTAACACACACTCAAAAAGACACAAACAAGCAAACAGTGAGCCTGTAAAAGTCATTCATCACCAAGCCTCTTGTGCTGCTCAGCTGAGCGAAAAGGTGTGATCAATTGATCGGTAGCCATACAAACCACGCTGAAAAAACAACACAACAACCAGTAGTTTCTTTGCGAAACACGCCTCAGAAGACCCATCCAAAAGTCTCAACTTTGACGTTACGTGGTTCTCCATAAAGCGATTTTAGGGTAACTACTAGCTATCTAAGCTTCAAGGATAAAAAATAGAAATGAAAGCATGTAAAAAGTATGTAATTATTTTTACAAATGGGCAAGATGCAATGAAAGTTTCTAAATCTTAACATAATTTCAATCTTGTCGATTAATAATGAAATAAACATTCAGCTTTGTATCAATTATATATATATATATATATATATATATATATATATATATATATATATATATATATATATATATATATATATATATATATATATATATATCAGTGCACTATGCAAGTGCGGATTTTTATTTTTATTTATTTATTTTTTTTTTTTTGTTGATATAATAATTTTCCCATCGAACTAATGTTGGCCTACGTGTTATATTTTTTTTCTGTCTTTAATCTGCTGTTATGAAAAGCTGAAATTGGGATTACTGTATTTTAGTCCCTGTCGCTCAATCGTTGACAGCACATGTTTTGAACATTGAACAAGAAATATATATATATATATATCCAACTAAACACTTTTTTAAAAAAATACAGCTCAGTCTTCTCTTTGGCGTCACAGTGAGTCCGAGAATACAGGCAGCTTAGCCTGTTTGGCAAACAAATGCATCAGGTACTGGGATGTAGTTCGTTTTCCACCAGGTTATTAAGGGAGGGGTAAGCGGGGTCCCAGGTACACTGGCATTATGCAACACTTTTCCTGGTACAAGGTGAGCAAACTAAGAAAATTGCAAGAATAATGACTGGTACAAGCAACGGAAAGTAATGCGAACTTAAATACACGAGTACGATAAATAAAAATAACCAGTGAACCACTACCAAAAAGCAAAAACAAATAAGAAAAAAAAACCACTTTAACCCCCTCGACCTAAATTGCAAACATGGACGGTAACTTCATGGGGGCAACCGTAACCTAGTATAATCCAGATGAAACATGCGTGCAAAACATCATTCGTGATGCTTACAGCTTCGAACAATGGTAACCGCTAGTTGTGTGAGTAGTGAGTCAAGGTTTGTTCGATCTCCCCTGCGAGCGGAAAGGGGCAGAGGCGAGGTACGGTGTCAGTAAGTGTAATACTTCTGCTCATTTGTTTTCTGACCAAGGAATGGCCAGGTTATGGACCAGGGTCCTTCAGCTCCAAACACATAGCTGAAAACGGGAAACGCACATTCCCCGCTCTTCTAAATTCCAAATAGGAGATATTCATAACTGAAATCCTGTGCTGCCACCTAGTCAAGGAACTTGGCAGGAAGGAGGGCGGATTCGTGTGATAAGCATGGCTAAATAAGGTTCTATGACAAAAGTAACAACCCCAGAAAGCAACTATCTTAAGAAAAGTCATTCACTGAGTTTTATAACATACAGATGGCAAACACACACACACACACACACACACACACACATGTTTGGTAGAAAAACTGTTAGTTTCTGGTCGTTTAAGTTACATAATTGGTACATGTGCCCTGATCATGTCTGGAGCATAGTTCTGTTGCCTAGAAACTTAGGGGACCATAGCGGGTCTACAGTTGATGTTGTTAACTATGAATACCTCCTATTATTTTTGCATTCTTATACTATCATTTTTTTCCCGCTTTTGCTTCGGCCAACAGCCATAACGCTTTCTATAGACACAATTGTTGGACCGATCGATCACATGGAAAATCAATTAGACGTAAAGTGGTATATATTACACACACACACACACACACACACACACACATATATATATATATATATATGTATATATATATATATATATATTATTATTATTATTATTATTATTATTATTATTATTATTATTATTATTATTGTTATTATTATTATTATTAAGTTCATTGAACCCCCGAGGTCGGGAAAAATTAAGTATACATCAAGATCATACTAATAACAGTAAAATTCAAGTATAAATATGCACAAATGAAACAAACGGAAATGCAAAACATTGCAGAATCTTAAATGACAAATCATCTAAATCATAGTACATCTAAAATATAGACAGACGCAAAATAAAATTGATTTAGGTGGACAACCTAAGTAAAAGTTGCTGAAAAGATTTCAAATTAAAACTGTGGGCACCAGGTAGATCAAAATTGAAAGAGGGCGATCATTTTATGTTCAAACATGTCCGGGATCTGTAGTCAGGCGCATTAAGTAGGAATCCAAGTATCCAAGTGTGCCAGCGATATCATATATATATATATATATATATATATATATAACTACTATAGTTGATCATATACCTGCCCGTCTATGAGCTCGAGGGCTCATAGGCGGGCCGATATATGATCCACAACAGCGTAATACCTGATTTATCACCGATAGAATGTAAATACGTCAACAAACAGGCATATTGATTTGCGCTAAAACAAATTTAACAAATGGACACAGAGTTCCATAGGCATTAAGTCATTGAACATTTGCTCATCATAATGACTTCCTCAGATTGTTCGACATAGGCCTATATCATCAATTCCCAGACCTTTAAAATCATTAACATGGGGCTAAACTTCCAATGTCAATTAGGCCTAATCGTTGCTCATGAATATTCATCACCTTCTTCATCAGATGAATAGATAACCCGGGGGCACTTAGGCCTATTCACTGGTGGGCATGAGGGTTTTGATCCATAGAATAAATTTATATTGAACGACCCTGTAATGTATAAACTAAATTTGCCAGCTCTCTGTCTCCTGCTGACTCCATCTTGCTAGGCGGCAAGGCTTACACTAAGTTAGTTACAGACAAGTGCACTGGGGCTAGGAGCTATGTAGCCTAAGCCTAGTGTAGTGAGTGACCGACGCTTGGGGTGTTGCGAGGGAAGAGCGCGAAGTTGCCCAGTGTGGGCCTACGCACGCCATGACACTTCGTTAATTACCGGTGCAGCGCCAGTTGTGGACACGCGCATGCATGCACGTGTCAAATTGGCACGTCGCACATGTAGCTGTTGTAGTACATGTGCCACTATGCCAGTCTATGGTACAATATATTATTGCATTATCTCTATACTTCTCCCTTGCTTCCCATCATGCTTATGTTAAATGCACTGAGTCATACCAGCTTATCTTTACTCAAACACCTCACGATGGCATCTAATGTCCACCTAGATCAGGGACCCCCTGATACTATTACTAAGCAACTTAATAGCCTAATGTCACATCAATATCAGAAGTGTCAAAATCAGATGAGTTACAATATTATTGTTACTGTCAGAGAGCGAAGGTAATTAAGTCTTTACATTACACGAAACATGACTTGCCTCCAGTTATCCAAATAACTTTTTACTTCGTAATAATTATCAGACCACGAACTGTACATTTTGCCCAGATATCGTATGGCGAGTGTGTACGTGACCTAGTCATCTCGAGTGCCGTTGGACACGAGAGAGGGCATGGTCACGTACACACTCGCCATATGATATCTGTCACAATGTTCAGTTCGTGGTCTGATAATTGGCTTAGCGCACTTCATCACATAGGCCCTGCCTATCCACGTAGCGAAGTCATTACTGGCCTAGATCTCAGCCAGTCAGGTTTATTTCCCTGCACGTGCTGCATCAGTCCTGAAGACAGTGACCCGCCAAATTTCATTCGCGCACAGTTTGGAAAAGCGGCAAGTTGGACAAGTTTATTTTTCCCGAGTCTGTTAAAATGGATGGAGAAATGAGCAAGCCACCCTGTCTCAATGACAGCGCTGATGACCGGGTCTTGATTCAAGCTCTGGCACCGAGACAAATTAATGCTGACAGTGTCAAGCAGAGGACAGTATTTTGTCTCAGGCTTTGGACTACATAGAGAGTGAAATTAAGAGCGCTGAAGAAGTGTTCTTCCGTGATGACTCATATAACATAACAAGTGCCGATGTACATGACTACAAAGATGTTCACGATTGGAATTGGCCTGATGATAACCCTTTTAATGCCATTGGATAAATCGTTCAATTACACTTTATTCTTTGTTTCATTTTGTGATCTTGTGCGCACATCCGTACGATATCCAAGTCAGATAATAGATATCGTACGACTGTCCGCACTGTAAGAGTGTATGGGGAATTATCATGTGGAAAGATTAAAGGGTTTTACCATCCGGTGTGCGCTGATTCACGGTTATCAGCTTCCTGTACGTAATGATAAGGCATCATGCTGGGGTGGAGATGTTACAATTTATGTGTCTGATTTTTAGCCATATATTCACTATATTTACTCCGAAAATTCTTTGGGCCATAAGCGTGTCAGGGATTTTCTGAGAAATGAACAGTACAACTTCACATGTGTGTCAATATGCTGAGTCCACCGACACTGTTTTGACAAAATGAGCAATTTCGCATTTTTTTGGTATCACTACTGTATCAAAACAGGCGCAGCTATAGTCCACCAACAATATTTGACAATATCAGCTATTTCGCTTTTTTTGGTGTCACCACTGTATCAAAACAGGCGCAGTGGTGACAAATACCTAATACGTTTTTGGTGGATACCTAAATTTAAGTCAGTGTTGCACAAATTTTACCGTTTCATCTTAAGTATTTTTCGAGAAATGTCATAAATATCACAAAAACATACATATATTTGTGCCCAAGCGCACGAGTGTATACAACACCTTTGAATGTTAAGTTCCATTTTTTGGTCAAGCAGATTCTGCGAACCCTTGTGGTCAATTACGTATACAGGTTTATACTGTAGGAATGCATATTTCTGTGATATGTTGGCCAGAAGTGCTAACGCTCTCTTTCAGTGAGGACCAGGTTATGAAAGTCTTGTAATCAAAGCAAATAATATATATATATATATATATATATATATATATATATATATATATATATATATATATATATATATATATATATATATACATGTATCACGTGGTATCACCTTCCAGCTGCTGAATTATTCAATTATGCAATGCAATTGCCCTGTCTGTTAGAATGTTGGAAAGCATGAAAATTGTGGTATGTTTTCAAGGATCTTGCCATCAACATAAAGCAATTTACAGGTCGATATCAGTGTTACATAGCATTTCAAAAGTACTACAGCGATTTGTATCGAACAAGTTATATGAATACTTGGAAAAAAGGACGTTTTACTTTCATTAATTAGGATTTAAACCAAATGATCCTATTATAAATCGACTAGTAAATATAGTACATAATATTTAGAGTGGTATTGGAAATCACAGTGAAGCTCAAATTATGTTTTGTGCCTTCTGGAAAGCCTTTGGTCGTGTTTGGCATGATGGTCTGCTGTTTAGACTGGGCCAGATTGAATTCGATCCCTCATTTGTAAATTGTGCGTGCCGATAAATTTTCAATCGTCAGAAAATGACAGTTATTTATTTATGCTGCTCAGGTTAGCTTTTCTTCAAGCTGCAGCAGGACGCAGCTGGTGCGCAGAGGAAAGTCGAACTGAAAGTGAGGGAGGGAAGCTGAGCCCACGTGGAAAGTGCCCAACCCTGATCTCGGTGCACCAGCGGTCACTCAGCGTCAAAGGTCTGTTACTGGCCGGCCCCAATGCCAAGGAATGAATAGTCATCCATTCCCAGCAAATGACAATTTACATGACATTTCACGCGACATATCGTAATACTAATTTGCATATCATATAACTGTTCTCGAAATCGTTACAAAGGTCAAAAAGCCAGCAAGACCCATGAACAGTGATGTAAGGAATGCTGAACAGTGGGGTCATCTTTGGCTTGTCCTATTCAATGCTTGGCAATCTCTTTTCTCGGATCTTTTCAGCTAAACGCATATGGACATCGCCACTACTTTTTGCTGATGAAGTGATGCCAGAAACATTCAGCCACATGTTTTTGGCGATAACATTATCCTCAGATTTGAAAGGCAATGCCCATATTGATAGAATTACAGATTAGCCGTTCTGGAGAGTTGGAGATTTGAACTATCCTGTGTGATGATGGTACGCCTGGTTCTAGGAAAGAGGTATGTAACTTTTGATATCTGTGACTTGGATCTCTTTTGACTGGGGAGGAGGGGGGGGGGGAGTCTGTCTAGTATGAAGCTGCACAGATTTGTTGTGGCACTCGTTGTCACACCTCACGTAACAGACTTTTGGCGGAATTAGTCTAGCAAACTGTTGAAAATGTTTCACAAGTTATGCCCAGAAAATTGATCAAATATGGTGCTCGTAACCAATTCCTGGTCAGGGTCCGACTCAGTCAACATTTCTCTGGCGCAGGTTGAGTGCAATTAATGCACCCAACAAGTGCCAAGAAAAGCTGTTCACCTAGAGCGCGCTGTCACAAATGGTCTTACATACAGATTTCTGAAAAAAAGGAAATGTTTTCTTGTAACGACAAATTTAAGTAAAAACGTTAAGGCCGAGGAGAATTTGCATCCGGACGCTTTTAGGAGAATTGCGCGGGAAAGGATAAACAACGCGGCCATAAATGGTCGTTCACATGGCACTCCATAGCACGTACAATTCAATTGGGCCAATCATTTTCACTGTCTGTAATAAAATTGTGAAATGACCGACCTGACGATTTCCAAAATTCCGAGGCTTTCTTAAAAATTCAAACTAAACCTGAAGCAAACCATATTAGCCACCGATAAAGTTCTATCCTGCTTTGCCCAAGGTGATCGATTTGCCAACTCTTATCAAACTCAGTTACGCCCAGTTTACTCAGGACTTCCATTTAATTTATTCAAAAATAACACCATGCCCTAATCCTCATGCGACTGTGGTCACCCATTTGAAGATACGCGAAGGTACACTTTTTTGCCCGCTACATGTTGCCCCCATAAAACGCTTATTGAATGATATCAGACATATTGTCGCCATTCATGTGCACATAAGTTTAATTATTGATGAATCTTGGGAACGCCTGGTGGAAATTATGTTACTTGGTATTGCAGATTTAGAAAGATTGATAGAAAGAAAGAAGGAATAGATATAAAGATAGATAGATAGATAGATAGATAGATAGATAGATAGATAGATAGATAGATAGAAAGATAGATAGATGGATCGATCGATCGATCGATGGACAAATCCATCCATCGTTCGATCGATAGACAGACAGACATATGGATGGATGGATAGACAGACAGACAGACAGACATACAGACAGACAGATAGATAGATTGATAGAGAGATAGATAGATAGATAGATAGATAGATAGATAGATAGATAGATAGATAGATAGATCGATAGAGAGATAGATAGATAGATAGATAGATAGATAGATAGATAGATAGATAGAATGGACTTTTACTGGAAAAATTACTATACTTCCGACATTTGATCGGCGTTAAATGCAAATTTGGGAATATATTAGTAGATTACTCACAAAGAATGACAACAATTTATGGAACAACACGTTTTAAAATATCTAAAACATATAGAAAGATTGGGGAAAGGGTGGTCCTCGTGATTGAAATTAAAAAAAAACGACCTACTCACTATGATTGGCAGTACGCATGCGTTCGCAAATATTGCTCGTCAAGCGGCCTGATATACATCATGAACACAGTCATTAGATCAATATGTTGCAACCTGTTGCTGAACACATGAAGCGTATTATCAGAAACTACCTTACGGCTGTTTCAAGCTGCTAACCGGAAGGGCGATATACATCTAGATATTGCGTTCTTTGATTGTCGTTCTGCAGATATCAAAACTGGACCCTGTTGATATCAAGTTGGCACATGCCAGTTAAATCATATCCCTCATGCACAAGCCCAGTGAATAATTGTCAGTCTCCCGAGTTAAACAAAAAAAATTCAGTGATACATTATGACCATGCCTAGATGAAGCTACAACAGTCTTTTACATTTTAATGGCAAATGTGTTTTCTCAGATCTGTTACTCGGATGAGTTTAGCCACAATCACCACCGTCTGTAACGTAGTAAAATGTCCTACATCTATTCCGGACTTCTAACAATCTTATGTTATAGATAAACGGACTAACAAGCCGATGATGTAAATTCATTTGTCACCATAAATGATCCCAACAACTCGAAAAATGAAATCAATAGTAATCTAAGATCTATTGAAAACAAGTCTCATTAATGTTAAGTCACATGAGTAGACAGTATTCAGCTAGCATTCAAGCCCTGCTGCCCTAGCAGTCACCGGCACAATTTTTCGTACCAGTCATAATGCATTAAATAGTGAAACTGGATGACAGACTTTGGTCAAACGCTGCGACAAACATAGACTGATATTGTTTTATAAAATAATCCGCAGACTGACATCCAATTGTCTTCTTAGGTAAATGCCCGGGAATGCGTTATCTTGAGACGTAATTTATGTAAACAAAAATGATATAAGCCAGACTTACGCTTGAATTGGTACACGTATGTGCAGTAATTTTTCCGCACCAGCTACTGCACATCAGTGCAAAATATTATTAATTTCAGTTCATAATTCAGAGGATCAGAGACCTTTAGACGTAAAACAATGGACACTTATGCATACTCAATTATGATCCTGTATATTGTATTGTACACATACATTGTTCATTGTAATACTACCTTTACATTTTTTTTTTTACCTTGCGAGAGGGATTCATATAGGCTATGCCTGTTTCCCAATCGTGCTTGAAATAAAAATATGTTTAAACCAAACATAGTATGCTAGAGTTGGTATCGTGGGCTCCCCCAATTGTGCTTTTGAGGCAACCGGTGAACGTTCTCATGATTGTTTTCTTCGGGTGTTCCCGCTACACTGCTGAACTCAACACACGGTAATCATTCGCATTCAATGTATAACTTAAAGGTCCTATTAATACGCCGTATGCTTATAAAGCACAAAAGCACGGGTTTGACGCCAGACGATCACGGGGGATGTGCGGGTCACATCATTGTTACAGACAGGGCCATATGTTCATTTCTCGCAAAATTAGCATTTTTTTTCAGAAATTTAAGTTCACAAATACCAAACTGGTATTCATCTAGTATTTCCCGAACCATATGTAAAGAAACATATCTACATTTGGCTTTAATAAATATTCCTTATTTCCACAATATTAGAATAATAGATGTTTAGGGTCGTTAGAAATAATACCTGAAAACCAAAATGTTATATTTCATTTTGGAATAGTGTTTTTTAGCTCCAAAGTTGCGCCACATTTTGGGCCACATTTGCGGCAGGAAAGCGCGCGATTTTTTTTCCGAATATGGCCCAATGTGGGGAAGTATTAGTGACGTCACAACCTCAACCCGCTGGCTATGGTGCATGTGTTCCAAGCCAGAGTGCCTTCAGTTGGCCAAGATTCATGGCAGATACAACAGAAAAAAGTGATTCAGGACAGTTTGAACTAAGTTTTTCACATACGTGGTCTGGCGAGGATGAAGAACTAATAAGAAAAAGCTGAAGCAGAAGAAGAAAAGATCATTCAGCCTTACATACATTAATAGGGGACTCCTAGAACCTTAGCGTCACCAATACTGCAGGGGGCGCAGCCGTTGTGCAGCCAGGCGATCCCAACTTGCCGCCTTGGCAATGATATTTCCTAACAAAAATTACTAGATTTCAGTTTCATTTAGCAAGAACAAGCATATATACAATAAATTCGAATTTGCATCATGATGGGCCTGGTCCTGTGGTGCTTCAAATTCTGGCATTTCACGGAAACACCTACGGCCTACGCCTACAGTGTATAAAAGTCTGAACAAACAATAAATTTTCCATTCGCATATGTATGGCCCATGAGCAATTAAATATAAATTTGCATTAGAATAACGTTTAATATCAGAACCTCTATCCGGCAGTATTTGGCCAGTTCCATGAATACTTTCATTGTCCAGCGATGGGACTGCATTTGGCAACAACAGTTGTTTTTTCTTGCCACGCCTATCCTAAACATCGTCAAATTTGACAAATCAAAGTCACTGTCTGCAAAGTATTCGCTACATAGGTAAGATAGATCATCGGTTCCCAGGGCCTTGCCGCTCGTCCTTGTACATCTTGACGGCATGGGTCCACGCCCTCCATAATTTCAGGTCCTTGGGGTGAATGTAAACAAGCAGTAGAACTTGTATTGCAACGTAGTGACCCATCCTGGGCGGAAACAAGGACGAAAATGAATATTTCTACATGCATTTTTAATCGTGTTGATGAAGGGTGAATAAAATATGTTTAAATCAATTGACACTTGAAAGCCACAGCTCGCAAGCATGGCCGGAGTCAGCCAGCGGTTTTGCGTTTGTGACATCACTAGCCTTTTCGCGCCTTATGGGTGTCGGAAATGAACGGAAAGCGACGATTGAAGGCGCAGTAAGAATGTGAATACAAGTATTTTTTTCATATTTTTTTTTAAAGCGCGCCGTATGGTGAGAACAATCCATGACTCATCCATGTATCAAATTTGAACATGGTTAATCAATAGTATCTTGGAAGTCCGACCGGCACTAAAAACCTAATACACCCATTTCAGAGTCTGTATATAGGTATATTGAACGCCGTGGTTTCAACCTGTAGTTTACGTACGCATTTATTACTTGTTGTCAGGGTACCGTTAATGTTGTGTGCTTTGGTTTTTACCATCATCTGTTATGGCGTTTTGAATCATTTTATACTAGCAAACACAATACACGTATATGTATATGTCTAATTTTCTTACAACACGATAACCTAATTCTTGGCATATCTATTATATACACGTAGTGCAGAATTAAGATTTGTTGGGTAGAGTCGTTTGCTCTCTCTTTCAGTGATAAACTTGTTGGATAGGGCCGCATTTGCTACCCACACCAATAAATATTTTTTTCTAGCATTTGTTGTTTGTCAAGTGGAGCTGCATTTGCCGACAATACCGACCATTCGTTTTTAAATATCTGGTTGTGATTATTTGTCCTATTCAGCTTGGCACCTGTATTTAACATGTCAGAATTAAATCCTCGTGATCATTAAATAGAATTCATATTGTACTTTATGCTTTTCGTCCCTCTGATAATAATCTATGTGCAAAAGCAAAATGTATTTGTAGTCATATACACCATACTATGTAAAATTACAATAACCTCATTTATTGACATGAGATTCTATTTTGACTTTGCGCCGCGTGTTATTTTTTTTATGCATTCTATTTCTTTTACCTTTCCACAGAATTCCTGAACTAGTTGGTACATAGTCCATATGCTTGCATGAGTAAATATATTTCTAACCCAATGTAAAGGTCATATTATAAATATGAAGAATATTTGTTGAGCCTGGCATAATCTCCTCAATGTAAAATAAATGAGTCCGAGTTTCATGTGACAGTCTGCCAAACAACATATTCCAAAATAACGTGACAAAACAGCATTCCCGGATTGACCGTTTGAACGTTTAGATGTGTCCATTACAAGTATTGCACATGTGTGAGTCAGTTGTTTACCATTTGCATAGTTTGTACTTGGTGTAAACTATTCTATGCAACAATTAAAATTTAATTTTGTAACTTACTTCAGTATCTAAATCACTGTTTCATTCAGAAATTAATATCGTATGGGGTTTATCTTTTTATTAATTTTCCATTAACAAAAGTTGGAACGTCGCAGTTTCCATAATAATATCTACATGACTTTTTGCTTCCCTATTATACCTTTTATATTTTAGCACTCCCTCCCTTTTTAGGTGTGGCTGGCAAAAACCCGAAACATGAAAAGAAAAAATAAATCTGTAATTTGTGTTTTATGTTAAATTATTGATATGACAAGAACAACAATCTTCCTTCAGTAAACGTTTTACATATTTAACTCCTGACTGATACCACAATCTTAAAAAAAAGCATTTCATTGTCCATTTTAATATTTGCGTTGAACCGCAGACTCTGTATCTTAACGTCAGGTGCATTGAGGGTGGGGTGGGTAGGGTTGGAATGGAAATTATTTATGTACTGGTACTTGAAGTTAAATTCACTTCGTACCAGAATTTTTTTTCTTTGGATTCCACTGAACATTAATTTTGCATCTCAATTATTAAAATTGCATACCCTCTTGAGCTTATGGCTATTGGCGGGTAGTAATCTTGTACGCAATTGATTCCATGATGCATTAGATTCATCTATATATCCGTACCCATGCTTATTTTCATGCCATAAATTTAAAGTACCTATGGATGTCAAGGATACCTAGAGCTCCGTCTTTTTTCTAATGCTGTGAGATATTTCTTTTTTATTTTGTCTTGTTTATTATTCTAAATGTGCATATAAATACTGTTTTCTACTTGTTTTAACTAGCGAATATCAGATTGGGAATCACTGAAGCGATATAAATTTATTGAGATGAAATCAGATATTGTCTTATTTGTGCCTTGCCGATAATTGTCAAATGTCTCCTAGACTATATTTTAAGTATACGTTGAATATCATTTACCTTTTATTCGCAATTAAACTCTTCGAGATCATTTGTACGTATTTATTTTAATATCCAAAATTACGACCGGGTCATTTGAAAATATGTATATATATATTATATCCTTTACCACCGCCCAGTACGTACCTCTTTTGTCCCCCTTCCCTAATATTTTTGTCACTTTATAATTTACTTAAAGACCAGATTTTTGTAACGGATCTGAACAAACACGTGAGAAAGGAATTTTTCAAAATTTTCTTTGCTAAGTCCCCAAAATACAGTAGAACCATCGGCATACTGAGGCAATCTAGTCATATGAGTCTACCTTTATAACTTTCAGATTGTCCTCTTCTCTAATTGCAACAGCGAAAATGTCAGCGTAAAAAAAATAAAATATATTGCGTTAAAGGGGCATATTTTCGTTCAACTCGATATACCTGAATTGCTTTTTAGGACCACCTGTTATTATTAAATAATTTATGCCCATTCTTGAATAAAGGACTGAAATAAGAATATGTAAAGCATTTATCAGTAAAACTCCAATCAAGGTGATCACCTATCTACTTTCTTGTAATTTAACACAGTTACTAGAGCTGTAGTAATTATACTTTGCATTTTCTTTATGGTAGGTTATTATTTATTTATTTATTTATTTATTTATTTATTTATTTATTTATAAATTGATTTTTTATTATTCATTTATCTATCTATCTTTATGTATATATATATATATGTATATATATATATATATATATATATATATATATATATATATATATATATATATATATATGTGTCTGTGTGTGTGTGTGTGTGTGTGTGTATATATAAGGAGCTCTTGTTTTTTCCCCAATTGTTTGAAATGGGATATTTAAAGCAATATTATATCCCGGCTTGTATGAAACAGTCCAAATATGTGACGTTATTCATAAGTAACCTTAACTAGCTGGGCCACTATTTCAAGCAGTGCTTTAAGTGACTGATTTAAATCACACTTCTATTGTGTGCGTGCCTGCACAGCATAAGTTGTACTAAAAAATGTCAAGTGAATCTGTTATGGAGGCAAAGTGAATTCTGCTTTAATATTGCGAACCATCATATTGAAAGATATTGATATTTTTTCACTCTTGACAGGCGATTTTGGCCTTAACATGTATAAGGTGCTATATATGTGGGTTTGCTAACAACAAGACATTTCAGTTTTTTCGTCGAGAACTTGTCATTTTTTTAACATAAAAAACTACACACCCATAAATGAAGCATCAGTAATTGGCTATAACCATTCCTTCAAACCTGATTCTTGAGTATCTGTGACTGCTGATACTTTCCTGTGCAGAAGCAGTCATGGAAACAAGACCGGTATACGGGATAGACAATTTTAATACATCTACATGTGCCCTTCATACCAAGTATAGCTGGTAGGCACATCACATGCATACAGCGTCAATACTGAGACCTGCCTGCAAGACAAGGCAAGGGGTAGAATGAGACCTATCCCATAGCGGTTTATATAATGACCCGTTTGTTCGCCGAATATGTCCCAAAATCTACAGCACAATTACAGTGTGCATCATGGTCCTTTTGAAAAATAGAAAAAATCTGTCAATGAAGGTAAATCACCGTAAAGAAACCTCTGTGTGAAGACAGAGTGGTGACAGAGGAATAAAACAGAACAAAGGAAACAAAGGGGCAAGCGGGAAAGCAGATGGGCAGACAAGCAGGCGAGTAGCGTGCAAAAGCACGTGTGCAGGCAAATATGCAAGCAAGAAGGCAGCCAGGCGAGCAAACCAACAAGCAAGTGAGGCAGGCAGGGAGACAAACACACAAGGAATCATGCAAACGGGCAAGCAAGCAAGAAATCGTCCAACCAAACTAACATACTTTATTCCAATTGACAGGTACTGGGATTTTCTCTGAATTTGACACGGGATTTTTTTTTTTTTTTTTTTTTTGACGCAACTGATATAACAGATTTTCATTTGCACTGAGTGAGCGGCATTATTTAAAAGGAAAAGAAAGTTGGGGATTGCACTTATGTGTTTCGAACACAGAGCCTAATTATTAATTTATGACACACTGACAGTCACTGTTACACGTACAAATAAAGCCCGTCCGCAAACCCGTATCTCATTGATTCCAATATATTTCTCGTATATAACACAGTCTATACAGGCCGGTTTTTAACATATTTATGCTTTATGGCACTTAAGTGTGACTTTATATATATGCTTTAAATTCAAATTATGTCTGTTCAAAAGACTATGCGAATAGACGTAAATGGTTAATATCCCCTAGTACATATGAACAGGAGTAACAGAGGGACACATTGCAAGGTCATTTTATATTACACGCACGTCAATACCACTTTAAAGGTCCTATTGATTGAATAGGTACCACAAATTACAAAGTTAATGTTTAGGGTCGTTAAAAATGATATCTGAAAACAAAACCGTTAAATTTCATTTTTGAATAGTGTTTTTAGCTCCACAAGTAAATCACATTTTGGAACAAGAAAGCGCGCGAATTTTCTCCGAGCATGGCCCGATGTGCGAGCGTGTTAAGGACGTCACAAACGCAGCCCGCTGGCCACGGTGCATGTGTTCTAAACCAGAGTACCTTCAGTTTGCCAAGGGTTATGGATGGCAGATACAAAAAAGCATAGTGATTTCGGAGAGTATGAATTGAGTTTTTTGTGTATCCGGTCTCCTAACAATGAAGAAGAATTAATAAGAAAAAGCTGAAGCAGCAGAGGAAAAGATCATTCAGCCTTACACACGAGGGGACGCCCAGAACCCTACCGTCACCAGTACTGCAGGAAGTGCAGCCGTGGTAGCCTACAGCCAGACGATCCCAACTTGCCGTCTGGGCAATGATAATTCGTTGAAAAAGTTATATTTACCATCAAAACTTATAAAATTCCATTTAACCAGAACAAGCATGAATGCAATAAATTGGAATTTGCGTCAGGACGAGCCAGGTCTTCCAGGGCTTCAAATTCTAGCATTCACGGAAACAGCTTCGGCCTACTCCTACAGTATAATTATGAAAGTCTAAACAAACAGTTACTTTTCCCTTCCCATATGTGTGGTCTATGGATGAGTAAACATAAGTTTGCATTTATGAATATAGCTATCATGTAAGTATAACTCCTACCCGGCAGTAACCTCACGACCCTTGGAGGGCAGTAATTTACGTTTCCGTGTACATTGTCATCAATGCACGTGTTTGTGATATCCTTTATTTCAGATCGAATCCATTATGTAACAATGGCAAACATTTTCCTGTGACTGACTTATTTTCTGGTTCCACATGAACGACAAAGGTAAAATGAGATGGTATTTTGTACACCCGATTGTTGGGAGCTGGCCGTAAACTGTCACAAACAGTGGCACATGACGAAAAAGATGAAAGGCCAGCCGCCCACTGGTCTTGGCAGCTGTGCAGATGAGGCGTGAATATGGTAGCTATCCCCCCCCCCCCCCAAAAAAAAAAATCTGGTAATGGGATTAAGGACTGGTAAGAAACCAAAAACCTTTGCATGGCCGATTTTGAGATTTTAACGGTTTTTACAAGATGAATATCCTTTGTATTAGTTGTCAAAATTTCAAGCTTTTAACTACAGTAGAAATACTAGAAAAACGCCAAAAAACCACACAAGCATGTGGACGTCGGAACGTCCATGTGTCATTATTTTGGTTTTCAGCCGCCAAACGGAACAATGCCACCCGTCAATCATACTTAACAGCCTGTCACGTGGCTGCAGGTAGCAACGGCCCATGGCAAAAGGAGAGTGGTATCAGGGCGGCAGTGCGAAAAAGGCGAAATGCCGAAAGTATGTTTGTGGGCAGGGAAAAGATGCAAACATGCTAACATATCATAGCCTTAGTGGTTTACTATAGTTATCTTGCTTGTTTTGTGTTCTAGTGAAGGGAGACTTTAAATGTTCAAGAGGAGCGGCAATCGTCTGACGATGTCCCGTTAAAGGCCGTGCCGCAATGGATCACCCCAGTGGTCCTGCACACCAAAGAGGGTCGGTAAGGGTTTCCCGTACTGGCGCACTGGGGCTTTTTTATTTACCGTACTGGACGCCCTCTTGTTTTACGTACTTCGTTCTATCCAAAATTTTTAAAGATTTTTCTTTTCCGTACTGCGTACTCAAAAAAAAAAATAATTACCTGTACGAGCGTACGGACCCCCCCCCCCCCCTTACCCCCTTCACCAAAGACAGGCGGGGAAAAAACTGACACTTTAATCAACAATACCCACGTACATAATAATATTTTATCGAAACCCAGCGATAAGGAAATGAAAGTACAAATAAACACATCGAAATAAGCATATAAGCGTGAACAGCAGAGAAAACACACAAAATAACGTTACAAAATTCAGGTTGGAAGGAGAAATGAAACTCATTGAGAAAATAACTACAAAATAATGACAAGCTAACTAAGTTAAGTGTACAGACAAGTCTAACAAGCTAACTACATAAAGTATACAAATAGGAGTAAATACAATAAAATACTATCCCTAAAAACGGGATGAAGAGGTAGGGCGCGGAAGACCAAACCCACCATCCATGCACAGACCACGAGCGGCCGTAGGCCGCCCACCGAAGCAAGGCAACACAACATTCGTCGCCATGCTTGAGGTCACGGGGCCCGAAGGCCGCCTCCATGACGTCACACTTTGAAACCAGACTGTCGCTGTCGCCGTTTGACAGATCGCTGAATAATGCTTTCTGTACTTCAAAGGCTCCTTTATTCATGGACAAAAATTGATTGACAACCTCCCCAAATGTTAAGGGACGATGTTTACTACGTTTTGTACAAATATCAGCTCAACTTGAGCAAATGGTATTGTTTCAGAGGCAAATGATCACCATCAAAAGGCTTTGAAGCTTGTTTTCTCAGAAAGAATAATAGGACAAGAACCCCACCTAAGAATGGTTATTCCAAGAAAACGGCTGGGCGAAATTTAATCCAGTTAACGGCATTTGAGTTTGTAATGTCTGAACTGCAAAAACCATTCAGCGATTTTCAACATTTTGCTTCGTTCTTTTTCTATGAAATGAAGAAAATGAACATCCTGGAAATCAAAGGGAAAATTGAAATGTCAATTTTTGAGGATGGATAACAGAAAAACGAAACCAAACATAAAAAAATCGTAGGATCGTTTTTTGTTGCCAATATGTCAGGATTAAGATGCAAGTGTAATTATGATTTTATCATAAATAATTAGTGACTTATATCGACATTTATGGGGTAGATGCTTTGCGGTCAACTTCCAATTATTCATTCTACAATTAACATCACAGACACCCAAATACGGGCCATATGAATTCTTTTGAGTATGACGATTACACACATATATGATATGTAATCCTAACGCAAATACAGTTTGAGCTAGGATTGACTAAAGTGGAATTTATTTTTGGTGTCTTACCTGTCCTTAAACACCTCGCAATATACAGTAGTAATTGGACATACATATAACTCAACCTGTTATAGACTGTTCAACCCTGGACCTGGGTATGGAACAAGATCGGTCCTTGTTTGTCCGTGTTTTCCACCCATTTGTTTCATCAACTGAATAAAAATGGTTAAACACACTTAAGCTTTGTTACAATGTTACTTTATAACAACATCCTACACCAGCGTTGTCACTGTGACATTCGATTGACAATTGTGATACATTGTAATAGTCGTAGAATTACTAAAGCTATATTTTACTGTTATGCAAGCTTTAAAATCAGAATCATACTTAAGATTAATGTACAAATACTGTCAAACAAACAAACAAACAAACAAACAATGAATCACTGTTTATGGATTTATGAGTTATGCCTAATTTGGTCAGTTCCATGAATCCTTCCATTGGCCAGTGATGGGACCTTATTTGGCAACAACAGCAGCTTTTTCTCGCCAAACCTTTCCTAAACATCGTCATATTTGACAAATCAAAGTCACTCTCAACAAAGTTTTCGCTACATAGATTAGATCGGTTCCCAGGGCCTTGCCACTTGTCCCTGTAAATCTTGACAGTGCGGATCCACGCTGTCCGTAATTTCAGGTCTTGCGGGCAATGTAAACAAGCTGTAGAACTTGTATTGCTACAATTAATGTTCAACAACACACCAACCCATCCTGGGCGGTAAAAGGGACGGAAAAGAATAATTCTACATGCATTTTTAATCCTGTTGGTTTAAACATAATTTATTCAAAAATGAAAACAATTGGGGGGAAAGGCAACGCCCTATATTGAACCCTCTGGTCAGAAGAAGACAATCCTGTTGGTAAAGGATTTATCCCCTACTTTGTACCATACTACATTGAAAACCCATGGGATATGGCCCATGTGATATTGTTGACCATATCTCATGGGTAGGACTACTTTTTACCATATTTGTAAAAATCAGAGATATGATTTTCCAAATATGGAAGGAATCAATTCCATAATTGGTATATCCAAACTCGCCTTATTACCTTGCCATAAATCACGGCCGAAAACCTGATGGTCCGTGGTATAAATCCCAGCCAATGGGTAAGAATAAACTTGATTCTGTGATGGAAACTAGAGCCGAAAATGCAGGACTGATTGGCAGAAAAAAAAAACAATCACTCTGTAAGACGCACGATGTGCAGTCGACTCTAAGGCCTACAATGCTACATCCAAGTGTCCCGCCAACCATTGTTCAACAGCACGCCACGTGCAGCCTTCTCCAGGGAAATTCTTCTTCTTTTCAAAGACCTCTAACATCTGTCCAAAACACTCCCCAGACTCTGTCCTCATCGTTTGTCCCAGCTAGTGTGGCAGGGAGCCATCGCCCCGCTTCTTCGGGCAATGCTGGCAATGCTGCCGTCACTGATGATGAGGACAATCTGACGGCCAGGAGTCAGTTGAGCTCCACGGCTGCATACTTTGGAATGTTTGCTAGTGCAACTTTCAAAGTCAACGTGACCTTCCAATTCTCCTCTCCACCAAATTAATTCCCTATAAAAATAATTAAAAAGTGTCTTTTTGTCGATATTTTTGTCTGAAGCGACGGCCGTTCAAAAAAATCCGCCATAAGGCCTGTGGTCGACCGCTTTTCTTGGCTGTTTAAATTTTATATTCATACGCGCGGCATGATTGTGTCAAAGTCCCATGTAATATAGTGAAATAAAATGTTATAAGTGATATAATTTTTTTTCTTTATTAATGGACCGTAGGGGATAAATACAAAATAACCCTCGTCGTTAATCTGTCCAAACCGAATTCCCCTCGTTGTTTGCCTGCCTGCGCGCCTGATCACCCGCGCGCTTCGCGCTTGGGTGATCAGGCGCGCAGGCAGGCAAACAACTCGGGGGATTCGGTTTGACAGATGAACGACCCGGGTAATTTTGTCTATAAATAAAATATGTGTAAATCGAGGGACACTTGACAGGCATGACTCGCTAGCAAGATCGGAGTCTTCTCTGTCAGTCAGCGGTGTTGCGTTTATGACGTCACAAGCCTTTCGCGCCTTGTGGGTGTCGGAAATGAACGGAGAGCGACGATTGAAGGCGCAGTGAGTTATTAAAATAAAAATGTGAATAAAAGTATGATTATCACATCCAATTTTTAATCGCACTGTATGGTGAGAACAACCCATGAGTCACCCATGTGTCGAATTTGAACATGATCAATCAAGAGGACCTTTCCACAACGTTTCACATGTCACAGTGTACCACAAGCAGTTTGCCAAATCTATCTCTCTCTCTCTCTCTCTCTCTCTCTCTCTCTCTCTCTCTCTCTCTCTCTCTCTCGCTATGTACACACACACACACACACACACACATATATATATATATATATATATATATATATATATATATATATATATATATATATATATATATATATATATGTATATATATATATATATATATATGTGTGTGTGACATATAACACAAAAACAAAAACAAAAATAAACAAAGAAAAAACCAAAAACAAAAAACAAGCAAAAAACAACCCCCCAAAAAGGAAGGAAAAACAAACACGCACAAAAAAAAAACAGGAAAACAAAAATACCCCCCCCCCCAAAAAAAAAGAAAACAAACAAAATAAAAGCCAATAAGAGGGGGAAAAAAACATGTAAGAAATAAACAATAGGGCTGCGTGAACAGCCAATGCTCAGCTGACCTAAGCGTGTCCCATAAAATAAAGGTTGCAACTGACCTGTGTTGAGCTTTAGCTGAGTGCATATGACATTTAGAAGTATTTCTTAGTCGGACGCCTGAGCCCCTTAAAACCTCAGTCTGACAAGCAACTCAGCTGGGCTAAAAATTGCAGCGCCACCTGGTGAACAAATTACGAACCATGAGTCCCTAGGATTGTTCATGTGTGATGTCAAGGCAACTGAGTGACCGATTATGAGAAGATATTTTTTTAAAATTTGGCCAAACAAATTACCCCCCCCCCCCAAAAAAAAATAAATAAATAAAAAAAAAAAAAATTAAAACTAACAAACAAACAAACCAACAAAAAATAAAGAAACAATGAAGCGTGACCTTTTGACCAACTAGGTAAAGACCCACCCTAAAGACAATGCCACCATGTTTGAAGTCAATCTGGATGACGATTTCAGAGGAGAAGTCGTAAATGTGAATTGGCATTGAAATGCCCATTCACTTGCAGAAAAATCATTAGAAAAAGATGCATATACTGATTAGTATCTGAATTGAAAAAAAAAATCGTTGAAAATCAGGAATGCATAGCAGTGCCAACCTAGTGAACAATTTTGTTCGACTCTTTCACAAGTAATATTTCCTGCAAGCTTCAGCTGAATCTGAGTGACGGTTCTGGAGAAAAAATAAAAAATAGTGAAAACACACAAACAATCATAAAAAAATAGACAATGCAGCTCCACTTGGAGAAGCAATGAAAAGCAAGGGGTCGCTGGGAGTGTTCATGTGTGATATCAAAGCAATCGGGTGAGCGGTTTCGGTGAAGATTTTTAAGATTTGTCCCCTAAAACAAAAAAATAATTCATTAAAAATTAAAAAAACACTGAAGCATAACTATTTGAACAAACTTCGTTGAGACTCATCCAAGGTACATCGCCGCCAAGTGGGAAGTAAATATGGTTGCAGTTTTGGAGAAGAAGTCGAAAATGTGAATTAGCATTAGAATGCCCATTGACATACATAGTAATCAAGAGGAAAGGGACATTTACCGATAAGAATCCGAATTGAAAAAAAAAAATCGTTAAAAATCAGGAATCCACAGCAGTGCCACCTAGTTAACAACTTCATTTGACCCTTCTACAAAAAAACATACCCATCGAGTTTCGGCTTAATCTGAGTAACGACTCTGTAGACAAATCGAAAATAGTGAAGACAAAAATAATCAAAACAAAATCCAAAAACTAAAATAAAAACATTAAAAAACAAGAAAAACATAATTAAAAATAAAAATTAACAAACACCCAAATGCAGCCAACATGATTTGCAGCACTGCATGCTGTCACATATATGATGTACGAAGTAAAAGAAGCCAAAATTCTCTTAATGATTATAAGCTCACAAATTCACGGACGTAATAAGCCGAATAGATAACATTTAGGGATGTCATTTTAAAATCCAGCACACCCATAGCCACTCCCACCCCCACCCCTCCAAAAAAGTAGAAAAAATATAACGAGGATTAGAAAGACCCCCCCCCCAAAAAAAATAGAAAATATCTTAAAAATAATTATGTGAAGCACAGGATCTACCATTTGGGGGCTAATTTAGACAATACATGTACGACTCGTTCATTTTCTATGTCTATGTTTCGCTGGGCAATCCTCATGAAGCCTAACCCCGAGACACATAATTAGCGCAACAGATGATAACTGGAACTTTTTTGCTCTATTTATGCGTTTAACTTTGTTAAAACTTGCACTGCAATCCAATGCATCTTAATGATGGGTCTTCCTTTGAACATATACGAGTCTCGGGCATTGTACATGAGGCCATGATCACGAAATATTTGTCATATAGTCATAAATGGTATTATGGTGCAAATGAGGTACATTTGAGTTTCATGTGTCCCGAAAGTCTCCAGACATCGCGTTAAAATAATAACTGAAAAAAGGCTTCTTTGACCCAGTGGTTCTAACCGTGCCTACAATAGCACTGGGCGGCCCACAATGATAACGCACAGCTCCTCATGCACCTGGAATTAAAACAATGTACTTCTTGACTCAAGACTGACATGCTTCCTCGACCAACCAAGCACATATATTGCACAATATCGGATATGATGGCCGGAGAGACCATTATTTAGGCGATTTGTTTGTTGCTAGCTACTCCAGATAAATAACTATTTGAAATAAATAAATTGAAAGTTTCTAACTGAACAGATAGCCGTTCTGCAATTAAACAATTGATACGTACAGTTTCGTACATCCTCAATGGTCATTAGAAACTAGAGTGATGATTATAGTAGTGTTGCATAGTTGACAATGTAAGGTGCAACATATTTTTTATATTAACTTAAAAACATTGTCCACACAATCAACGAAACCATGGCAGCTATGGGAGTATAATTTTTCTTTTATTTAAAGTGACGCCGTTTTTATTGTTTCAGATAAGTTAAACCATTAATATTTTATTGTGTGCTAAACTGCGTATGTTTCACTTGGTAAACAAATCATTTCCTTGTCTTTAATTGTGTCCATACAGTACTAGACTTGCTCTGGAAGTCAAACTTTTGAGGATTAATTGGAAGACTGCTGTGTATATATTCATCATAGAACTTAATGTCACTAACTCTCAGTAGTCTGATGGTTTTCCATTTTCTTAGTAATTGATAAGTGTGCTTTATGTTTATAGCATGCTTTTGTTAGAACCCCTTTCTTACGTTACTTGATAATTGTACCTCTGTTGTACCTCATACTAAGATTCTATATTTTATATTGGAAAGCACGAACGAGATATACATTCTTATCTTAGCAAATTAAAGATAAACTATGATAAAAAAATTGAAATGTCCATTGATCTTGATATATTCTTTGATAGTTTATCAATAGGTGCTTTTCTGTTCAAGAGCTTCTCAATGGGACATGTTCTCCTAGATAACACAACTGTTCATTAGTACCCCGGTTGTTAACGATACAATACTTGCACGTGAATTCAAAAGGACTCCTGTAATGGCATGTTGGGTCAGGTGGTATAGGAACTCTCAAGAAATGGCACATCGGGCTTGACTCATCCACGTATAATTGGATATGACAAATATCAGAACAAGGTTGACCACAGGCGAAATAAGGCAAAGGCTTATTATCGAAAATTTTAATTTGACGTGAAAGTTTAAAGGGAGAGACATTTGGTGGATGTCTGCTATCAACTAGAAGACAATTCCACAAATTAAAGGTCGGAGAAAGAAATCAGTTGTTGAATTTTACAAGTTTCATTTTTAGTGGTGCACTTTTATCATTATTTCTCAACCACTGACCAGGTAGACTTTCAATTATTGGAGGTATTAAAGAGCCTAAATATTCGGGGCTTTTTTCTCTTCACCCTTATATGAAATAGAAGTAATTTGAAATATCTTCATCAGGCTGCCAAAGTTCTCATGGGAATTAAAAGCGACCTGTGTGGTGTGAAGCACCAGAAGAGATCTTTGCCCCACTATGTTGGAACGATTCCAAAGAATCTGACGGAATGTGGTCTTTCAGGACATAATATATAATAGGCATGCTAGACGCAAAACAATATTGTTCTAATTTTCGTTTTTCAGTTCTAGGCCATTATTTATTTTGTGCATAATACTGAAAAAATTTATTGGTGAATCGTTGGTCTTAAATTACGATTTTTTTAGTTACTTGTAGCTGGTACATATGAGGGTACAACAAGACATTCAAAATATTTCGATGTATTACACAAAAGAGAGACAGGTGTACAATTAAGAAAGAGGACCATAAATTACAGTGTAAAGATTTATTAACTCATTTATTTATCCAACCATCCATCTATCCATTAACTCCTTCATTCAATCTATTTGTTGGTTTATTTATTTATTTATTTATTTATTTATTTATTTATTTATTTATTTATTCATTCATTCATTCATTTAATTTAATTTTTTTATTTATAGATTCAACTGCTGGGAAAATCTCATTCCGATAAGGACGAGTTAAGAAATTAACATTAAAAACTTGTAATGATACAAGCAGACTCTAGCAGAAATTGTCAATAACCCTGTTTAATCCCCGAACACGAATCTGTCTTTAATACATTACTGAGGCAGGCTATGGCGAGTATTATTCGAGGCCATCAAATCACTGTCTGTTATTTTTTCGGTGAAAATCGTAAAACCTCATCACCTGCCTGGTTTCTTACCTTGGTCTCCGATTCATGAGGCACCTTGAATCGTGACTTATCTTGGCGTGCCCATATAACATGGATTGCCAATAAAGATGGCTAAAGAATATCCTTACTCTGGAAGTTTAAGTACAAACTACACTCAAATCCCTAGTCAAACTGTATTGTTCCATGAGCCGTCCATTTTTTATAGTACGGTTGTGTGTTGTTCCACAACTGTGGCACGGTGCTCTCTGATCGCTTCGAATTGATTCAATACAACGGCGCTAAAATCTGCTCAGGTGCTTTGAAACACGTCAAATGTTTACTTCGTGAACAGGAAGTCAAAAATGTGAATAGCGGAGACAATAAATCGATGCACCATCATATTACTTCATAATTCGGCTAATTAATGAGTCAGCTGAGGGAAAGCCATCAATCATGATAAATGATAATGTATTGTTTCTGGCCTTCACTTTATGGGTGACCAATTATTGCAGACAGACGTAAAAACTTCAAGCTTGTCGTCTTTTAGAAACTGTACCACAAACTGACTCCTCCATATCTCTCTAATCTAGTGACCTCTCCTCCTGTTGGTCGTCCTCTGTAACATTCGCCGCCAGTGTGGCCCATTATATGTACAGCATCGCGTCTGGGTAACTCTTTTCTCCCATGTGATATGAAACAGTGGAATATTCTACCTTTCACCATTAGAGATTTGCTTTCCCTACAAATCTTGATATCGGAACCTAAAAAATACTCTCTTAACCACCGACAATGTTCCTGAGTACTACCTCCATGATGGCAGATTTGCTAATACTTGCCATACACAATTATGCATAGAATTCTCTAGATTAAACTTTGACCTTCACAAAATTAACACCCTTCCTGACCCATCATGTGCCTGTTCTTATCCCGCTGAAGACTTTATGCATTTTTCCTTTTGTGTCCCATTTACGTCGTTCAGAGAAACAAAGTACTTTATACTGTTATTCCTTTGATTGCTCCAGGGACTAGCCCCAGTCGTATATTAGATATAGGTTGTGATAAAGTAGTGGAAATATTATTCCGTGGCAGTAACGAGCTTTCTAACCGCCTGAATATCCGGATCTGTGATGCACTTCAACAGAGATCTCAACTTTTTTCATGGAACCGCTATGATATTTTGCCTCCGTCAATGATCTTCCATAGTACCAAGCTAACGGTGTCATGGATGCAGAAAGCTACAACATACTCGTGCTAGTAGACAGACTCCTATGAAAGCGCGAATCCTACCGACCAGCTGCACAGAAGGTATACAATCACACGGGCATGTATAATCCACTTACGTAAGTCATGTGATAGACTTATACTTAGACATTATTACCAGTAAACGTTGTCCCTAGAGCTTTCAAGGCGTCACCAAATTCATTTAAATCTATCGTTTAAAAACTTGAATTTAACAATTTCATTTATTATGTCAGCTGCCAAACCTGTTGCAATTGCAGTCAGTTCGGAAGCGATTACAATGTCCGAACTATAAGTTTAACTCTCGTGAAAGACTTACCCGCGTTCAGCCCCTAGGTCACTTCATTGATATATAGATATGTTTTACTCAATTCAAAGAAATACCCCAATGATCTAGATGGATTCACAACAGAGGCAACATTCGCCTGCACACCGGCCCACTGTGATTGAAACCGGTGCATATACTTTTCCGGCCACCGTTCAGATGAGCTTGTCTCGATTTTTGAAAGTGCTAATCACTATTACATTTTTACAGACAGGCCCAGAAGCTGGATACTTCAATTAGGCAACAGAACACAGGTTTTTACACAGAGACAGACACAGACATATATATATATATATATATATATATATATAGCTTTTACACCATCGGCCTCTGATAAACTCAACTCCAAAGCATATTCTATGCGGAGTCGTATTTTCATTTACCTAGAGCTGAACTTGCAGAAAATGGCCAACCCCATAACACTGTCTGTAGTCGTTTAGCGCACACACCGATATAAAATTTGTGGCATTCAGCAGCACCTTTTCGGAAGGAATTAAAAGAGGCAGTAATGAAAGTCGTGTGCCTAAACGTTAAATTCCTCAAATGAGCAACATGTTTTTAACTGTCACAGATTTGAACAACTACGCTGTGAAATGACATTTCTAAGTGTCGTCCTTTTGAAAATATAAATAATTACTGCTTCCCAAACTAAAAGCAAAGTGGTAAAGCGCGTGGTCTAACGACAGCTGTATTCTCAATTCAACATATGTTTTTCACGTATATTAGAAAAAATATTTATTTCTTTTTCTACAGAGAGGGTCCGTTTTTCAACCATAGAAGCTAACGTTGGAGCTCATATAACAGAAAATTAGGTATGTTGTGTGTCTGACAACATGTAATAAATAGAGCTGAATCGACCTTGCTTGGAGCATGCCGTTTAAGTTTAGGAGTTCGAAATCCCCGTTTAGGTATTTTGCTACTGTGTGAGCATGGCGATGAACGCTACAGTGCAAGCCTTGAATGCTCCTCTCCCATATGTTCCTTCAAATTCTCAAATTTTAATACGTGATAAAAACACCAAATGACAAATTTCGAAAGTAAGACACAGAGAAATTTGTTAACTCACTGGTATAAATGTCTCGATGGTTTTCCCCATATTTTTCAGGATGGAGATTTCCGTGAATGCAAGATACACGCACATTCGTTAATTTTGAGATTCACCAAGAATGTTTACTCCCTCTGTGCAGCACATTGCAGGGAAGTCAACTGAAAGGGCACCTACGCTTTAAACATATCTCAATGATGGTCCTGCCTAGGTACGTGGATCTATGATGATGATAGTATATTCTGTCGATTGCAGTCTTGAAGCCTGCCGTAGTTGTTTCATCACCCAAGGCAAGGACATGGAAAGGGTTTCGCTCAAGCTAAGTTCCTGCGGCAAGAATCACTTTATCAACCACGTGCCTGACTATTTGTTCAGCCTTGACAAAGTTGTGAGATTCAACGCTCGTTGAAGCATCCAGCACAGGCACGACATTGGCTTTTGTTTCACATACTCACAAAAAAGCGTGCCTTTTGTGTACAAACTTAGAAAAAAGGGCATTCCGAGGTCTGCTGAAAAAACTGTGACTATATGCCGCCAGCAATACAAAGAAAAAAGAAGAAAACTAACAAACAAACAAACAAACAAACAAACAAACAAACAAACAAACAAAAGCAAAGAAATGGACAAAACCCTGATGGATGCACACACACACTCACGCACACACACACACACACATATGTATATATATATATATATTATATATATATATATATATATATATATATATATATATATATATATATATATATATATATATATATATATAATCTGTTTTAGAGCAATCATTTAAATCCATTATTGCAGTATTGTAATATTATGTAATATAAGATTCGCAGTCATGAATCAACCTATCTTCATTCGATCATGTTCAGTTAAAGATTACAGAAGCCATGATTCAAATTGATTGGTTGCAGATGTTTATTTGAAGATTTAGGAAAACGAAATAGTGCATGGTTGGCTAAACTTTTATCTTTTTCGCAGACCTGATCAGAAGAACTATTTTTTGAAAATCATTTTCCATTGCAACCATGGAAGTGTTAAGACAAATTTGGCCATTTGGTATAGAAGCTTATGTACGTTTGAGTGCATACAAAATGTACAAAAATGTTAAACATAAGCGCCCAAACCTATTTTCGGTGATTTTACGTCTTGCAGTTTGCAAGGGGTTTTGCAACGGAATTATGGACGATGGTCACAGCCATTTCATTACAAAAAGGTATGTCCGTATTTTGGCACTTCTGTTTCAAAGAGAAATACTGCAGTCCCATAAAGGCCCATTTCAGTTCGCTTTAGGTGTCCTAAATAACTTGTTTATTTACAACTCCTACAGCAAAGTTGAGGGGGTCCCCATGTCCTACATTTTACATTTATTTGACAAAATCGCTCCTTATGGTTGGCATTTCTTTTATTTTTTTTAACCATTTTTTTTTCTGAGAATCAAAGTTTGACTCCCATAAATCAACCCCCCCCCATTAAACATATTTTCTTTGCAATTTTGTATTTGACATTAATTGCATTGAATGTGTTTCAGTGGGGGTTTAATCAAACGACTGTGAGAAAAGAATAGGTCTTTGATCTGATCAACACATAAGGACTGAATTTCGTTGGATTTCAGGTAAGTATTTGAAGTCTGCTTTTCATGTTAAGTATTTGTTGACTAAACTAACATATTGTCTATCTGATCACGTGTGACACACATACATCTTTTTCGCGTCTGATTAAAACGGTAAAATTTCACATTCAGTGTTTGGATCCAAATTTATTTCTTGCCACTGGTATTTACTATTCAGGGTACTTTGTGGTTGTAACTTCTCAAATAAGGGTTTCTGACAGTGATGAAACTGATCCTGATGATTAATATATTCTAAGATTGATGTACTCATTTCTCCTTTATATTCATCCAACACATCGTATACAGACTCAGTGTGACAAATCCCTTGTTCTTCTTGCTTCAAGCTTCCATTGTCCATTGGATGTACACCTACAAGCATACGTCCTATACCCCTCATCACTATTAGGCAATGTTTTTGTTTTCTTTAAAATCTTATTCATATTCACAAAATCTGCGTAATGACTCTGCCATGTATTACCACACATGGGTATTAATCATCTAATCCCAAGATTTGAGATCATGGTATAAGTCTTTCATACTGCCGGCTTCACTTCTTCTTAGCACAACATAACCTCGTTTTCCATCATCATTAATTGTCACTTCTACGGCCGTTTGTTCACTTAGTTGTATTGATGAGATGTAAGTTGCACATTTGACCAGTTTGCATTGTTTCATAACTTCAGTGATCACCGATTGTTTATTGATGACAGTGCTCATTTCATCAACATTTAACTCTAAAATCCTCCACAGGTTGTCCTCATCATGATGGCAAAACTGTATTACACTGTAGTCTTTATCTTTGTCTCTTATCACGGTTAACCTAACATACCTATTTGGCAGTATATCTCTCTAATAGGTCGTATATGTCCCTGGAAGAGTTATTCTCAAGCACCCTTTTAATACTATCTCCCGTGTCACAGGAGCAGTTAAGGTAGGCATAGACTGCCACCTGTTGTCTGAGGCAAGAACCAATTCAAGTAAAGCGTACCAGTGACATTCAAGGATGTTAATTATTACACGCTTCGATTTATTAATTCTGTGATCTACCCATATGAAGCAGGGGGGGGGGTACCTTGAGGTCCAGGTTTCACTTCTAAGGCTGGCTTCTCACACAGGTGGATAGTGTTCATCTTGGCAGCTCAGTCAGATCATGTAAGGAAGCCTTTTCACATTGTTTCTTACATACAGTCATGCTCCATGAAGCCATGTTCTATTTATAATTCTAACTCATCTTTATGGTGCAATCGTTAATCCCCCTATCATGCAAATGATGACTCTATAGTAACAAATGATGACTCTATAGTAACATATATGTAGTCATGATGTTACTTTATTTTTGCAAAGAAAGTTCATCAGTCTCCTATAGGTGTCTCTGATTATATGATGCTATTAATTGTTACTTTATGTGATGTTATGTCCGTTCTCTAGAACGTGAAGTCTGGTATTTCTGTTATAGGTATCCATAGTAGTTTGTTGTTTCAGACAATTTGCCTTTAATCATTAAGCGTTCTTGCAAAGTAAAGTTATATAAACATGGGCCTATGTTTTACTCAAGGTTTATGAGTTAGTGCTAATTTTTGCGAGGCTAAACATGCAGAGAGATGAGACATGTGATCAAAAGGATATAGCGTCTGTAATTTAAGAAGACAAAGGCGAGTAGCGTCAGTTGAAGCGGCAGACATGGAAAGGTGAAGACGCGTATCTTCTCTTTTATGCTTTTCGTTTAACTTTTTGTCACGCTGAAGAGCTTCCAACAGTCGTGAGTACAACAAATGTGTTATGTGACGTGATTCTGTGAATTTCTGTCTATTTGAAGACACGCTGCCTAGATATTTTCAACTTTACTTGTGATGTGAACTTTAAGTTGCATGTTGATTTCCGTGTTTTCAGATTTCACCGGTATCATCCATCATTCTATGTACGTTTAACTGTCAAGGTTTTATTCCATTGTATGTTCTCGTTGTGTTCTATACGAATGCCGTGTCCCACTGTGTAGCACAGACAACAGGCGTACGAATTTCTCTGTGAAATATGTGGAGCTGAGAATAAAATTTCACCGCTTCAACTCTAACCCCGCCTTGTTCATTATTACCAGCTCAGGCTCCGAATTATCAGCAGAAAACGTACACATGATGTAACATAATATGCCACACAACTGTGATTCCTAATTTTATAGTTTCAGTTTGTTTTAAACTTTGCACTTTACGTCACAAGTCTAAGAGAATAAGGCAGTTTATTCCACAGAAGAGGTGCCATAAATTTGGTTCAATTTTACAATGGTTGTTTTTTGCATGTGGCAGAAAAGGATTTGACCAGGCAAGTACTTATACAGTAGACATGGTATGGATGAAGTAACCATTGCATAAGAAGCGTAGATTGCCATTCACTTGTTTGTGAGCAAACCTGATTCTGGAGTTTTCGCAGATATGGTCAGCCTTTTGTATATTGGCGTGTGTATGGACGAAATCAATACTTGTCCTTGGATGTAATCTGTGACCAGATATTCGTAAACGTCTTATTTTGGTTCCTTTCTCTCTGTTTTTCTTTCCATTTTGTTCCTCTTTCTCTGTCTTTCTACAATTTTTCCGCAGTTTTTCCGGAGGAATGTTACGAAAAGCGATTAAAAAATGTAAATTAGTCTTTAAATCCAGTTTCACGAATAATGTCTGATACATTAGCTATTTCACCAGTTGGTAGGGTGGTCTCTTGGTTGTGGGAAATTTTCATTCACTCATCTGAACGTCATATCACTTTGGTATGTGAAGATTGTGGGTTGTCGTCAGACGTGACGTGTGCATGTAAAAAATGATCGATTTTGGTAGATTTGAAACATGAAAATATGAAAAACATGTGTAGTCAGTTATATTCGGGGCGTGGCATAATGGATTTGGTCGTATGTAGATAGCGAAGAGGGTTTGAAAGCCAGGATATGGGTCCAAGTTTCAGGGGGCGTGGCTTCATATTTTCGGGAGTCTTTTTAAATATGGTGTAAACACAAATTACAGGCAAGGAAAACATTCACTTTTCATATCGACAAAACACTTGAAGATAGGGGTGCCTTTCAAGCCAATTATATTGGATTTTGCCATGGACAAATCCTCTGGTATGCTAACAAAGGTTAAGTTTTTTTAATCAATTTATCCTAATTTCACTGGTTTTCTTCCATAAAAACAGACATTCCGCTTCTGCCCCAAAATGCACAAGTTGGTTACCGTTATCTACTTTTAAATATTAAGCAACTTTTTTTGCAAGCAAGATTAGTTTGAATCGACGGAACCTATTTGCTGTGAAACGACGAAAGAGAGAGAAAAAGAAAGAGACAGCGAGACAACTGCGTTAGAATTAAATTTGTCAACGAGGAATGAATATTTTCTTAAAAGCAAATCTGGTCGCTGTGCCTACAAAGATAAGTTGTGTTGTATATTCAAATTCAATTTTAAACAGAAATAAGTGACTACATGAACGTTCAGGGGAAAAGCACAGCAAAACAAGGCTCTTGACATTAAGAATTCTGGTGGTAAAAAAGAAATGCCAGAAAGCAAGGAAGAAAGAGAGAATTATGGATAAAACTGAATGTCAAGTGTCAGCAAACAAGCAAGATTTAGTCAGGTAGTTAGAAACTCTACTTAACTCTTGTACGTTAAACTTTTTATTGCAACTTTGATTCATTTATGGATCACTGACACATAAAACTGACAAACCTATCATGTGAAGCCAGAATAGTATATCTGCACATAATAGTTTTGAAGCTAGGCATTCAACATTTAAGTTTTTTGTCTCCGCCTCCTTCTTCAAAATTCAAATTAGCATAAATTCAAATTCTACAACTTTTGTTTGTGTTTAATTGGATGCAAGTACAGCAGAAACCTATGAATAGAAGTTTAAATGACACCCCTAACTATAAAAGTCTCGAAAGCATTCAGCATTTAAATTTTTGAAGTGCCCATAATTTCACAACTTTTGTCGTGTTCATTGTTTTCGCGTACAGCACAAACGCATGTATTGAAGCCGGAATGGCACGTCTACCTATAATAGTTTTGAATATTTTCAACATTAAATTTTTTCAAGTGCCATTAATTATAATATATTACAACTTTTGCATGTAGTGTATTGGATGCATCTACAGCACAATCCAATATGTTGCAGTTGGAATAGCTCCTCTACCTATACTAAGTTTGAAGGTATTCAACATTTGCATTTTTAAATTCCTCTAATAAGCATAATTTAAAATTCTACTACTTTGGTTTGTGGTTCATTGTCTGCGCTAAGAGCAAGGAAAAGGAAATTGGAATTGCACCGCTATGTAAAATAGTTTTCCAGATATTTAAGATTTAACTTGTTAAATAGCTCCTATTGGCATATTTTAAAACTGCCACCCTTCCTTATATAGAGGTCAGACTTTATATATGGAGCTACAATCATGCCACGCATGGAGTCTCTGCCTTTTATAATCTTCAAATTAAATGTTGGACAAATATGTTGGAAAAGACGGAAAGAATAAAGGAAATAACGAAAGAAACAAGGGAAAGCAAGGAAGAGAGAAAGAAATAAAGAAATAAAGAAAGAAATAAAGAAAGAAAGAAAGAAAGAAAGAAAGAAAGAAAGAAAGAAAGAAAGAAAGAAAACAGAAACACATTAATAAAGGAAGAAAGGGAAAAAAAAAACAAGAAAGAAAATTTAGAAAAAAAAGAAAGAGAGAAAGAACACCTGTGTTAGCACAAAGACATAATGAATTACAGAGAATCGCTTACAATTCCTAATGGACATATATTTATGTCCCAAATAACTGAGTGGCCCTATGACAACGCTGACCAAGTTGCTGCTGATATATATATATATATATATATATATATATATATATATATATATATATATATATATATATATATATATATATATATATATATATATATATATATATATATATATATATATATATATATATATATATAAATGCTAACTTTGTATATCCCTCTTCGCAGGGGCAATATCTAACAAGTATTAGTATCAGTAAGTTTTGAACATACTTATTGTTTAGAATTTAAAATAGTTTCAGTATTATTCAGTGAAGAAACAGCATGCTTACTTTATTGGTCACACTTACTTATTTGTTCTATAGACCCCCCCCCCCCCAACCCTTTATTCGACGGTGGTCTCAATCCAATTTCACTTATTTGGTATATTTGCTTACGTATTAAAAAAAATCAAATGAAACTTCTCAAATTCAAATTTAACTTAGTTGGACATACCTCTGACCTTTGAATGTTGAATATGTTCAAGAATACTTTATATGGAGGTACTAAAATATATTGAATTCATTTTTGGCAATAAGTACGTGGAATAAAAAGAATAAGAAGGTCATAAAATTTAGATTGATGTTAATCACACTTGCAAAAGGTATTACTTTACTAATTCAAACCACTAGAGATGAAGAGGCCAGCCAAAGTGCAACCGAAAGGGTTATGTTCTATGTAGAGTGGATTTGCTTTGAACAAAACGTTTAACATTTTAAATTCTGCAAAATGCCAAAAATTAAAAAACAAAAAACTAATTAAAAAAGGTAAAAAAAAAAGCACGCAGATACATTGGCTGTCAACCAATTCTTGTTTTTCTAGTTTTGGGATAATTTGAATATTTATCACTGAAGAGTTGAGTGAAAGGTTCATGAGGTAAAAATATGACACCAAAAGAGTTAGCCATATAAGAAATATAGGGCAACATTGGTTGAAATTAATCACCAAAATAATAAAATGTGTTAGAACAGAGCAGTACATCTTAGTTTACCTGCATCAGACATAACTGTTTGCCTTAGAAACAGACAAATCCTGCTAAAACTCATCGGTGGTGAGTTATTATGTGAATGTAATGCTGCATGGCCATAATACCGGTTGATATGCACGTACATTTGCTCATGCATGCTGCCACATTTGTTAATAAATATGCAGTCTGGTTAATGCTAGCGTAGATGTAACTGATATTCAGCGGTATAAATTTGTTCAAGGCAAAAATGTAATGATCAAATTTTAACATTCACTAACCCGATCCAAACACACACAAAATACACACACACGCACACACACACAGACACACAGACACACACAGACAAGGACACAGGCACACACACTCACACACACATATATATATATATGTATATATATATACATATATATATATGTATATATATACACATATATATATATATGTATATATATATATATATATATATATATATATATATATATATATATATATTTCATGTTCGGAACAAGTGGGAATCGAACCTGCAACCTTTGGCACCGGTCGCCTAGCTGAATATATATATATATATATATATATATATATATATATATATATATATATATATATATATGCGTATTTCTCTTATAAGCTTTCTTATTTACAAGGGGTTGACCATGTTAGAATAACGAAATGAGTGTCGATTTCGTGTGTTTAGTGTCCTTGTAGTTCGAGGGGTTTATGTGGGCATTGACCGTGAGACTTGAAAATATCTACGCAGGTATGAGTCTCACAACCCCGTTTACCATGTAGCTATAACACACATACAAAGGACCTTCATGCGGTATTTTTCTTTTTTGTTTTTCTTTATTCATTTCATTCTCTCTCTCTCTCTCTCTCTCTCTCTCTCTCTCTCTCTTTCTCTCTCTCTCTCTCTCTCTCTCTCTCTCTCTCTCTCTCTCTCTCTCTCTCTCTCTCTCTCTCTCTGTTTTTCCTTCTTTACCAGCAATTCTGTCCGACAATTTCCTTGGACACTAAACACATAAAAACTAAAATTTTTGACTGTTTACGCCTTTATGTTAAGGCCTTCCCTTCCTATTAGAAGGAAGGAATATTTTTATGACTGATGGAAAGTAGGGCATTTAAAAGTTAAAGTCTTCAATAATTTAAATGTGTTTTAGCTGCAGGTGCCATTCCCACATCAATTTACAGCTTTGTGTTTTAAGCGCATATAATGAACCACAAAGAAAGGTGGGAAAGTGTGAATTTATGAAAGTTTTGGAGACACCTACGGATTTACTTTCAACCAAATGTTCTTTCTTGTATGCTTTTTCTTCTATGTACAGTCAATTATGTAAACACACTAAAGTTAAGTCTTTCAATTATATTAAAACTATGCCGCACTGGATGTCCACACGCCTGCACATGATGATCCCAGAATTAGACATTAGCAGGAATTAATGTGAAACCATTAAGAAGACAGGAAAAGTAAACTAATAGTTCCAATGTAGGTCACACAGTTATATTCGTTTACACAAATAAATATGCGGTACAAAGCGCCCAAAACCAATACAGTTGTTGTCAAATCAAATACAGCAAGTGTGTTTGATCAAGTCAATTTTTTAATCATGAATGTTGCGCTTTAACATTGGTGCGGATGCATATATCAAAAGACGTCATGTAGCGTAAAATTGTGGGCATGCTAGCAAGGCAGCATGATCAGAGCCAAGCTGAAAGTACAGTTGGTAATGTCTGCATTTCGACAGGATCTTGATACCATTATGCCAAGAAAGCTGGTCGGAATTACAGAGGAATTGCATGCGATGGTGCACAAGTTGCTGATCAAAAGAACACACCAGAGCTTGAAGCAGGATCAGCGACTCTGGGCCTGGGTACGTGATGGAGACAAGAAATCGTAAACAAATACACGTGGATGGAGCATGGTTGATGCAGCACAGCTACAGCCGTTTATGTCCATTCAGCTGGCATACAGAACATACAAATTACTCTGGACATGAAAAAATGAGGAAGATGTATAGTGTTCCGGATCAATTCAGAACTGTATCCACACAATACTGGGCTATGTTGATACAAGCTCTTCCCAAAGCATGTGCTAGACAATCGAGTCATTTAAGATAGCTTGTAATTTCGATCCATGTTGTAAGATATGCCTGTCTCTACTACTGGACACAAATTCGTATTTCATTGATCAAGTTGTACGCTGGTATCAACAGGCCGCATTTTTTCTGTCACCATCAATTAAAGGTGATTAATTAAAATTCCTTGTCTTCCTTTCGTTACCTATTTCCTTAGAACTTGTTGCCTCCTTGTAGCAGAAAGTCAAATTTGCAGTGCAGTGTAAGCATAAGTTATTTGTTAATAGCCTTCTCTATTAACACAGGCAGGTTATTGTCTAGAACCCGTCAGGTGCCTGAATTGTGAGTAAATAGAACAAAAGAACACAATCAAAAAGATAATAATAATAATAATAATAATAATAATAATAATAATAATAATAATAATAATAATAATAATAATAATAATAATAATAATAATAAAGAAACTAAGGACCGAAACAAAAAACAAACAAAAAACTAAAAACAAAAAACAAAAAAAAAATAATAATAATAATAATGATAATAATAATAATGATAATAATAATAATAATAATAATAATAATAATAATAATAATAATAATAATAATAATAATAATAATAATAATAATAATAATAATAATAATAATAATAATTTTTTAAAAACAACTAAGGACCGAAACAAAAAACAAACAAAAAACAAAAAACAAAAACAAAAAAACAAAAACAAAAACAAAAACAAAAACAAAAACAAAACAAAACAAAACAAAACAAAACAAAACAAAAATAGATAAAAGATCTTTATATGTGATTGTCGTACCGAAGAAGCAGATGTCTTAGCTCATACTAAGAAGAAAACTGATAGAGCTGAACAGTATTAGGGTTAATCTGCTAAAAAAAGGTGTCGATAGAGAGGGCTCCCTTTCGACAACATTAGGAGTTACACTTTACAAAATATGCAGATATAGTAAATTCAAGCAACTGCTCTATAAATGCAATGTCATGATATATGTAAATTCTGTTCGATTGGCCAAATCTAGAGTGATGTAAAGGATTTAGATTTCATTGCCCAGGCTTTAAAAAACAAAAAATGATAAGCTTAAGGAATCTATCTTAGGTACAGCCAAAGCAACATATCAACTCTTCGAGGGATTATATAGGCCAATATTACGATTAAAATGTCATAGAATACTAAGTCATTACTATAACGCGTATTTTTATCAGTAAACACTGGGTACCAAATCAAAATACTTAATATATGTCAATGTCATGTGATTATTTATTAAAATTATGAACTCCCATTGAGGTTAATTAATTCAATATCACTAAATATGTATATTTTGCTTAAACCATGTTTAGCGCCACCTGGTTGCCACATTAAAAGTTATAGTTTATTAATTTTTTTGCGAAAATTTCTTTCTTGAAAAATTACCTAAAGTACTGACTCGAATTTTTTCTCTGTGAGCTTCCCCCCCCCCTTTTTTTCGAAGAATTGATTCATTATTTTATAATATATGAAGTGATGTGTAGTGATCTGTTTTACAAGCTATTATTCTAAAGTGTTTGGGCACCAGAAATTTGTCCTTCCTTTGTCTGAAGCATGTAACATTTTCTCTGTATATATGGTGGGCACGTTACATATTGTGTTTGATTCTTTTTGCCCAGAACCACTTCCCAGTAGTCATTACCATATTCCACAGTCCGAACCCTTTACTCTCCATAAGCTAACCTGTCCCTGTCTAACCTATATACATATGGAAGTACTATTGTCCATATTGCACGCGTTCCTCTGTAAAATTTTGACATAGACTGTATCAGCCCAAATGAATTAAAGGTGCCTTCAGCGGGTAACTACTGAACATGTTTCGGAGCCTATTACCTGTACATGTCTCTCTGAGTAGCGGGCTCCTTGTCTAAGCTAAATATTCAGCAAAGACAACCCACATAATAATGAATAAATATGAACGTGTTAAATGATGAATTAGCTAAATATTTTTTTTAATGCAGAGCTTCATTATGAAAGAGGAAAACCTGTCAAACAAACCATAATTACTAAATTTTTTGTATTGTACAGGTTCAGATGAGAACAATTTGACTTACCCCTGGACCAATATGTACCCTTTCTAGCTGGACAGCTTATCCTAGATAAACCACCCGCTAGTGTATAACTGAAGTGGAAACAACTTGGGGCATTATATTCAGTCCCAGTGAATGTAAAACAAACAGTTGCAGCTAGACCACCTGTATAAACCAAGGGAAATCCTAACAAGGATATATTCACTTGTGTACAAAGTCTCTGAATGTCTTCTCTTTATGGTTCCATATTTCATTCCCTCCTCTGATGTGCTGGCCGTTCTCAGCACTTCTGGCTTGCTGTCCGCTTTCTTTACTTGTGTAGTGCTGGAACTAAAATAGGTTGGATGGACTACTGTTATCCAAAGCAATCGCATATTTTCGATGTGCTTGGACTAAAAGGGGTGATTCTATTATAATTGATAACAAAAACGTATGTGAACATGAAAAAGACACATCCATGCCTCAAAAAATGCAAAAGGTTTGTCATTATGTTGAGTCGACATACTCAAAAGAGAAGGTGTGACACTTCATACAGTTGCTGGCACCGATCATTGCTTGGGGATGACAGAAATGGTATGTGCCAAGAAAGGTGTCAGTGAAGAAGCGAGTGCAGAAGATAAATGCTGTGAAGAAGTCTACTTCGAGTAATTCACTGTAATTGTGAGCAGAGCTAACTAACTAACTGACTGACTGACAGAGTGACTGACTAGCTAACTAACTAAATAAATAACTAAGTACCCAAGTAAATATATAAATAAAGAAATTAATAAATAAATAAAAAGAGAGAGAAAGAAAGAAATAAAAAATAATAAATAAATAAATAAATAAATAAATAAATAAATACTTAAATAAATAAATAGATAAATAATAAAGATATAAATAAATAAATAAATAAATAAATACATGAATACATAAATAAATAAATACTTAAATAAATAAATAAATAAATAAATAAATAAATAAATAAATAAATAAATAAATACAGTGGACAAAACGAAAAAAGGAATATTGTGAGTTGTTCTATTGATCTACTGCAACGCAATACTTCTTATTGTACCATGTTTAAACGCCAAGCAATTGTTCATACAGTGTCTGGTCCCTATCTGAAGGACTGGATTAGATATATGGCAATACAACCGTACCACAATAGCCGCCATTTTGACTATGGCCATTTCATATGAATTGACTGATTTTGAAGACAAAGTGCACACTGTATCAGCTTACTGCTGGTAAAAGGCAAAATGTTAAATAAGTAAATAATTTGCGGGGGGGGGGGGGTTCTACTTTAACCAAAGTGATCCCAATTTTAGCATTGTGTGTCCACTTTTACCAACGGTTTATCCTATTATTAAAGAATATGATATAGAAAGGGCTGGTCTCTGATATGTTTGTTTCATGTGGATTGTGTTATTGAAATGTGCTGACTGTACTATTACCGGCTTGCACTCAGAGATCAATAAAATAAGGTTAAACCAAAATGGTCAGCTGGAGCATGTTATTGATGTCGGTGTTCTGTAGCTGATAACTTTCAATTAAACGTGTACACCCACAAATTATTCACCATACCATCGGTAATTCCATATAATGCACGTTGCTGTGAAAAGTGTAAAATCATATAGTCGCGCGGGTCCCTACTTTCAATCTACACTGATATGTGATTGTCAATTTAACATCACATAAATGGAGTAATTATTCCGTTCATTGCGTCTCATGCAGTCACAAAAATGCAAAATTGCAGTGTGAAACCCTAACCTAGTTTACTAAAGTTAATAAATGACTTTAACTGCCACAATTACAAACACATTCACGGCATATTTTGGTCTGAAAAAGCATGATACGTTTACAAGGCATCACATTCAGCAAGGTCAATTCTGATAATTCACATACAGACACACGCTTCAGATGATACTATTGTGTTTTAAAAGAAATCTTTGTGCTTGAGTAAATACTCTAATCATTGTAAGCGTTTGTTATGTAACTGATCTTTTCGCCGTCCCCATAATAAATTTGATGTATCCCGTTGAACCTGCATCTAAGTGCCCTATTGATAGCTATATTCCTAGCCATAAAGAACATGTGTGCCGACCCTATGTGCTTTACAAAAGAGACACAAAAGAAAATAAACAAACCGCTATTCTATATTGTATCTGAAATAAATGATAAATGTTCCCCTCGAAAGACCATTTGAATATCGTCTGAAATGAAATAACCTTCTCTGGATTGGCACTTGAACCTTTCAACCTTTTACTCGTCCACCTTTGCCCTCATGCTCTTTTCTACCGGTCCACTACAAAAACCGGGCATGTGATGGTCGCGGGTTGTCCGTCCGCCCACAGTTCTATCCGTCCGCTGTTTGTGAAGACAACGTCTGAGGATTTACTGGCCAACTGAAATGCAAGTTTCTCTTATTTGTAACTTGACAAAGTGTCTTAAATTGATTACATTTGGCGGCCTGGACCCCATTTGCAGTCACAGGGCCCATGTACTGTGTAAGTACGACAGCTGGCTGTTAGTTCTAAGACTAGCTGCCAAAGACCCGGAAGTCGATAGTTTTCATATATTTTTCTACATAGTAACCTTCCAGGTTTACACACTTTTGCCAGCGATGCCGTAAGGCCTGGATGCCTGTCAAGTTTTCTACAGCCACCCTCGAAAAAGGTCATTCACAGCGGAAATGACGTCATCATCACTATGAAAATGCCGACCAGCTATAGTTTCTTTTTCATTTTGGGAATACTTGGAAGTCCGACGGGGCTAAACCTGGTGAATAAGGGGAATTGTCAATGAGTTCGAAGCGACAATCGTGGATCGCTGGCAATGGTTGCTGTTGAAGGCCTTTCCTGGACGCGTCATTGCCAAGGGTCTCTCTGCCACGCTTTAGTTCCGCGGCCCACTTCTTAACAGTGGAAAAGGAAGGGGCATCTTCCTTAAAGTGGAGGCCGTGTCGGCATGTATCTGTATTGACGTTAGCCCTTTCAGTTGTAGGTACTTAAAGACTGCCTTATAGCCAGATTTGTCCATTGGTGATTGCAATGGGTAGGTTCAGCAGATGGTCTGGTACAAAGACGTCAATCAACTCACAGCTGCAGTGCTTATGTCTATGATTTATTAAATGATTGTACTTGTTGTTGGCAAAAGTTTATTTCAATCCGATTGAGGTATCTCACTTAGGCTGTTCAGCCAGCCCGCACACAAAATTTCCCGAACATTGATTGTCCAGTGTTCACGTAAATTTCACGATTTATTTCCCGAATAGCAGACCGGTACCGCTAAACTCCAGACAATCTCATATGCATATTGAGTGTTTTGGATTTTTACCCATTTTTTTATTTTCCCGAATGGCACAACTCGGGAAATTGGGGACAATTAATACATCGGGAAACTTTGTATTTTTACATCATGTGCAAACTGGAACCCTCGAGTTAATGATGTACATTGTAGCGTCACTAGCTGCAAAGACAAATCGCTGCGGAAGGTATCTTCTATAACAGCCAGGGTATTCAAAGCAGTGAAAAACGACAAATATGCAGTGTTTCAGTCGTGAAAATATTCAGTGGCCACATAAATTCACCACCCCAGCATATGTTTGCAGCCAGAGCTTTATCACCAACCAAATCGCACTTGAGCCAAACCAGTTTAATAAATCTGTGTGAGCCATGAGGAACATTATGCATTTTATTGCCAAGTGTATATCTGTCTGATAACGGTTATGCATAACCTTGATGTCGAAGATATATTGTATCAGTTTTGTCAACAATAAAATGAACAGCGCTACTTGTATGTTCCTGTACATGCAGCGCCACGGTCCTGGGAATCATGCATTCCTATTTGTGATTCTCAACATATTTGTTGTACACCAATTCGAAGCAGAAGCGAGTCGGACATGTTTGCCCTGTGTCAGACATCCAAACACAGCAATGAATAAGTCAAAGATGCCTGCCTGAAACTTGGTAGAGTCTATCATCGTGGATATTGATTTACGTCTCAACAGAACAAACCTAAGAATCATAGCAAATTTAATGGTGAAATGTTGTCCAATCGATAACTTACAACTGTTGCGCCTACATTCCTCACTCGAGAGGACTGGAAATGAACCAAAAGTTGCTTTATCACATATAACTCAGGAGGTTTTACTTTTAGCATGCTGAAACCATGTGTTGATTTATTCACTTTGTCCACTCGCCACAACAGAATGGCCTTTCTTCTGAGAAAAAGCGATTCAGAAATTAATGATGATGATGATGATGATGATGATGATGATGATGATGATGATGATGATGATGATGATGATGATGATGATGTACCATTATACTAGACTCTTCCATCAAAAACTGCTCGCTCACAGGGTTCAGTTGGCAGATGTTGGCCCTGTTATCCCGAATTTAATGTGGAAGGAAATCGGAGTAACAAAAAACAATAACAACAACAACAGCAACAAACAATTGAAAATAAAAATAAAAACAGACAAAAAAAGGCCATGTGGAAGATGAGCTGACTCAAAATGTTTTATCCTCGTTAAATAGAGTTATTATTATTATCATTATATTATTATTATTATCATCATCAGCATTATTATTATTATTATCATCATCATCATCATCATCATCATCATCATTATTATTATTATTATTATTATTATTATTATTACAAACAAACACACATATATTTTGCCTCAATTTCATTAAAATAACGTTTTAAACTTCTGTTTTCTCGTTGATTTCGGGGAATTCAATAACTTCATTCGACACAAAACATTTGAAACGAAAAAGAATTGTTGAGTCAGTATGTGCATTTATAACCGTACGAATAAAACAAAATTCCAACGTAGATTTTTTGTCCCATTCTTCTCCGTTAGAAAAGGTACTGGAATATCTCTCTCTCTCTCTCTCTCTCTCTCTCTCTCTCTCTCTCTCTCTCTCTCTCTCTCTCTCTCTCTCTCTCTCTCTCTCTCTCTCTCTCTCTCTCTCTCTCTCTCTCTCTCTCTCTCTCTCTCTCTCTCTCTCTCTCTCTCTCTCACTCTTATGGATTGCATTGTAGTGCAACGAAGTGTTGTGTATGCATTGGCAAACACAACCTCCTGCGTTTGGTACCATGATGACAGTAAATTAATATAAAAATAAAAAGTTACAGGACCCAATAGTTACTCAGATTAGAAAGTCAGGTATGCACAAAGCTCACTCGGAAAAAATATGTATGGTTAGATGTTGACCCATCTATTAATGCTTCTATTGATATCTCACTGAACAAAACACAGATTATTTCATTCATGTTATCATTTAAACTCTTTTGTGTCACTTTCAATTTCTAATTAGAGAAGTAAGCTTTGGACAGTAAAGTGACATACAAAGCGCCAAACATCGTTCCCTTGCACACTGTTACATTGACGATGACACATTCCCGTCGGGGGTCCGCGCGTTACGCAAACCCCATGAATATCCTTTGACGTCGGGGTTTGCGTATAAAGCGGACCTCTTTGTTGTCACCATCGGAATAATCAAATTAAGTTTTTATAAGGGATTGCAGGTAACAAAGGTTATTTGAGACAATAATAAGCTATAAACACGCAATAGTATGTTCCAACAATGTAGCATATGACATATTTTATTTTTTGCATTTCAGTTGAATATATTATATCTGTTAAGTAATTTTAAGGAATTTTTATCCAAAAAATCAGTTTGTGTGTTAACTTATTGTCATGCTAAAACTGAATAGTTCATACCAGAACAAAACAAAGGTATCGATAATCATGTTTTGATATTCAATAGTAATTCGGGAATATGATACTTATAATATTTTGTATCATAAAGAAAAATACATATGGCTTCAATGTTTCGTATTTTATACAAAAATAACAAACATAACCAGACAAAGGCTGCAAATCTATTGAAAGAGCGTGGACTTGAAACGGTTGAGATGATCCTCTGGCTGGGTGCTACCAGCAAAAGCAGGATTGGAAGGGTTGTCTTTCCGACATAGTTTAATATTATTATTATCCAAAGAATCGAGCTGTCAACCCAGGCATAATGTCATTTTCGTTCACGGGTTGACAAACATTCCATGTTTTTTTTCTTCAGTAGGACTTTATTACTACACCGAAGGTCATCAAATACACATGGCGTTAACAAGGGAAAATAGAGCTCAAGGATATCAGATACTGTTAGGACAGATTCCTTACAAATCCGCTGGTGGCTATCGTCTTCATGTAATTTGTAACCTGTACTATGCACATGGGCAGAACAACAAACATGAACATGAAGCTTGATTTAAAACAGCAGGCAAAACGTTGTCTGTGTCTTCAGGTTGCCACTGCCTCAGTTTAAACTGTTTGTGACTTGGTGGTACGTATCTTAAAGTTATCAAGCGTGTCGGCGATTTTCATTTCATTTTTCCATTCTTCCGTACAAGGAGAGAAAAGTTGTAGATTGACCCATGATATTTTCGTGGCGACAGAAAGCAATTCCTTCTTTTTTGCATGTTAATATCTTCCGACCAAAAACAAAAAAACAAAAACAAAAAAAAACAAAAACTTTTCAAGAGAAATGCTAATATGTTTGCTGCTAGTGTCTTTAAAGGTTAAGCGTGGGAAGGCACGATGACGTATTTCTCCGTGGTATGAGTGAGTCCTTGTTTAGATAAGGTTTAAAATATACAACTCCAGGAATAGCGTTGACAATGTGAGTTCCATACCTGCATGTATATTGCGAAAATTGGAGCTCAACTAATCTCACAGCTTTTCGATTGGCTTTTTATCGGTAGAAGGAGTCTGCTTTGGTTGACTTAGCAGGGTTATTTATGGCCATATAGCGAGTCTTCGGTATGCTATTTTTTAATGCAAACTGCCATATGTTTCTCCTGGTGGATGTTTGGGAATTGTCTCTTCAAGTGCAATTTTGTGATTTCTCTATGCCAAATTTGGTTTAAAGTCAAGTCCGATGCCGTTTATGGTTTCAGCGCTTACATCCTAAAAGGCACCAAGCATTGATGACCTGATGGGCAGTGCAAGCTCAGATTGTTCACTATTCATATTGCAAACTATCCTTAAAAGAGCTTGCTAATTTTTAGCATCTTTGCTTTTGTTATTCTTGTGTGCTAATTTATCAGTCACATTAACAATATTCTAGTTCATTTGGTGGCACTTGAAAATAAACGCTGCGTTCAAAGGAAAGTACTTTTTCTGACTTCAATATGGCTACGCTTTTTAATGTGTTAAATGTTAAAGCCAACATTGAAGCGATTAATCGATGGTTGATAAAACAGTGTTTGAAAATACTGATATTTCAATTAAGTTCGTTACAGGAACGTTGGCCGGAAAACAGTAATTTTTCAATTGATAACGTAATGCGTGTAGATCAGAGACGAAAGTGAGCCAAACCATGTAGAATGCCAGAATATTTAACGCCTTTTCGAACAATTAAACTTTTGTAGTGGTTCTTTTTCTATTAATCAAATTGTCTTAAGATTATCAAAATAAATTCCCAGTTGCTTATTTTTTTCATTATTATCTAAGAGACCCCCATGCATTTTTTTGTGAAAAGCGTTTAAAGTATTCACATGGTAAAGAAAAGAGTACTTTATTAACAGCTGAATCTCAAACCAGATTTGTTTGCTCTTGTGACTAAATTGTATGGAAACCAATGGAAACTTCTTTTCAAATATTTTCCCCATAAACCTCCAAGATGCAACCAGGTATTAGAAACGGTCTCTTAAGCTCGCATAGATTTTCATCTTTATTCTATCCTATAGAAGTGGTACAGAAACCCACGCACGTTGTTCAACTCAGAATGAAAACTGTTAGTATGCATTAATAGGTTCCAAAGTTTTGTAAGTAATTTGCATATAGTGGCGCTGACTCCTTTAAGTCTTCAAAGGCCTGTTCCATTTGTTACACGCAGATTTTGAAAGAGTCAAGAACATAAGTCGACATACGTGAATATAATTATGCGGACTTTTTGATGAGTTACGCATAAAGAGAGATAGAAAAAGGTGTCTACACAAAAAGTCAAAAAAAAAACAAAAAAAAAAAAAAAACTGTAACGCATAGTACTGATTACTGTAAGTTATGATATTTTTCACTGGAGTGACATAAAATCCAGCATGAATAAACGTGCAGTGGAGAGAGGTTTACTTACAACACGTGAGTTGAATATGATGAATAATACGAAAGAGAAATGATGATATTGCATGTTAAAAATACCTGTATTCTTCTAGTGGGTGCTGTTAAGCATCAGGTTGCCATGCCGGTGGGTAGGGGTAGATGGGGGCCAAATAATGCCATCCATACCCACTTCTGCAGTGCAGAGCACTAATCCACAATACAAAGGCATAATTTGCAAGGGAGTTTTGAAGCATTTTATAATTAAGTAAAACTATTCTCAATGCCATGCTATCTGAAGCCAGAAACTACTTGAATAAAACCGTTTTAACAAAACAAAAAGTGCGTTACATGGTACAGTATATTACACTACAAATCACTGGTTCTGTTGCTCTTCGTAATTTAATGCAGATAGTTCTGACGGAAAAAAGAATAAGCTGTCAAGAATAATAAGTCATCACTGAAACATTGCTTACAACTACATAAACACATGTACAGGATTGAGCTATTCAGTACACATAATGACCAGTAGGAATTACCCACCACTATTAATTGATTAAATTGACATTGTGGCTAGTTTTCGTAGGAGTGTGTGTTATACAATTTTTAAAATGCTGTGGTTGAAAGAGCTTGGCATTAACTTCAATTGTGTAAGTTACATGAGACTTATAAATACCACGCAGTGAGTAAAAAGCACAGCAGCTATGTGATTTCTTCAACCTGAATCACATAGCATACATATTAAATGTCGAAATACTGTAGCGAGGAAAGTGTTGACTTAACCTCTTGGCTTTCAACTTTCATATCTTTATTTTTTTCTTTTAGCACAGCTGACTTGTCAGTCAACTGAGCTTGTAAGATAGTTTATAATCCAGCGTGCATCCATCTGTCTGTCTATTCACATTTCCGATCTTCGACCTCTCAAAAATACTTGCATGTCCTGTTTTCAGTGTTCACATGGATATTTCCCAGGTGATCTTCAGGCAAATGTGCGAAGGAGGTGATAATGCAATATGTTCTTTATTTCAAGTTTTTGGTAGTTTGTCTTTTTTTTTTGAGGGAAAATTGTTTTATAAAAAAACCCCCTAAATTTCTTCTACTGAAGAACAAGTTGGCCGGTTGCTTTAATATTACATACAGGGCTACCTGAAATCACGTGATTCATCTGACAACCACGCGGCGCTGCGATTTTGTGTTTGTTGCTCCTGCAAATTGTGTGTTAGTTTGCTTTCAACTTTTCGGAGCAACAGCTGAAATGAAATACATGGACGTTTACTAGAATATGCTCACTCTAAAGACAATGAAATTGTGCGGAAAGGATGTGGATATATGATTTAACTTTGAGACTCCATACTATAACAGCAATGCATATATAATCTATATTGCACCACTGTAGATTCATTTTATAGAACTCTTTGATTTCACACATAGATGTTCCCCAGGTTGGCCGCGCCCATTTGTTTGAAGAATGATGATGGAGTGATTTTTCTTTTTTCTTTGATGGTGATGGCTATCATTTTTACTATATTTGAAAAAAAGCATCAAATAACTGTTCTCAACAACCACATGACCTGTTACTTTTATATTGTATACAGGGTCACTTCTAGGTGAGAAGTCGCATTTTGGCCATCAGGTGGCATTAGACTTTTTTCCTTTTTTAAAAATGAATTTTTGTTTCTTAGTGCTAATATCCACGTCTTCTCTAGAATAAGGGAAGAAAATTGCATTGAATTTTGTCAAAATAAAGATATGTTGAAAGTTTGTGTAAACAATGGAGTTATGTTTATCTTTTAACAAATTGTGTGATATTATACTTCGGAACTATGTGTTAGCACTTATCTCACTGTATATTGTACCGCAGTACAGTTAAGTTATTGAAATATTGTCCAAACCGCAGCCTTATCTATTTCAAAGTTAGCAGAGATCTGCTTTGGGCGGATATCTATCAAGTTTATTCAAATGGACACGCTCCAATCATTTTTGAATTTGAATATTTTTATCGTGAAAACCTTAAATAAAATCCTCAAAACCGCACAGTCAATTGGTTTGAAGTAGCACGTAGACACTTTCGGGCACACTTAGACCACATTTTCCCCCACCAAATGCCACTGTGATTTAAAACTATTGTTTTTGTGTATGTTTTTGCAAAGGCTTGACTTCTTTTCCAAAACCACCTAGAAGAATGTGTTGCAAACATAGTATCTGGAAGGTTAACACAAGGTGTGTGATACTCTGGATCCCTACTTTTTTATAGGGCGACTGACTTGTCAGTTATCTGAGATTATTAGATGGGTGCTGATCCATTGTCCACCCGCTCGACCATCGTCTGTCCGTCCGTCGTACATTTTCCCTACCACAATTATATTTTAACTTCTCAAAATCCGTTGGTCTGGTTCATGTTAAAATTGATTTGATGTACCTTGGTGAGTGTCCACCATTTTTTTTTTTCAAATATAAACAGTCCAGTGATTTTGAGATTTGTTATGAATATTTGGTTGACTATTTTTAAGCAGATCTTTCTTAACGTCTCCTCCAAAACCGCTAAGCAAATTGATACGAAATTGCATAGGGACCATTTCAGGGACTCTCAGGCCAGGTTTGTGGAACAAGTGGTGTTGCTATTTTTTTCCTATATTTTTATTTTATCTTTCTTGCGTTTTTTTTTTTTTTTTTGTTGTTGTTGTTGCAATTTTCGACTTTTCTTGAAGCATATTTTAGATTGTTGTGAAACTCGATGGAAATGTAAGCAGTGAGACGGTTGACTGATGGTTTTTACTATATAATAATGCTGTTTATCTGTGTTTTTTTTTCTATAGCGGTCTGTTAATGCATAAACTCCAAGTAATTCCAATTCAAGCCATCTGGGATTATTTTAAAACTTCACATTTATAACTTCTTAAAACCATGAATCATATTGACTTGAAACTTCGTTGGGATGTACGGAGTGTGTGTGTGTGTGGGGGGGGGGGGGCGTTTAGTGTTTTCCTTTTTTTGTCTCTATTTCTTTCTTTTTTTTTTTGTGAAATATAACTCCCAAAATACTTTTTCCATAACCGCCATGCCCATTCGTTTGTAGTTGCATAAGAACACTTCTATTTTTGACAAGTTGTATGTTTTTGCTACCTTTTACCTCTTTTCCAAAAACTGTGACGCAGAGTCTTCTGAAACTAATTGAAATGTACCATGTGGAGCGCTTAAACAGTGAGCTTCACCAGCTGGAGATTCTTTGGATCCCTAATTTTAATTCTTTTTTTTTTTTTCAATACAGGTACCTGTTTGCTAATATATGCATTTCTATTGATTACCCAGCAATGGGGATTGCAATAGGAATTCACATATTTGACTTCCCCAGAATCGTCGAACAGATGCACTCCAAATTTGGCTGGGATGTACGTTGGTTGAACATCGACTGAGTGCGTTTAAATGGCCACGATCCAATTATTTTAATTTTCAAGTGGTGGCGCTGCGTTTGTATTTTTGCTTGTTGAAATTGTTTGTGCTTTTTCACGTTTCTTGCTTCTTTCTCCTAAGCCCTGAGATGAGTTCTTTTCAAACTCACTTGAGTTGTACCTGGACTTGATATTCACAAAAATCATTCCCTACGTGATGTTACTGTCATATTTTTATTTTTTAAATAAAATCGAAAAAAGGGCAAGGAGATGCGTATATGTAAGCGACAGTAATGAAGTTCTTATGCAAAGGTGACCTTGATATAATTCTTAAGCTTATGGGGCTAATTCAGTCTTTGCATGTTAGATTAACTGATCACAGGACTTGCACAATCCTCTTGTTTTATGGCTGTTCCAATTTGTGTACTTAGCGGTTAATGCATACAGTGCTATTGATTACTGTTTTAGTCAAGGAGGATTGCAACGGCCAATCACATTTTGACTTCTCCCAAACCGTCAATCCCATTCACTTCAAACATGGGAATATACCTTGCATGAGCGGATGGGGGGGGGGGGGGGGGGGCGGTAAAACATTAAGTCTTGTATGAAACTGCTCAGCCATTTGCTTTCAAAATGTATAGGGCACCTCTTCTGTTTTTTCATCAGGTGGTGCTGTGATCTTTAAAGAAATTTTATCTCCCAAACTGGATGTTGGAACGTTGTCAAAGGTATGGGTAAAATATACCTATACTTAAGCGCCACATATTTTTTCCTTCAATTTCAGTAAATACCTGTAGATATTCTTATGGTGTTGTTAATTTTGACTTTGAGTTACAAGGTATTGAGAAATGCTGCTTCAACCAGGTGGCTAATTGTATGTTAATGAGATGCATGGGGCAGGCCACCATACCTAATCTCTTGTCACTCCAAAAAGTGAGTAACACCTCAACCAATGTCACCCTGGCATCGCCGACCCAAAAACAGAGATGAAAAAAAACCTTATTTTCACGTGACCATTGCAGTATGACACACAGGTCAAGAGCCCACTCAGGAAGTAAAAAGTGGCCCACTTTTTCTGCCCACTTCCCATTACCTTTAAAGATTATACCTACATGTTGGTTTATATGTCGTTAATGGTTGATTCTAGGGCAACAGTTATTAAGAAACACTAGCAGGAAAGCTAGAAAGGTTTCTCGTGATGGTACCGAGTTTTAACATCGAATGACCATGAAAGGTCACGGTGACATGTTGCTCTATATTTCTGTAATGTTTGGTCCTAGATCGCTGGCTACTTTTAAATAACAAATACATGAAGGCTGATATTGCAAACAATGAGAATATCTTTAAACAATGTGACCTTGACAATATTCGACAAGTCGGAGAACCACTCACATATGCTGCATCAAGGGCAGCTGAGCACATTCTTCTTGTGTGTGATCCATGTTAATGGGCTGGAACCTGCACGAGAAGGCTTTGTTCAACGACATGAATGAGGACGACAGAGATTAACATCGTTCACAATTATCAATAGTCAGTAAATTACACATTAGTAGGCACAAAGTCCGGGGACAACAGAAAAGTGATCATCCGGTAAAATACACATTCAACACAAATAAACTGTAATACAGGAGGGAGTGGTAGGCCAGTCAGGTTCAAGGCCAGCTTCCACACCATAACCGTCTTGCACCCTGCGATGCAGTAATTGTCTCACGCTCATGTGGTCAGATAATCCAGTGCACTTACTTCATGGTTAATCTCGTTGTACAGCAAGCCAGATATGAGGTTGATTTTTTTTACTAGCGATATTTTGCGAGTTTACAGTACACTGATCAGATGATACCTATATCATATTTGCATCTAGTAAGACCAGTAAGGCCAGTACGAAAAATTGCAGAGTGGGCCTTTGGTCCTCTATCTGCTAATACAATATTGTCATACAATGTCGTAAATATATTGTCACACAATGTCGTGAATATACCTTACGTTGTTTGCCAATTCTTTAGCCAAAAAATTATCTGTTTTCATCAATCTGTACGTATACGTGCCCAGAAGTCAAGTTAAATGTAAATTAGCGAGTAGTGGGCAGCATTGCTACCCATTGGAGTCCTATGGTAAGTGTTCAGACAGATTTGGGCTACCAAGGGCTTCAAGAGCGGAGGAAGTTCACCCCACCCCCCAACTCCATAGACAATAGAACCCCTCCTCTCCTAAAAAACCTTAAATATAAAGGGATGAACCCATTGGACACTCGAACACTGTTCCTGTGTGCACATGATGCATTAGCCAGTTGGACCTTCCACTCTCTACCTTGCACTTGATTGTTCACCAAACTAGTGATAATCTCCTTTCTATTTTTACATTGGTCTCTGGACGGTATGGAGTGGAATGTTAGTGCTCCATTTCCACATCTTTCAGCTACCTACCAAATATGCCTGAAGATAACTCCAATGGACAGTCAATAATCATCACCTCTGGTGACCCATGCCATGGGAAGAGCTCCTGTATCAGTACAATCTCCACTGCAGCAGTAGACCAATTAGGAATTGGATATGTCTCTGCTACTCACGATCTCACGACTTGTGGCACGCTGGCATGTGTTCAAACATGCATATTACGTTCACTTATTATGCCGGCTCTCCCTCCACTGTCAATTGCAAAGAAAACCTTTACGATATCCAGTTACCCTTATAAGTTACTTCTTAAATTGCCACTTCAACGGCACTTCTTACCATGGCTACGAGATTTTATGGGAAAGCAACTGGGTATAATTGTTCGAAGTGCAAAGATAACAGTAATGTTCACCATGTTATCAAAAAATATCGTGCAATTTTTACCAAAAAAACCTCATGTTTGGCCCTTTTGTGCTCAATGATGAAATTGATATCTACCGATAACACGGATATCACGTGTATCATATATGTATATATATATATATATATATATATATATATATATAATTTGTGTCTTTTTGTCCAAAACACTTCCTAGTAGTCATTACCCTATTCCGCAGTCCAACCTCTTTACTCTTTATGAGCTAACCTGTAACTGTCTAACCTAAATACAAATGAAAATACTATTTTCCATATTGCACACCTTCCTCTGTAGAATTTGACATAGGCTGTATTGGACCAAACAAAATTAAAGGATCCTCAGTGGGTAACTGCTTAGAAAATGTTTCGGAGCCTATACCCGTCCATGTCTCTCTGAGTAACGGCTCCTTGTCTTAGCTAAATATTCAGCAAAGATAAGTCACAAAATGATGAATAAATATGAACGTGGCAAATGCTGAATTAGCTAATCAGTGAAGTTTTGCATATAAATGCACAGCATCAATATGAATGCAAAATACTCATGAAACCAAACATAATTATGAAATAGTGTATAACAAGTTTAGATACAAATAATGCGACTTACCCCTGAACTAGTGTGTACCTTTACTAGCTGTATAGGACACATTAGACCAACCACTTGCTAGTGTATAAAAGTAGAAACAAACTGGGGCTATATATTCAATCCCATTGATTACAAAATCAACAATTATAGCCAGACACTCGTATACACATGGGAAATTGCTAACAAGTACGGTAACAATGGATATCCTTTACCCGAAATGCGAAACAAACTCCATGATAACACTTGCTCATCACTATGAAAATGTCGAAAAAAACGAGTGCTATTTAGTTGTAAACTCTTAGTTTCTGTTTCAAAAGAATGAATCAAATTCGTAATAATTGAGTAAATGCTTACAATTTCTGGCTAAGTGCTTGGGACAACCTACGACTGGCTCCCTGTCCTGAAGTTAACGTTTCAAAATAGTGACTCAAGTTTGTGCCAGTTGAGTAAATACCGCTAATTTCTGGCAAGTGCTCAGGACAGCCCATGACTGACTCTCTCCGCCCTTGTGTGTGACAGCCGAATTGAATAAATATTTACATTGAGTAAATGTACACTTGCATGTTAGTCTAAAATGTCAGACAGGTGAATTTTATAACAAAATGATGCCAAAAGGTAACTACGAGGCCAAACAGGCAAGTCTTAAATCTTTAAAAATATTGAAACAAAATTTTCTAACAATCTCTGGATATTTACACCGAAATGTGTAGAAGTATTTGATCGAAAACACATGCTTGAATCCTCTTGGGCCAAGTTTGTTGCAGACAAATTTGGTCCTGGATGCAAAGTTCTGACATTCAGAACAAATACGACGCAATTTCAAAATTTGTGACAAAGATGTATTATACCCAATAGTGTATGAAATATTACTGTCACAGAAAGGGTAATGGACTACTTTAAAGTTAAACTCATCAATTTTTTGATAGACTTTTATGCCAAACCTTCATTCGTGACTTAAATATTCAAATCCAGGAAATCCTCTCTTAAATTATATGAATTGTTACCTTCCACAAAGATATCTTTTGGGTAAATTTCTTGTGCAATTTCATTAAATGTTGCACATTTACACAAGCAATGTGATAAATTTACCTTGCATTGTTTGATAATTTTGTAAGCAAATGAAATTTTGTTTTCATCAATTTATCCATGTACTTAAGTTCTAGCCAGGTTAAATATAAATCAGCGAGTAACGGGGAACAGTTACTACTCATTGGAATGCCTTATGTTGGTTGGAAAACCAATGGTCCAAAGTGATCAAAAGTATTATCGAAAGGAAATTTTGTAGTATCTATGAAGATTTTAATAGTGTAATTTCTAATGTTACTTTTTGAATGTATGTTGTGCGACCAATATGCTTTCTTTGAATATATATTATTTATGTATGGTTTATCATTATGTTTAAACTTTTTGCCGATTACTTCTGAAAGAGAACTTTTGACTGCAGATATTGGTAGATTTGTGTACACTGTACAAAAACCAAACCTTTGGTACATTTTGCTGGTAAATTTTTGATTTTAGATGCAAACTCGGAATAATTGTTAATACTCCTAAAACAATTTAGAACAGATTCTAGAAATTGCATGACAGTATTTACCGAAATGTCTAGTAATTGCAGTGGAACACAGTGTTGTTTTCTTCTTTTGATATTCTTTTAGCTGCACATTTTGAAGCACCTTATATGAATCTTGATTTGAACAGGGTTTTATGTAATTTGGGTATCCAGAACAAACGTTCAATATCATAAAGAGTTATTGAAACCAGAAATTTCTTGTAATGCTTGATATTTTGTCAAAAAATTTTGCCATATTTATAGGAAGTATATAAAGGCCACAGACTACAGTTATAAATCCTTCTATTTTTCATATTAGCATTTTTCAGTCTAAAAAATCAGCATTTTGGTATTTTTAAATTCCGTGAACGGCATTTAACAGATAAAAATGTCAGAAAAATATGGACGGATTTTTGTCATACAATTCCCAGCTCGTTAATTTGTGATAATTGAAATACGAAACAACACCTGGATGTCAGCTTTATACAGGTGTATGAACTGTACTCTTGCCAGGGTCACATCATTGTCCTTCCCCACCATAAAGTTCCCACCTGGCCTGGAAGACAGTGCACCTATATGACCACCAATGAAGCAACTCTGTGATGCAGCAAACCTGACTTAGCTAACTTTATTTAAACAGAAGCTACGGCATGCTGAAAACACAGTATTTTCACAATTACGGACTATCTCTGTTGGGATGCGCAACCAGCCAATCACAACTGTAGTCTGCAGCCTAATAGACCTATCAAAATTTTTAAAACTTGTTTAACTGAAGCCACAACTTGTTTCCTGCAAAAGATTTGCATTAACTTTACCAAACTTCAATATTAAAGAAAATATCAACTTTTTTGCAAGCAACCTTTAAATCTAAAAAATCAGTTTTTATGACACATAAAGTAATTAATTAAAATTTTGAGGAAAATTATATAATTGCATCCAATCAAATCTTTTCTGTCCAATATGAATACGATACACAATGGGCTATGATGCAAACCCATAATCACTTGCCGGCATGTCCTGCCCTTATAATGAGAGATCAAATTACAATGCCCCACCCCTTAATTTTAACCCCAAATTTGAATATGTTGCTAAAATTTTATGAATTTTTAGGTGAAATTGGTGATTTTTTTTACTATTTATGGATAGATTCATAACATCTGTCTACAAAAAATATGACATATGTCACTGCTGAGGAATTAATGGCGGATGGGGGGAGTATCAGTTACACCAAGTCAGCATCTAATACCAGTCATTATGGCAGTATTTTCCTGATATAATCTGAATTATGGCAGACAATGGAAAAGTTTCAGTGTTTAAACATTATTAGCCCATCAAAGTGCACAGTTTAAGACCAGTAGGTCACAGATTAGAGTAGCAGTATTCAGCAAATTATGTTTTTTGGTACTAAAATTATGAAATTTTAACGCGCCCTTTGTTTGAACATTAGGAGGGCAGTTGGGTGATCCGGCTTCCACAAACCAATAGTGCCATGCTTTTTTTCTGCAGTAGACTGTATAAGTTGTGGTTTATTGACATGGTTTTTAGTGTATATGCACATATTAGAAAGAAAATGACAAAAGTTTGTACAGTTACTCCAATATCATAATCGCATATTTGTATTCACAAGTGCTCTGATTTTAAATTTGATAAGCATCCAATTATCAATCCAATTGTCAGGCGCAAGTGTTTTCAGGCAAGTGTTTAATGGAAGCTAACTTTTTTCCCCTTGTTTCACTTTCTGAAACTCTTATAATTATATGTGGCTGTATGTTGAAGTTCAAATGTTTTGCCACCTATGTACACTAGCTTGGTAAAAATTATAAAATCTGCAGTTCATAAGTGCTGTCATCCATATTCATCGATATAAATTGATTCATTTTTGTAAAAATAATATGCTGATGAACTCAACAGCTCAACAAAGTCAGCATGCCTGATTTTAAATGATTTACCCCAGTCAAATGACACACATATATGACAAGCTTTTGTCTACCAAAAAAAAAATAAATAAAAATAAAAAGGGGGTGGAGTGGGGGGAGAAACAAAAACAAAACCAAAAAACAAAGAAATTTACATTTTAACCTAAGATTTGTACAGCTCTACTGACAGACAATGCGCATTTTTTTCTGGTATGCCCAAAATCACTTTGACATGATTTTGTATGAACAGCTCTGCATATGAATAAAGGCTGTAGGCCTACAATGACAATGCCACAAAATTAAAAGTTTCAAACAGAGGGTCACTAAGTTTCATATCAATGGGATTAGCACAATTTATTCATATCATATTAGCATTGATAATTTCTCATACACACATATGATTACCTGTGTGGTACAAGTGAGGTATCGCTAAATACAAAGGGCTATGGAAGCTATCTAGCTACCAAGCAGTCAGCAAGAGAGGCATAGCCTGTGCACTTGTTAAATGTCTTGCATCGAATCCTGTTATTATTTATGCAGTGTGGTTCCACTGATAGGTGCAACATTTCTATGCACAATGATTTGTGACATAAATGTGATACTTCATGAATTTTTAGAAAATTGAGACTGTTAAACGTGATATTCACAGCCGATCTGTGGATGTAAAACTTCTTTTCTCCTTTCATAAGCTGGCCGGAGGTACACAATACCATAGCCCGAACCATTTGCCTTGTGATCTACAGTCCCAGGACCATATCGTGCATGCTCCATCCATGTAAAAGTTGTTAGGATCACTCAAAATTGTCCAGGCAGCTGTCAAAACGCGCTGACTTCCCATTTTTAACTTGCTTGATGGACGATAACAGAATAACAACGTGACCATGTGAGTCCCAATACATACAGAGTTAGCCCTGATAGGCCACAGACTACAGTTATAAATCCTTCTATTTTTCATATTAGCATTTTTCAGTCTAAAAAATCAGCATTTTGGTATTTTTAAATTCCGTGAACGGCATTTAACAGATAAAAATGTCAGAAAAATATGGACGGATTTTTGTCATACAATTCCCAGCTCGTTAATTTGTGATAATTGAAATACGAAACAACACCTGGATGTCAGCTTTATACAGGTGTATGAACTGTACTCTTGCCAGGGTCACATCATTGTCCTTCCCCACCATAAAGTTCCCACCTGGCCTGGAAGACAGCGTACCTATATGACCACCAATGAAGCAACTCTGTGATGCAGCAAACCTGACTTAGCTAACTTTATTCAAACAGAAGCTACGGCATGCTGAAAACACAGTATTTTCACAATTACGGACTATCTCTGTTGGGATGCGCAACCAGCCAATCACAACTGTAGTCTGCAACCTAAACCAAGAAACATACAGAAATAGATAGTACGTGTGTGTGTTTGTGTGTGTGTGTGTGTGTGTGTGTGTGTGTTTGTGTGTGTGTGTGTGTGTGTGTGTGTGTGTGTGTGCAACTTTGTCCCCATACCATAGTCTAGTAAATTAAAGACTGAGCATTTGATAATAAGTAAGTAAGTAAGTAAGTAACCTTTATTTCGAATCAAGGTCCATATAGAAACGTATACAGATACAAATATAACATAGAACTAAAAGGAACTAAAAATGAAAAGGCAAGAATCACACGAGATATGTGACAAATAAAAGATACACAAGCGTAAAGATCAAATAAAAGTTACAATTTTAAACACACTAAAAAAGATCAAATAAAAGTCACAACCTACACATAAACATATATATTAAAAACAGTCTTATAGCAAGTGCGCCAGACGATTAAGCACCATCAGTTATCGCTGTTGACTAGATGGGCAATGAGGATGTTATCACAGTGGTTAATTCTCTTCATGAAGCTATTTACAATTTTTCACTTGAGCATCCCACAAATTTGTACATCCTACACACCGAGAGCTTTACCCACAGCTGTGCCATAAAGAGACTTGTACAGTAAGAACAAAAAAGCAATATTTTGATGTCCACAGAACAATAGAAAAAATTACGTTTAAGCATGTTGGCTCTGGCACAGAGAGAGCGATATTGGCGACCCATGTTGTCGTCATCTGATACAGAAGCAACACTGATGTTACACAAATATTTGAAACGATTAACAAATTAAAACTTCTCCCCAGCAAGAGTTACAGTGGGATTGACACTCATTGCCTAAAGGATTGATCAACATACATTCTGTTGTAACAGTGTTATAGAGGATAGTATGATCGGAAGCAAAGGATTCACATATGGAAATGAGGGTCCTCAGCCCTTTGACAGAGGGGCTTAGGAGCACCATATTATCAACATAACTCATATCATTCATGCTCATACCAGCAATGTGGCAGCCAACACCACTATTTGCAAGTTTTAAACTAGAACAGGCTGATTTTCCGACAGAAAATTAAATGTCTCCCCGTGCGTTTACTATTGTCACCCTTATTTTTAAAAATAGGCATACCGATTTCAACCACCTACAGATATGGTGAAGGTACACTCTTTATTGACATTTCAAAATGATTTTTGACGAAATGCCGACGTGACCTTGGAAAATAGGTTGATGTCATACATCTACAGTTACAAACAAGATCTTACAAAATCTTACATGGAACAAAATCACACAAAATATCTACCTCTTTAAGTCACATCTTTCTCGAGTGCATCTGCAATGAATTTTAAAAAGAGGCCATGTGACCTTAATAATAGGTCAAGGTCACCCATCTACAATACCAACCTATGTGGTATTATGGTACATAAACATGCATAATTTCAACCTCCTAAGTCATATCCTTGGAGAGTTGTTGCATCCGTGTCAAGTTTAGATGACATGCCCATGTGACCTTGAAAAAGATGTCAAGGTCACCCATCTACAATCGCAAGCAAGATTATCTATAAAGACATCTTCACATAAAATTTCAACTTCCCAAGTCATATCTTCCTTTAGTTATCACGTCCACATTGATTTTAGACAAAATGCCCACGTTACCTTAAAAATAGGTCAAGGTCATACATCTGCAGTTACAAGAAAGATCTTACAAAATCTTACATGGAACATAGTCACACAAAATGTCAACCTCTTTAAGTCAAATCTTTCTCGAATGCATCTGCAATGATTTTTTAAAAGTAGCCATGTGACCTTGAAAATAGGTCACGGTCACCCATCTACAATACCAACCTAGTTGGTATTATGGTACATGATCATGCAAAATTTCAACCTCCTAAGTCAAATCCTTGCAGAGTTATTGCGTCCGCGTCAATTTTACATGACATGCCCATATGACCTTGAAAATATGTCATGGTCACCCATCTACAATCCCAAGCAAGGTTTTATATACATCTTCACATAAATATTCAACTTCCCAAGTCAAATCTTTCTTGAGTTATCGTGTCCGCAACGCACGCAAAAATGTGTTGAAGAAGAAGCGGACGCAAAAAGAATGCCCCCCCCCCCTCCCCGTTGCACAGGAAGACATAATTTAGATCATCTACGTATATGTTGAACAACTGAGGGGAGATAACCCCACCCTGACGAACGCCATAATAGTGCTCAGGACCTAAAAAGCTGTGGAAAAACAAGTGAAGAAAAATCAGCAATTTGATCTTTACCAGTCAACCATACGTAGTACGAAAAATGTGCTGACCATAGTGTGATGGGTCGTGGATTTTAAATTCTCAAAATTAACATACCTGGTCAATGTTTCCACAGTTAATGTCAGTGTAATAAATCGGGTGAGTGGCTAGTATAATAAAAGCATAATATGATTCTAAAGTTGACATTTTTGGCATTTTACATGACGACACTTGGACGGCAATCCAGCATAGCACTTATAAATGCATATACATTTTGTACTAGCAGTGGACAAAGGCATACCGTGCAACATTGATGAAAACTGCAAGCTAACCTGACTGAGATAGCCAGCACTTGTTTTGCCACGAGCTTGCATCAGTATTGACTGTTTTGCGGCTGCAGTTCTAATTCAATTTCTGTATAGTTTAGGAGGCGAATAAAAAAAGTAGCACACTGAAATCAATATGCAGGGCATACATGTGAAAACGGTTGTACGGTTGCTGATTCACCACATTTCTCTGTCCATGATCACGGTCTATGTTCTAGCAAATTTACCTTAGGCTACTTGTATTCTATAAATACATTAAAAAGCAAATACCATCCATACTGCCATGAAACATTCCATCCACGTGTATTTGTTTGAATATACTGTAACTTGCCAAGCCACACAATCACTTTTCCTGCGCCATGCTGATATTATGTTGTGACCAGCAGCGAGTGCAGCATCTTCATACAGTTGCTCTGTTACTCAAGAGTTATCACCAGCTGTATTTTCAATATGAACTCTGTCCATGCTACCTTGTTAAAGTCCATACAGCCAGAATGTTTCAAACCCAAAAGTCACCAAAATTCATTGAAAAATAATATGACAACGGAATTTACTTGAATATCTTGCGAATCCATTGCCATACGGCACTATTTTTTTTTTTAAATTTTTGTAATTTCTCTTCTTTGTTTAAACAAACTTATACTTGGGCGTGGTCTATTGATGGAAGAGCCAGAGCAGAAGCACATGTAATACGTGACTTCAATTTGTGTTTGTTTTTAGTTCATGGTGATCTATGATTCGGTTTGCGTATTGAACTCTGAGGGACACTCGTCGAATTTTGATGAAATGTACCATGATTTGGTGCATATCAAGTTTGACAAAATGGTCTTGTAATTATTCAAATTGCAAATGTCTTTCTTCGTTTGAACCTAACTGTATGTGCAACGCGGGATATTTTGATTTTTTTCTGCGTTATTCTCTCTCCTTTTTTTCTTTATATATTATTGTGTTTTCGTATTTTTCTTTTTTTATTAATGGGGGGGGGGGGCTTTCTCTCTGAGCCCTATTCTGGATTATCCTCAGACCTGATGGACATGTAGCTTGGCTGAGTCACTGCTAATCAATTGACTAATAGGAGCTAGGTTCAATACACAATGTTTGATGAAATACCGCCATGTTTAGGAAGAGAAAACCCAAAGAGCGTTAATGTAGGACGAGTACACGTGAACATTTGTGTCACCTCCTGTGTTGAATCGTCTCTAACCCTCACCTTTCTGTGGCTTAGTGTGCGCAGATATCGTTTTGTCTTATTAAATATCAATTTTTACAAGCACTTTTAAAAGTCTTGAAGCTTTATTGGTTTGTATGCCATCATGTTGTGCAGCACTGAATTGTTCGGTACTTTCGAATTGACCACCTCTCAAATTTCAGCTTTCCAAGCTATCAGCCATACGTTTGCAGCAAAGAATTAAGTGATGGAATTGTATAATTCAAAAAGTCAAAAGTAGTATTTTAAACTGCAATGCTCAAATTAATGTGTCTCATTGGAACGATGGAAAGACATGTCCCCTCTACTGGTACATTTCATGTTTACCTTGTCAATGATGGCGCCCAGCCAATACATATATGTTTTAAAAAAAACAAAGGCTCCAATGCCTGTATCATTTTGCAGAACTGTGAAAACCACACGATGCAGCTATGCAAATAATGGATCATAGAATGGCCTAATAATACATTACAGGTGTCGGGATCTTGCTTGTCCACCATTTGGCTGCTCCACTATCTTCAACGAAACGCAAGATAGCAGAACTCATATCAAGAACGCCTATGACATAGTGTGATTTGTTTTAGAAAATGCTGAAACTTGTGACAAATGTTGAGTGCGTGTGCCTTGTTCTTATTGATGTTGTTTTGCATTTCAGTTTCTTCTTCATTCTTATCGAACCTTTTAAAGATGCAAAATAATAGCCCTACGCTCTTGAAAACATGACAAATATAAATATTGCCTTGGGTAGGTTTCTACAAAGATTGTGCAAGTAGTGACGCTGCAGGGATGTTTTAACTACTTTTTTTTTTGAGCAAAACTTGAGACATACGTTACTCTGAAACCGGCCCATCATTTACTTTGATACCACACGCGAACACTCCTAGGGACTCCTAGTTCCTAATTTGTTCACCAGCTGGCGCTGTAGCTTTTTGTAATTTTTTCGGTTCCTTTTTTTTTTTTTTTTATTATTATTTTTTTTTTTTGTTTTTTTTTTTTTTTTGGCTTCTTCTCCAGAACCGTTACTCAAATTAAGCTGAAACTTGGTGGAAAGATTCCTTGGGGAAGCGTCAAACAAAGCGGTTTTAAAGCTTCTCTGTCGGCAAGGTCCTCTTATCGCACGAATCTTGCTTTGCGCTCAAGCACTCGGCTTCCGTCGACATTCCTCGCCGTGGAACTTATCTCGCGGAACTAGAACCTCACGAAAGTATTTAATACTGGTACTCTAACAAAAAGTAGTAAGTGTATGCCTGAAGGTAAGTTGATCATTAGACACATGAGAGGGCGCAACATAAAATCCATCAAATATATAAAATAATTATTAGAGACAAACAAATGTTAAGCTTACAACAAATAAGCCAAAAATGTATTCGAAACGTTGCAAACTAGGTGGGAAACTAAATGCGCAGAATAAAACTGTTGAACAGAAGACGCAATTAAAAAAATATCATTCAAGAAAAAATGCCGTAAAATTTCGAGTCGGTGCCAAGGCCAACAGCAGTTTAGTCGGGCGAAAACGGCCGTGGGAACCATGTAGTTTAAGCTCTCAAATGTACATACTCAGGAAGCGAGGTACTTTGCACGTTTAAAGAGTAAACTCGCCGTCAAGACAGGAGAGCGAGGTCTGGATCATGGATTGGCAGATAACGTGAAAACTAGCTCGCTTTTGCGGCCGAAGTCTCGATCACGCGGCACCCGGAAACGTTTCCCGATAAGTACCCATTGAAGACTCGTTATATGTATTTATACTTGAGAAAGAGGCAGCGACAGATATGCACATGGAGGGTACAGATTCGGGCATGTAGCAGGACAATTAATGTTTAGAGATAGACAGTTCGTATTTACTACAGTATTGGTATCTTTTACGGGTGCATTTACGACCGATACAACGGCATAAGATTCCCGCGGGGTAGGGCCCGGAGGTGCATTCCCGTCGTATCAGCAACACAGTGGTGTCTCCAACACGTGACCGCAGACACCATCTGTCACATAACAGTGGGAACAACATGGTTCGAAAAACTTGACAATTGATATGCACAATTGAGGGGCTACACGTAGAGATCAAGTGGAAGTTGCCATCGTGTTACACTTGGTTTTGACCTTCTCGCGAGGTATTTTACGATGCAAAGCGTTAAAGAGTACAAACTGAACATCATATTTGGATTGGAAACAAAATGAATGAACAGATGTCATACCATAAAAGGTATTCTAGTCTTATTCTGTAAACAGCCGCTTTGTTCCTGCAGTTTTCGGATTAAAATTTGGGACACGTATCGAACTAAATACTAAAAACTGATAGAGGTAAACAAGAAACACTCCCTCGTGTTGTCTGTGATGTGTTTATCATGATGTACCAACACGTGGCAAGTAGCGCTGCAGATGGTTTGTTACCCTACGGCTTTACTATTCAACGCTTCAGTTCTTAATCATCACAATTCGTTAATATCGAAACAGTAGCCAGACTTTAAATCAACATAACTTGCACGTTTTTGTAAGTCAGATTAAACACGATAATCCAGCCATGGGCGTCTATGCTGTCCGGACCCTTACAATATAAGCAGAAAATTAGCTGGTGCATTGTCAGCTTGGCAGTGTCACTGAAGCCACGTACATAACAGTTAGTAAGTTTTCGGTGAGTAAAATTTTGTCTCATTATCAGATGCACCATACCGTATTCATGTAAAACTTACTTTAATGGTAATCAAAAATGACTTGACATACATGCAATTCAAATTTACTGGTATAATTTTCTCATTCGTTTCCTCATTCACAAAAGGCCATATTTTGTCCAACTTGATTTTATATTTTTTGTGGAACGTTGGTAGTGTGACACCCAGTTACTTTTAAAAAGAGATATTCTTCTTTGTGTCTGTTTCTAACACTAAACAAGCATTATGATCAAATCGCAGTTTCCATCTGAACGTCGAGTTACATATACATGCATATATATATATATATATATACATATATATATATATATATATATATATATATATATATATATATATTTATATATATATATATATATATATATATATAATATGAAAACTACTTAAGTGTTGTAAATTGCACCACACTGTGTTAATGCAAAACTTACTTTAATGATTATCCAAAAATGACTTGGCATGGAGGCATTTCAAATTTGGTGGTGCAATTTTCTCAACCATTTTCTCACATAAGGCCATATTTTGTCCAACTCGATTTTTCTTTTTAGTTGGACGTTGGTCGTGTGACATCCAGCTATTCTAAGATATTCCTCTTTGTGTCTGTTTCTAACGCTAACTAGCATTGTGATCAAATTGCAGTTTGTATCTAAACGTCGTATACATGAAAACTACGTAAGTGTTGTAAATTGCACCATACCGTGTTAATGCAAAACTTTCATTGTAAACACCAATAAGCGTTTACAGCTTTTGGGGAATTGAGACGTGTTCAAAGCCGCCATTTGATTGATTTCTTGGTTTGTGTGGTCAGTTAATTGTAATTGGTACTACGTTTCTTTTTATTTTTGGCTATGACTTTTAGGAAGCGAGTTTGTTTTAAAGAATATGTACGGACACAGGAACTTGTTCACTACTTTGTCGCAGAATTCTTCCGAATGTGCAATCTATTTTGTATTATTTTCTCAAGGCGGTAATTGTATTTTTGTGTTAAGCTTCAGCCAGGATGAGGTGGTATTTAGCTCTAGTGGCAGTGGTCTTAACAGCTGCTGTCTCTATACCAACATCAGCGCAGAAGTGTAAGTATAAATGGACAACTGAACAGAAAGAAACGAACTTCTTGACGGTTCTGCCAGATTAGCTTCCAATGTCCACAAGTCTATGTAATACTACTTATTAATCATTTCTCTTGATTAATTGGAAGGAATAATTGTATGCACGTTAATACTTTTTGTTATATTTTAATTATAAATATCGCTCTAATTGGAAGTGCATAGAAAGGATTCATTTACATATAATTTTTACACTGACCGATGATAGAAGTCGGCAATGAAATATATTTTCACCCATATGCGTGTATGAGCATGATTGAATTTTGGTAATATGATCCATGTACAAGAAAAATTGCTGAAATTTTAGCTGGTAGATCATCAGAAATTTAACACATTTTTTGACGGATACTTAATTGCTGTTATCTATCTATCTATCTATCTGTCTATCTATCTATCTATCTATCTATCTATCTATCTATCTATCTATCTATCTATCTATCTATCTATCTATCTATCTGTCTATCTATCTGTCTATCTATCTATCTGTCTATCTATCTGTCTCTCTGTTTATCTATCTATCTATCTACCTATCTATCTATCTATCTATCTATCTATCTATCTATCTATCTATCTATCTATCTATCTATCTATCTATCTATCTACCTATGTGCATGCTGATGTTTTTATGTGTTTGACGGGAATTCGTAATGCTTGCAGCCAAAAGCATGCAGAGAAATAGCAATTTCATTTTATTTGTAGTGTGTGGAACAACTGCCGATATCGTGTTTTTACTGGATGCTTCTGGTTCTATCAAATCTCATAACTTTGATAAGGCTAAAACATTAATCAAAGATGTGGTGGATAAATTAAATATACCGGCCGGAACTAAAGTTGGACTTGTACCGTTTGGGGCGAACCCTTTTGGTGTCCAAGCCATCGGTGCTCTATCGAACAAGGCATCTTTAAAGACTGCAGTCGACAACATACAATATCCTGTTAGAAAGGAAACTTTCATAGGCAAGGCCCTTACTGAGATGATGAAATTGTTCAAAGCGTAAGTGTTGTTGCATTTAAGAAATGAGGGTCGATTTTGTGTGTGTTATGGCATAATGACGCGCATGATTGAAGCTGACATCGTGGGCGTGGCCCACGCCAGTGCGCCTCGCCCGAAGCCAGCTTCAATCACCCGTGTCATTATGCCATAACACACATAAAAGCGACCCTCTTTGCATATTTTTACATTTCCCTCTTGATTTTTCTGCTCAATTACACAAAATTTAGAACTAAATACGTAGATTTAAGAGAAACGACCAAAAACTGATTTGCCGAGCATGTTCAAGTGTTAAGTTCCGGAAACCCAGGTAGGCATGGCTTATTGGGCGGGACACATGTGTTATGGTTTTTTTAACACACAAGGCTAATGTGTTATGGTCTCAAAACACACCAGGCTCTCTCCTATCCTTGCAATGTTAGATTGAATGTCAATACTGAATTTTGACAACAATGTACTGTTTACAATGGCAGTAAATAACCTTAGTGAAAAGCCAATTTATATTGTGTCTATTTGGCCTTCACGTAAATATGTATTGTTTGTAATATTTCACTGAGTTGTTTTTTTAAATGAAGGACGGCTTTTGAAAACCTTAATCCTGAACATATTAGAGGCCCAGGTCCTGTTCCATTGCAAAACTGTATAATTGTGATATAGGTACACCCAACTGATATTGCTAAACAATGCAGTATTTTATGTTTGTAACATTTTGTTCTTTTTTACGGCGGATATTAAAAATAAATATTCGCACCAAAGGGTAAAAATACTCCCTGGATACTTCTTCCTTTCGTTAATTTCGCGTCATTTTACGTTTTGAACAGATATTTTAGTTCTCTATTCCTACACAGAGGGTATTCAAAATCTTTCAGTACAGTGATCTTTGCATGCTTGTAAAATTTAGCAACTTTAATGTATTTTCATGAATTTACGTTGTATCCTTTGCAATAGGCGAATCAGCTCAAATGTATTTCAGTTTAACAGCAACAAAAAAATGGCTGGGTGTTCATAATTTCAGATCTTTACGTACAATTTATAATCATCAGCAGACCTTCTTTAGGAAAAAAACAAACAAACAAACAAAAACAAAAAACAAAGAAAAGAAAAAGAAAGAAAATTTCCTGCTTATATTGGTACAAAAGTGTAATCGAAAATAAAAGCGCTATTAAACTGTTTGCTTTATCACCATTTTTGCTTATTTGCAGTATTATCATTCTCATTATCATACGAACCGAACTGGAATCCGTATCTTCTGCCACATACTTTGTCTTATATTCTTACTACTTTAACCACTGGCCGCTCGGTGGGGTACCATTACGAATCTATGCAACTAAATACTGACGAAATTTCAAACTTCAAAATTGTAATGGATATATCACTCAACTTTTGATCTATCAGTTTCGGATGGTTGGTCACATAGTCTGAGGAGTGTTTGTTCAAAATCACTGCGTTCGAATGTTTAATGTCGGCGGCATTTGAAAACCTAAATCATAAACAAAAATTAGACCGAGGCCCTGTTCTAATACCAAACCATGTAACTATTATATGGGCACAGCCAATGGATGTTGGTAAAAAAATGAAACATTTAACGTTGTGCGCGTATACAACAAAGGCATTCTGCATACATATGCTTTTTATGTACGAACCTACACACCTATGTATGCAGGTAAAATTGAATTCCATATTAAGACCACCCAAGGGACTGAGAAGTGTGGTCTTAATAGGCAAGTGGTCATAATGGGGATATATAATATAATTAATGGTAAAGCAAAACTGTCAATTGGTCATTTCAACATAGAAATGGTTTCTTTATGCAGGGGGTCTTAATACGAAATATACACACACACACACACACACATATATATATATATATATATATATATATATATATATATTTATATTACAGAAAGGAAAAAAAACCAAAAGATTAAGCCACGTTTGGTCCCAATGTTACGTAACTCTAAACAAAAGTCGGTTTAATGAACTTGTCCGGCAGAAACAAGCACACTACACTACACTAACTCAACACACTCAATTTTATTAGGGTATTGCAAAAATTCACCAATTGGAAATTTATTGCTCCAAAAATCAGTTGTACTGCACGTTTCAAATTTTGTGTAAATCATTTTCATGAAGCAAGGCTATCAACAAAATATGTGGAGACCAAAATACCTTCGAGTTTCCGAATTTTCTTTCTTATTGATATCTGTTGACACTGTAGATTTTCCCAGCATGACTTCTTTTCCTTTTTTTTTTTAATTGTAGGAGTGCTCGCGCAAACGTTCCACAGGTTGGTGTTGTCCTCACAGACGGTGTGCCGACGGACCCTTCTGATACAACAACCCAAGCCGCAAATGCACGCACAGCAGGCATCAAGCTTATTGGAGTTGGCATAGGCGATAATCCAAACATAACATACCTAAATCACATAGCGACCAATCCTGACAGTGAGAACGTTATATTGCGCAGCAGCTTCAGCAGTCGAGAACAGTTCGTCAAAGCGGTGGCTGGAAAAGCCTGCGCGCTTAAACCAATCTCATAGTGTGCCGGTGTACAGGCGGACGTTGTCTTTGTCTTGGATTCATCATACTCATTGACATCCACAGGGTTTGGAAAATTAAAGACGTATGTAAAGAAAGTGATCAAGAAGTTGGCCGTCGGCAAGTCTGTCACGAGAGTTGGTCTTATGACTTACAGTACCAAAAGCGTTAGAGCCTCCGAACTGAATGCAGATGCGACAAGTTTGGCAAGTGGCGTATTAAATGAAGTTGATAAACTGCGCTTCCTGAACGGTAGATCGCATCTTGCTGACGGCTTGAAGACCTTGAAGAAAATGTTCACGGAGAATAATTCGTAAGTGAACTGTTTTGTGAAAACTTGCACAATCACATGGCAACTCTTGTCTCTCACCCCGACAGTTCTTGATAAGCGTCATTTCCTGCACAATTGCTTTTGTCGTGCGTTTATGTACAAATCATATAATTTAGTGGGATTGTTTTTTGCGAGTAATGATGATGATGATAATAATGATTATATATATATATATATATATATATATATATTCACGCCTTGGCTTTTTCAGGCGAACCGTTCCAAAAATAGGAGTGATTGTCTCAAACGGAGAGGCAAACGGTCGAAAACCGAGTAGCATGTCACGTGCATCTTACTTAAGGCAAGAGGCTGATGATCTTAGAGCAAGTAACATCATTTTGCTGACGCTCGACTTTGACAATGGCCATGGCAGGTACAGCAGGCTACTTGGACCAATCGCCAATGACCCCGACTCGAAGCACATGGCGAATATTCAAGACGCCCCCATCGAGTTGTCCAAGATAATATGCAGAGGTACACATCGATTACATACTTTTTTCAGTTAAAGTAGTAAGTGCTGTATGACTGTGTCAGTGACTTACGCTATTATTTGAAAGTTCACGTATTTTGTTAAAACTGGTTGGCAAACTACCATTTGCTAACAGTAGGAAAGTGTTGGAATTTGAATTTTGAAGTTTCCCTACCCAATCCTCCACTCGCGCCGATCAAAAACGACAGCCTGGTTTGGGTATGTCACGGTATAACTTATTTCTGACATTCCGATCGGGTGTAATGTTCCTGGTCATTTACTGTTGACTGGCACCATGAAAGTTTGAAACATGTAAATTTATGCATGCGTGCTTTTCACAAGTGGGGTATAGTTTCTTATTCACACACCAGACTGTATCAATATTGCCCTTTTTTCTGTGATTTCCTGTACAACTTGTCGGAGACAGCTGACATAAAGTATGTCCGTACATAAAGGAATTTTCAGCACTTAGAAGAAACGTTTGTGGATGCCCAAAAAGGTTCCAAGGACAGCTGCCGACTGGGACATTGATCATGGCAACAGATTCGTGCTCAGACCTATGAAAATGTTTGTAATCGACTTTGGCCAAGCACCCAACTTAGGCATCTTTACATTTCGGTTAGAGGTCATTATTACCTTGAGCTTGGCAAATTGTATCATATTTTATTGACCAAAACATTGCTGTTTTTTTTCTGTTAAATTTAACATATATATATATATATATATATATATATATATATATATATGTATATATATACATATATATATATATACATATATATATATATATATATATACATATATATATATGTATATATATATATACATATATATATATATATATATATATATATATACATACATATATATATATAACGTTCCAAAATCATTCAAAAGAGGTTCGCAGATGGATTGGCTGTACATTCGTATTTGATAATAATCCGTGGTGCAACGTTGGCGGCCACGGGAGGGGCTTTTCTCGAACGAGACAGAAGGCGACTTTAGTTCATTTCTTAAAGAATCAGCTCACACATGAAAGGGTTTTATATAAAAGATGTTTAACTAAACTGTATTTGTAGATGGCCGCCAGCCAACGTGAAGACTGCAGGACTATACACTGGGCGTAAAACACCGGCACAGAAGAGACAATATTTATAGTGTCCAACACAATGGAACAGTATGCGCCGTTTTGAAAATTTGATGATTTAAATAAAATCATTTCAAAAGATGGAATTTCTTATTTTGATATTCAGTGACATACATAGAATTTAGGCATCGTGGCACCGATATAAATAACACCTTACACAGGGGACCAAAGAAGTGCTCAAGAACCAATTGATGGCTTCGTCCATCATATGCTAATTGCCGAACGACTGTTATTATAGTTTAGGCAGATGGACTGTATACTCAAATTGTACCTGTTGAACATAATGTGGTAATATTGATATTGTAAGTGAACGCCTATCTTCGTGTGCTCACACTATGTGCATTTTAGCTATTTTACTTCAGTTTTAATTTCACTTTTTGGGATAAAGGTGCTTTTAACTCTTTTACTGCTGCATTTTTACGCAACTCGGATCGCTAAATTTCAAAGAATATTTTTTTTAAAACTATCTTTGACTAATTTGATACCTCATTTTGCACCTTAAAAGGTTCTGATGGTATTTATTTAAACCTGCCAGCACTGTCAATAAACATCATGGTCTGTATCTTGCAATGTAACGTCAAGATCATAGGTCTTTTTTAAGGTCAAAGGTTATAACATTTGGCAGCTATCTTGGAATTAAAGGCCCCCAAAACACAAAGCAAGAGCTGTATCTGATGTTGCCATTTAGTCCATCTAAAATTTATCATATTTTTGTTTCTATGAATCATTCATATATATTAAATAGTAGATACAATAAAAATGGATGAGGAATATTATGTAAACATGGTTTGTCGCTTGGCTTAAATGGGACTTCATACCAACCTTGCCGGTTTGTCTAGGCAAGTTGCAAGTTATAAACCTTTCCTCTCATACAAAACAAAAGTCCATAGCGAAAAATGTTTAAAAACAAATTCACTTCAAACACAAAAAAAATAATTACTTGCGTACATCATGCACTTTTCAGTGAGGTCAGTTTCAGGGTCTGATGTCAGGTCATTTTAAAAGACAAGTGTCGCATAATTTAGCAGCCATCTTGGAATTCAACTGCAGTCGCATCGCTCGGCCTGCGGACAATTTGACTGCAGTCGCTTCCCGCGCTGAAAATATCTGCACTTACTATGTCAAAGAGAACTGTTGTATCAAAGTAATTCAAAACATTAGGTCAGAAATCATTTCAATCATTTGCAAGTTTTTAAGTAAAACGACACTTTAATCCGGGTCAAATACATGGATACATCGTATGTGAAAAAAGGTCCGGTAAGCATGTTTATGCTCTATCTGAAGTATTTTATGTGTGTCATATTTTTGTTACGTTGGATTCTGCGAAAACTAAGCCGACAAGAGTGATTGGAAGTTCAGTGATTTATTTTTCTTGCCATCATGACAAATTTTATATGCCTGAAACATACACTGTGCTCCAATTCTGGATTTGAGGGAAAAACCCAAGGTTGGGTATAATTTTAGATGTATCCCTAAGTGTTTGTTTATGCTTATTCATCTGATAAGGCGAGTAATTAGCCCCCAGGTGTGATTCCTGGTACTTTGATTTTATCTTAAAGAGAAAGTAGTTCCCTTTGTTGTCATTATGGGACGGACCTCCTTTAATCATTCAGTGTTTAAAATTATTATCAATATGAGACAGCAGGGTCACACAAGGAACGTTCACTTGCAGGACAATCAGGCCCGTACTCGGGGGGTGCGGTGCGAGGGGTGCGCACGCCCTCCCCCCCCCCCCCCCCCCACACACACACCCACAGCTGACAAGGTTAACATTTGGGACTTACAATTAGTACTTAATTATGCTGGCTACAGTCACATATATATATATCCTTGACCAACCACAGTGAACGCATTATCTATCCTCAGTCGGTATGCACCATATGTAACTCGATATACTCCCTATCTGATGTCTACATTATGATAGAAGTCCCTGTTGGCTGGTTCTTATATCAATAAACCATGGGGGTATACCTTGGTTTGCAAGCAACAGCAGCAATGGGCCATATATTTGGGATGACCTGAGTTACAAGTTTTTATCGCGTTGCCCTCTGACTGTTTATATGCACATCTGATCATGACGTATTGGACCCTAAATTGTTAATGATCTAAACCTTGCTCATATCTGAAACAAAGCAAACCGAGTTTAGTTTATTTTGTTTGAGAGGTTTTTTTTTTTTATTAATTTGCCTCCTGTTGCGTTGACAATAAGGCCTCCTGGCTTCTATTCTGAACTTGATGTTTGAAATCTGGTCGGATGCCCAAGTGCCCATTCCTTGTATTGATACTCAAGAACAAGATAATATATCCTCTGTACATAGGTATGCCTAGTCTGGTTGTACATTGATTAGGTTTATTGTTACTTTGTAGACTGCGTTGGTCTCCTCTCTCTCTCCCTCGTTCCCTCCCCCCTCTCTCTCCCTCTGTGTGTGTGTGTGTGTGTGTGTGTGTGTGTGTGTGTGTGTGTGTGTGTGTGTGTGTTTTATCATGTCTTTGTTTTTGTACAGTTATAAGATTCATGTCAATAAAGTATCTTTCTTTTTGTTTTTGTTTTAAATTATGGGGGATGGGGGGTGTTGTGATGGGATTGGTTTAAGTATATAATGATGAATCAAGTTTTCTGCCTTCAATGTATACTTGTTCTTCTATTCCACATGGTTCCAACACCAGTTTGCCTCATTGAACTCTATAGGTAGGGTGTCCTGGAGCACACTGCTCTTCTACACAACAAAAATCAGAAAGTCCTGCCTCCACATCTTGTACCCAATCAAATTACAAAGTGTATGTTGAGGGCAGACTTCCATTACAAAGTTAATAATTGACAACTTTTACTTACTGAGAAATGTTTATTCTACATGTTCCAAACCAATAAGAACACAACAAAATTAGAGGATGTTATAATACATAAATCAAAATAATACCGATTCTTCATAATCAAAACTACTTGGTGAAATCACATAGTAAAAGTTAATCAACACCTGTTAATAAATGCTGTTTATGAATACATGTGAAATATGTAAGAAAATTCTGTATCACTTAAATATCGCGTTTCTTGTCGCAGAATGCACCAGAGACCACTAAAACACACCACTTTTTGGCCAAAGCTCTGTACCCTGGGAGGGGCGCAGGCTCCCCTCCCAGAACCTCCCCCCCGCTCGGCCGTGAAACTCCCTCGCAGGTCCCACTTTTAACTCATATGCAACCCCCCCCCCCCAAACCCACAAATAAAATCCTGAGTACGGCCCTGACAATACTGCAAGGTAGCTGTTTCCAGCATGGTTTCCTATCTGTCTTTTTTCAGGGAGAAAATAATAACTTCCTCTAAATGTGTTATTTTGCATCATATCTTAATTTTACTTGCAATGTATTAATTGCCAAAAGGCATATATTTTGTATCAATCTGTAAACAGAAACCCCAATACATATTATTATACACACCTCGAAAATGGATTTCCCATATGTATACACCCAAAAGAAAGATTACACACTGCATTCACACAGGAAACGCAATGGCTTGCTTAAATATGGTTGTAGTAATTTATCCTAAAGATACATAATCCGAGTCCTTGGTGATTTTAAAGAAAAAATGCACGAAGTATTAGCGAATGTACTATTATGGAAAATGTATTAAAACAAGTTTTAGGTGTTTTGCTCATGTGTATGTTCCTCAGCGCATGTACATCGGGTTGATATGCAAAAAAAATATGCGCCAGTGCTTCTATGTGGCTACCCCATGCGCCATTACCTCTGATTTGCTGCCTGTTTTGTCCAATACCCGCATATATATATATTTGCGGTGTGCACGTAAAGTCTGAATTGGTATGCAAGTCAGATATCTTACTAATCAGTTGAAGTTATCATGATATGTTCGCAATCCTCAAATGTCATATCGCATAGGGACATACAATGGGAAAATTCAAACTTACACACAATTTGATAATAACAGGCCAATCACCAGAAGGGGTTCAACAGTCCCCCTCGCCCCATCGACCTAACAAGAGGGAAAAAACACAAAACAAATAAGCAAAATCAGACTCTATAAGATACATGTCATTTTGCTGCGCTTCCATGCCAGTATCTGTGAATCGTCCGCGCTTGTCACAACACCTTCAGCAATAGGCTATCAGCCTGTCCATTAGCTGCAATTGTGGTATGTATTTGCAGGCAGATTTGGAAAAAAAACAAAAACCAAAAAACCCAGGACCATTTATCCATACAATTTTCCAAATATACAGTGAACTTTGCGTGTCAATACTAAAATAGTTACACACACACACACACACATACACACACACACACACACACACACATATATATATATATATATATATATATATATATATATATATATATTCAAGCCCATTTTTTGCTTTTTTGTTTTTTTTTTTTTACACCAGCCTTATGTTAAGTATGTATGCACGATTGGTGACAGGATTAAAAGTACTTCTCTTTATGTTCCAACCATAATGTCAAAATGAACAGTACTGCACTGCCACTGCAGCCAAAACATCTTCATATCGGTACTCAACTATGTGATAACAATAATCTACCATGCTTAAGTGTGTGTACGCCTTTTCTGATCATCAGCGAGGTCGCATGATGTTGATAATGGAAAACATGCCTTGCAGAGCCCACCCTGATGCTGAATCGATGCTCGAACCCACGTTTGGGCTTGTTCTGATGTTTTTCACACTAACCGTTTATACATTTGTATCTCCATATTGCAAACTCTTTGCACATTTGTTCTCGTTGTTTTATTACCCTACCCTTCTCTTTTCACGGTTCTTGAACTTTTGATTGTGTTTTGTGTTTACTCTGAAGTCCCAATCTTCAATGTGAATATTACAATCGTGGATAATTATGGATTTTCTGGTATTTCATGTTATCTAACGAACATGTTAGATATATGGTTTCCGAGTATGCACTACTTGATGCTTAGGTGTGCTTACATTGCTGTGGGGAATGCAATTTCTTACTGTCAAGTGATAAAGAAAGCTCTATATATCAGTTATCAATACATATCTATTATACTTTACTACAAGATAATTGTATTTACATGTAACATTTGTATATCGTTACTATCATCAAGTCTATTATTACTAGTTTTGTCAAATTCTGATTTCGACCTCGAAGCTCATATAAGGTCTCGGAATACTGAATGGTTGCATCTTGGCTTTGGGCCCGAATGTACACTACTTTGTGTTGAAATATATTTGATGAAGTGTATTTTGGTAAGAAAGTATCGAGGATATAAGCTTTTTACAGCAACCGTTTTAACATATGTCTACCAATTCATCAAAGGCAGCTTGAGATCACCCTCAACGGCCCAGTACGCCTTCTGCTACCATTTTCTTGATAAGGACTGTTGCATATTTAATAATATTCTGCTACCGTGTGGGCTACTGATTTATTTCGCTCAGTATTTGTTCATACTCATCTTTATTTTGCTTCATCCGGTCCACGACCTGTATCATTCTGATATTCACTTATCAAATGTTATCTATTTATTTGTCATAGATAAGCAGGCAGATCGAACTGTCGATTATATTTTCTGTATTAGTGCTATCCTACTACTTTTATGTGGTGACGTACACCCTAATCCAGGCCCTAACGGCGACTTTGTCGATCTTACGATATGCCATGCAAATATTCATAGTTTAACATCAGATAAGCTACGATGTATTAAAACTTCTTTGGCCAATTCATATGATATTATTGCTTTATCGGAAACTTTTCTTCCTAACGCACAATTCGACCGCGACATGGAGATCCCCGGCTTCCATCCAATAATGCGACGTGACCGAGCGACTGGTACAGGAGGGGGAGTGGCTCTCTATGCTTCGCGGTCGCTAATGGTAAAACGCCGTTGCGACCTTGAAGATGTGGACTTGGAACTCCTGTGGGTCGAAGTTCGATTACACAGCAATAAATTTCTTCTAGCGGTGGTATACCGACCTCCAAATTCTCCGGTAAATTTTTGGGACAAGTTACAAGATAACATTGATAATGCGAAAACATCAGACATAGATAAGATCACAATTCTAGGGGACTTAAACGCAGACCCCACTACAAATCATGGTGTTAAACTAACAAATTTTTGTACTGTAAATTTATTTACCACACATGTTAATGAACCCACGAGAATTACAGAAAACTCAGCGACGTGCCTGGACCAAATCATAAGTAACATGCCAAATTTTGTTCGTAATATAAATGTAACAGCTCCGATAGCGAACTGTGATCATTGCCTTGTGAGCGCAAGTCTTCTTTTCAGACGTAAGAAAACTCCTGCTTTCTCGAGATTAGTGCGAGACTATGAAAAAGCTGATTTTGACACCTTCAGAGAAAAATTATTGTCATGAAATTGGGACGCCTGCTTTGACTCCGACGACATTGATATAACCTGTGACAAATAGTCAAATACCTTCCTTTCAGCAGCTGAGGACTGCATACCCTGTCGCACTGTAATCATACGTGCAGGCGACGCGCCCTGGTACACGTTAGCCCTCCGCACCACCAAGCGAAAGGTAGAGCGTACCCATAAGCGTGCCAAACTCAGACTGCAACTCTGGCCATACTTTAGGCAACTAAAAAATAAATATATTGAAGATTTGAGACTCGCTGAAGAACACTATCACGAGCGCCTGGGAAATTCTATTGACAATGCATACAAAAGAGGGAAAAGTTGGTGGTGTACAGTTAAATTCCTTTTACACAAAAATGAGGTGCCTGATATCCCAGCACTGCTCCATGAAAATAAAACTTTTACTGACAACGAAGCTAAAGCCCAAATTCTAAACGATTTCTTTCTTGATCAAACCAAAGTCAATGATACAAATTTTACGCCCCCAACGTGCCAAGCAAATAATCAGGTTACATTAAAAACTATTTCAATAAATAGCAACGACGTGTTTTGGGTTCTAAAAAGTTTGGATATTTCAAAAGCCAATGGTCCAGATGGCGTAAATGCACGCTTACTCAGGGAGGGTGCCCCTGCTATTACAGATTCTCTGGCAAAGCTCTTTAACATTTCTTTGATTAACAGTAAATTCCCAGGAGAATGGAAGAAGGCTAATGTAGTCCCAATTTTTAAAAAGGGATCAACGAACCACTGTAATAATTATGGACCAATATCATTATTAAGTTCCGTAAGCAAAGTTTTTGAGAGAGTAGTATTTAAATACGTATTCAACTTTTTTCCGAGACAACATGGCCATATCGGAATCACAGTCCGGATTCATACCGGGTGACAGTGCTGTCAATCAACTTGTATTTTTGTATCATCATTTTTGTGAAGCAGTAGATTTTCAGAAAGATTTAAGGGTTATATTTTGTGATATAACGAAAACTTTTGATCGCGTCTATCACCCGGGACTTATACATAAATTAGAAAAAGCGGGAATAAGCGGCACACTGCTGCAGTGGTTCGGTGATTACCTAGACGGACGTGAGCAAAGAGTTGTTGTCCAGGGTGCGACTTCGCGTTGGGGACGAGTCAAAGCAGGCGTCCCCCAAGGTTCTGTATTAGGACCACTTCTGTTCCTGATATATATAAATGATATAGTGGATATAGTTCATTCATCCATTCGGCTCTTTGCCGATGACACAACTCTGTTCATCAAAGTGGATGACGCCTTTGCTGCGACCAATGCTCTCAATACCGACTTGCAGGCAGTCGAGTGTTGGTCGCGGCAATGGCTTGTTTCATTCAACCCTGCGAAATCTAACAGTATGGTCATCTCCAAGAAGACGAATCCTTTAAATTACCCCGATTTAGTTTTTATGAATGAAAAGTTACCCGAAATTTCTGATGACAAACATTTAGGCTTAACAATTCGCAGTGATCTGTCCTGGTCTAACCATATCAAAAATATAACAACCAAGGGAATGAAAATGGTGAATATTCTTAAATATCTGCAGTTTCGTATCAATAGGAAATCCTTGGAAATTCTTTATCTCTCATTTATCAGACCTCTCTTGGAGTATGGGTCAGTGGTATGGGACAACTGCACGCTGCAAGAGTCTCAACAACTTGAAAACGTCCAATTGGCAGCAGCCAGAGTTATTACTGGGGCCACTTCTAGGACTAGTCATGATTTAATTTATGAAGAAACAGGATTTGAAACATTATCTCGGCGCCGTGAAAAAAGCAAGCTGATCTTATTTTGCAAGATCATGCACGGTGTAGCTCCCTCATACTTATGCAATCTCATTCCTAACCTGGTCAATGAAAGAAACAGGTACAATGTCAGATCTGGTACGAATCTCTCTGTTTTTCGATCACGAACAAACCGATTTAACCCTTCTTTCTTTCCATCGGTTGTACGATTGTGGAATAACTTGCCTACTGATGTGCGTAATTCCGAAGACCTTACATCTTTTAAGAAAAAAATAGACCAAGGGAAAAAAGGTGCAAACAAGCTATACTACAGAGGTGACAGAAGGCTTGCTGTTTCCCACGCACGGTTGTGTATGGGATGCAGCAAAGCAAAACTCAGATCTGTTCAAAAAGGGTCTGATAGACTCCCCTCAGTGTGCCTGTGGAAACGGAAATGAAGATGTTTTTCATTATTGTTGCGAGTGTCCTTTTTAGACAACTCAGAGAAATACACTTCAGAACCAAATTATGTCCTTTGCACCATTTACGGTTTCAACTTTATTATATGGGTCCAAGACATGTACCTCCGAGCAAAATGAAATTATTTTTGACGCAGTCCATAACTTTATCCAAACAACAGGCAGACTGGGAGCAGTTCATACTATGGTCAAAATCTTGAAACCAGAAATGTATCATCTGTCTATAAAGTTAAGCGAAGGCGGACTTCATCTCCCTGCCCTCTATCTGTGACGTCTTGTGTCGTTCCACTTATGCTCGTGTGGCGCCGCCACTCTACCTGTCCTCGTCCTGTGGCGTTTTTTTCTTATGGTGAATTGTCTCTGAACCTGTGACACGTGACACCTCTTCTTTAATCTTTTTCATGTGCAAGAGGGATTTATAACGGGCTTTGCCCTGTTTCGCAATTGTATCCTTACAGAAATAAACATATGTTTAAACCAAGCCCAACGTTACCCTTTGTTGGGCATGGTCGTGGCTAAGGTGCCTGTCTAATATCACTGATCTACTGGCATTATGCAGTACGTATTAACTCGTATTGGTAATGTAAAAGCTGTGTGACTTGCACGGTGAATGGGTAGATTGTTCTTCATGTTTCTTCTTTAGATCTTTAAATGATCAAATGTGAAACAAAATGCCAGAATAATACAATTTCATCTGAAAGCATATTCTTAAAGGCGATGTAGAACTTAAATTCTTTGATACTGACGTTAATTGCACATTCATAAAGTCTTGGTCAAAATTAGTTAAATGACGCCATATCGCACCGACCATTTCAGTGCAAACTACGACTTAAGTCAAACTTCTGGGATGGATCACTCTGATTTATAAGAAGGATATTAGATTCATATTCTTTATAGACTATTTCATTTAAATACCAGCATGCCTATTGTTCCAGAAAAATCCATGGTCCAGGTCAACAGCTTTTCTCGGCGCCCTATGGGCGCAATGTTTGAGAAAGCTATTGATTCAGTCCAAAACTTGGCACTGAAAAAGTTGTCATGTATATTCGGATTTTGTTGAATGTCGTCAACTTGTTTCAAAGTTTAGCCAAAAAAAAAAAAAAAAAAAACAAAACCTGGACACCGGCATGTTCCAAGGGAAATGGGATTACTTTTGATTTGTCTATAGTTTTATTTCATTAACATAGGCCTGGTGTGTAAGTATGTATGTATGTATGTATGTATGTATGTATGTATGTATGTGTAGGTCCATGCATATGTACGTACTGAACAGGCTATTGGACACGGGCATGATGTGGCGTGACACTTTATTGACATTTTTATTAGGCCTACAAACATATACAATTTAACCTACAGCATTAGGAATCATGCTGACAATGAGGCCTATCCTTGCTTTGAAACATTTAATCAATTTACCATGGGCTATCATCCTGTAGAGAACTTACGAAAATAATAGATACTAGATGGACGGTATCATTGACCAACCGGGGAAAGGATAAATACATGTATGCACAAAGGCTGGCTTCAGTGCAACATAGAACCCTCAATGAAGCCAGGAGGGCACCTTTGACTGCAACAAACACGGGCTCAACCAGTATCATTAACTGAAGTCTCCACAACCTATTTCGAGAATTAAATACATTGTCAATGTCTTACCTGTTTTTGGTTCTCTGTTTTATGCCGAATTAAATTTGGCACCATACAAACTTTAAGCCAATTACAACACAGTCAAGTAAACCACCGCCACATTCCCTGGAGGATCCCCACATCGTCATGTTCAGGATGCCGCCGAACTTGGGAGTTTACGCACGATGATAACAGTAATCATGGTCACTGTCTCAGCTTCCACTAGGGCACATGCTGACACAATGCTTAGGCCTACATCGAAAGGTGGCAGACCTATTAGCTTACAGAAGACAAAAAGCTGGAATACTACCTACTCTGTTAATAAATAGCTGCAACCAAATGGAAAGATGTTTATTTTTGATAAATGTACCTGATCACATTAAAAAGAAGTTACAACTTAGACTGACCCTTAGTTAGGTGCAGGCATGGGTAGGACATGTTGATATAGGCCTATAGAACCTATATGAGCAACAAGTTTGAGACGTAAATTTACTTTTAAGGCATATCATACAGAATATACATACCTGTTTCATATGATTTTCATTACGTAAAGGCCTAGCAGTAAAGTAACCATAGGCCATTTTTAGGTTGCCATCCTCATGCAGGCACGAGCCGTAGGCTATGATGCAATTGAAAGTGAACTGACGTGTCATTTTACCTGATGACAGACTCAGACCGCTAAGGGGTAGTCGGGTTGTCTTGGCTTTTGTTCAATCACCCTTTAATGCACACCTTGAACATGCTGACGAGAATGAATAAAGCAGACATAAGATGTGATGAAAGGGGTTGTACGGGTTGTCAATTTTTTTTTTATAGAGAAAAGTGGTAATCACAGTTGATCACAGTGCACTGATTTTTTTTTTCTGGAGGGGATGGTTTGGTAAACGGAAAAAACCCTATGCAGGCATTGCAACCATGGGTCAGTGGTGGGTACATGTATTTAAAGTGTATTTGTTGTAACAGATCCATATGACTAAACAATAAACCTGGGTTGCATAAGAATGCCAAGATGTAGGCCTAACGTAGACGTATAGGGAAACCGAATTGTTTGTAAATCACCGATGTGGACATTTGATTTTTTTTTTAACCAAATATCTAATAATGTTTTTATATAATCTTTCAGTTGCCCACAAGTTCCGTTGAAGAGACGTATTAGAATGCCCAGTGACTTGAATATTCCTCCATTTTTTTCTAGGAAACACACTACTTCGGCCCACTTCGGTAATATCGAACTCGGGAAAATTTGTAGCATATTGAATGTGGAATGAAAGCCTGCAATACATCTGGAGGACGAAACTCGTGAAATTCTGATTTGGAGTGTATTCGGAAATTTTGTGCCCGGGAATATAAATTATTTTACAGTAATTTGATCAGCCTAATACTTTAATGTTGCTTTACAGTATTTCCAATGTGGATAACACAAATGCTTTCCTAATTGTGATAATTCATTTCAAAGAATGGGATTAGAAGTCGGTAAGTAACCCATAACATTTTTTTTGTAGTAATAAATTGCCTTTGGATGTATCAAAGACAAATTACATTCGACTTTATAACCAAAAAACAAAATGTAGCCAATTTAACCAGCTATAAATGGACGGAAATAAGGTGGCAGGTTTTGAAAGGTAATTTTCTGGGGGAAGTGTTAGGTGAAAAACAAAACTGGAAAGAGCACATACTGTATTTTTGTAATGCCTTGGCTTAACTCAATGGGATTATATTACCAAGGTTAAAAAATTAATGTTATCTTTCTTATAAATAAATCCTTGCTAGGCATCTGCATATCCGTATTTTAATTGTTGTAACATAAACTGGCCCAGTAATTGTTTTACATCATTAGATATCTTGATGTCCTTTCAGACACAGATCATACGACTTTTTACTTGTCTTTTCTATTTTAGAACATATTTTTTTCCCCTGTTCACTACGTTTAAGGTAGTAACAGCTATACAAATCTGACATTTCTAAACGGGTATTTTTACCACCTTTATAAAATACCGCCAGAACATTCGGACTTGTATCCACTATCGGGGCAACCTTTTTCATTAAGCTTCGTTTTTGACACAGTGAGGCGCTTTGAACTCATCGTATTGCTGACCGTGAATTCATTGCCTCAGGGCGACCTCAGCATCTGATACAAAACTCGTATTCTGGCGCCTACAACTGGCAACTGTTTGTCGTTGTATTTACATTTTCAGTTAAAGCTCACTCTGGAAAAGTGTCATTGTATATTGTACACGACATTCATCCGACAAATTAACCTTCCTTTAACCCTAATCACACATATATTTTGGACGCTACCTCTTCAAAATATCTAATCAAATTGGCTACCATTTTGAAAATTGTCAATTCCGCACCCAATTCCAATGGCTTAAAATGACTATTGGGAAGATCTTGTCGAGTTTAGGTGGAAAGAGGGTTATAATATATGAAACCAAAAGTATATATTTTGCAAATATGTCAGAGCATAAATAATGATATGATATATGCAGAGACCGCGATTGACTTTGATATCCAAATCAAATGTATTTTTGTGAAACTGTCCCGCATTCATTGCATTAATTACGCAAGTCAAAATGGCGCATGCCGGTGCATGGCGTCGCGTGGCATTTGGATTTGTAACTAACGATGATAACTGCTTCAGACCCAACCAAACAGGCAGATTAAAGTTAAGATAGTAAGGTTTGTTTTAAAAATGCTTAAGCGACCGTTTGCCCTGGTAAATAAGAGACCTTCACCTGGAAACGTGCTGAAAACACCTGGCTGCAATTCACTGTGATTTTCTTTTCCCATAATGCATTGCGCCATGTTCAAAAAAAACTTTCACCGTGTGTGTATGCATGCCATGGTGATATCGTGTTACATTTGCATTTATAACTAATATAATGGATGATAACTGCTTCAGACACAACCGAGTGGGCAGATTAAAGTTCAGATAGTAGTAAATCATCTTTTCAAAATACGTTGACGACCATTTCCCCTGGTAACTCAGAGGACACACACTGGAACCTAGCGATACTAAACTACTCATAACTTATAACTCTCCTTTGATTTACTTGTATATAATTAAATAATGAACAAATATTTTGGAATTTCAGTATCATATATTTTATCTTCATACTCTTGGCACAGCGTTAACAGAAAAATGGCCATCTTCAGGAGTCCCTGCTTCACTGCACATGACTGGTTTTAAGTGAAAGTCAAAATTTGAAGTTCGCAACATTAGATTCAGTTGTTCTTCAGTTTATGGTCTGTGAAAATTTTAGTAATGAAGAAATTGTACCAAAACTAGTACGGCATTGGCAATTCCTCTCGGAATTTTCGCAAATTGCCAAACGATCTTCGCAGCGGTGTTGTTATTTGCGGACTTTGATGTGTCCGACGGTTTCTGTGATGCAATGAGCTTAAGATCGGGACTGAGAAATCGAGCCCAGATCGATTACCCCAAGTTGAATGCTGGACTTTTGGATCTTTCCTCTGGTGAATCGATCAAAGATTCTGAAAATATGCCTCATCTCGCAGTACAAGAAGGTGCACTTTGTGGTGATACTGATTCTGCTGATAATGACTATTCTTCGGTCGTTCATGAGCACAATGATCTGGACGAAATGGACGAGGATGCACTCGCTTCCACCATACCAGAGCTCCAGGCAGATTTAGAAAGGAATGAAGCTTTGTTGGCCAGACAGAAAAAGCTTGATGTTATTAAATCGTTGCGTGCCAAGGTAAAATCCACCAAAAAAAATATTGCGGACATTTCTGTTGTGAACATGGTGATGGGTTACATAACCGGAAAGCGACTAAGTCCCGTGACTTTCAATGTCGTACGGATAAAACTCGTCTGCCCGGTACTGCGGGCGTTAACATGAACTATTTAAGACAGTTTGAAGATCTCCAGAGACAGGCTGATTCTCTCTTGCAGCAGACAGTACTTTTGGGCCTGGGATATTTGGGTAAAGGTTATCGGATGCCGAAAAAGAAGGGGAGTGGAAGTGAGGCCGATAGTTAGGGTCAAGGTCGCACTGGACGCGGTCGAGTCAAATCTATGAAAAAGACTTTTCATTCCAAGCAAGCCCGTTCATCGAGTTCCAAATCATTAAAATCTGGCAGGAGGGCGTTGGCAAGTTCACGCAGCCGATCTCCAGATAGCCAAAGTACTGACGTACATACGAGAGATGAGGCTGGTACGTCATCGGACTCGAATTATACTTCTGTTTCTGGTTTTGTTCAAACAGCAGAAAGTTTAATTGTAAAAGTAAGAAATCAAAGCCTTCTCGGAAATCTTGCTTTGGCCCTTCGGACCACATATGTCTCGTGGGGCACTAAAAGTAAATATGTACTTATTTTGACCACTTTGGTCTCTGGGTTTCTAACGCTGGTCTGCGTCGATTGATGTTTATTAGGGAAAGTCTGCTTAAAAGTGCCTTTCTTCTTGTTCCATTAATTGTAGGGTTGGGCCTTTATAGTAGGGACTCTCAGGTTCCAAGAACCACACATATATTTTTGCTAGGCCTTAAGTAACTTGGATATTTGTTGAAACATGTTTAAAATGGATGTTCTTTATGTTTAAATATTACCTCTGTTGACATCAGTTTAATGTGTAAATGTGTCTACGTGTAAAGCTACATGTCAACACTTTGAACCACAATAAATGTTAACAAGGACACACACCAATGTGTCTCCCCCATTTGCAGTGACCCAGAAATCTGACCAGTACCTCTTTGCCGCATGATGTACATCAATGCAAAATTTGACCATACTATGTACATATTTTAGGAACAAACTCGTCGCAAGAATACCCTTACCCATTGGACAGCAGGCACGAAAACAAGATACATTAAAGGAAACTCCATCAACTTGCTCCATCCCATGACATAAAATAGTTGGCCCTTGATGACCTGGTCATTGTTTGTTCTAGTTGCTTGACAAACATGAAAATGAAATGCAGATCTCATTTGTTGTTCATAATTGTATCAAAGTACATTTCAAAAACAGAATTTGTTTTGTGTCTTAATCAGATGAAATTGGTGTTTTTACCCAGTTTATAATTGTGTAGCCAACTCCCCCCCCCCTCCAGCCGCCCCCGCAAAAAAAGTAAATATAAATAAACAAACAAACAAGCAAATAAATATATAAATAAAGGATGGAACATGACTACTTGCACAAAGTTGGCCTAGACTCACTAGTCCTTGCCACATAGCCTAAAAAAATCCAGCCTGCTGGTTTGGAAAAGTGGATAACGTGATGGATGCTGGAAGTAAGACAATCAAGACAGAAGCATTCAAAATGTAAGAAATCAACTCTTATTTTCCACCTTTACGACAAAAATACATCCAATTTTGAAACTGAACTCCCTCAGTGAGTCACATTTACCACCATGATTACATTGCATTTCAGGTTTAATGAGTGTCATTCTACATACTTGCATCTAAAATTTATATATCTGTTTGAATTTTATTGCGATCTGCACAACTGTTTTGAAAACGAAATCTACCCTTTCCCCGTTAAACTGGCCAAACCAACTGGTTATCAAATGTCATCTGCTTCGGTGTTTGTAACTAATTTCAGTAATGTTAAACAATTTGACTGAGAATTAGGAAGATGAAACCTACCAAGATCACAGGCTCCAGGTCAACAGCTTTTCTGGCATGTGTTGGGCACTAACTTGCCAGCAAATTCCTATAAAAGCTGTTGACTCAGTCTTAATTCAAGATGGACAGGATTCACTGATGAAAGTTGCAGAAGCAAACTATTGTTCTGAAATTGTTCTGTATGACTTGACACAACACAGAACCTTGCCATTTGATATTTAAAGGGGTCCAAGACACCAACAGCGGATAAAGTGGACCATGTGTGTGTTAGGCCATTACAGTCTTGTACAGTTGAACTTGTCTTGAAAGATGAACCTTAGGGATGACCTTATTGGGGTACATCAGGATGGGTAGACATAGGGTACCCCAAAACGATGGTCTATCAAGACAAGGATTGCATGTTGTTTTACCTCTGGCTGCCTTTATCTTGTAGTCCTTTAACATCCTCATAGTGGCTCCTCTTCAGCCGGTTATTCTGCTGAAAAAGTACGAAATTACTTAATTCCAGTAGAGTCTCTCTATAATGGCAATATCCAACCCATTTCAGGGTCTATAATTCAAAGCTAAATATATCTGCAATAAATGAAGTAAAAATATACGGATGTGCCTAGCTGCAAGTGACTTGAGAATGCACTGCACTGACATATATTGCTACACATTCTTTAACGTGAAACTCAGGTCATTTTAGTTACTCATTTGCAGTTTGCTCTTGTTCAAAACCATACTTTCAAATGTGCACTGTTCACATTGTGACCACCACTGTACCATGTCTGTGTGTTGTAGGGTCATTTTTGGTTTTGTTTTGTTTTTGTTTTCAGATAGCAATAACAATCGCAAGATAAAAACATTGTCACCTCAACAGAAATAGTATGTACCCCTTGGCACATGACTTGTGTATCATGTCCACAATCTTCACTCAGAAACTGTTTGGAATGGCTACCATTTAGAAAGACAGGTATCACTTGTTTTCATGTAGTGTGTGACCAATTATTATGCCTCTTTCAATTGGATATTTTGTTGTGCTTGTTTCTGAGGTTCTGGATGTTGATAATATATTGTATAATTGGGAAATGTGCAAGGTGAAATTTATATCAACTCAGCTACATAGGTAAATTGGGTACACATTACATTATAAGAAAATAATATCGACCTTCTTTTTTGGATCAAGAATATGTATATAGTATTTGTTTACTTGAATTTTAATGCTATAATGAAAAGTAAAAAAGTCTAGTCCACTGTGTTGTGAAAAATTCAGAGAATTGTATTCTCAGTGTGTCTTGAACTGCTGTATACATGTAAACACAAGTCAAGTGACACAAATGACAATAGCAAAAATAGATTTTCCAGTTTGTTTGCTCTTCAAATATGTATATATTGTGGGACAAAATATGAATGGTTTGAGTTTATTTACCCTTTCGTAGACATTACCATATATTTAGTTTAATTAGCTAGACACACCTAAGAATTCTTGTTTTATTGGAAAAATACCATGGATGGGACACTTTTGTCCAGCATGTATTAATGTAAGATGCATTCACACACATACATGTACTGTGGATTCACTTAATTTATGTGGTGGTTTTATTTTCACTATTTTCGCAGTAGTTATAAAACCGCAAATTCCAGATCACTAGGATTTTTAGCTCAGCTGGCTTGTCAGGCAGCTGAGCTTACCTTATGGTCCTCCATCCGTCGTCGTCCGTCATCATCGTCGTCAGCAATTCACATTTTCGACTTCTTCTCCAAAATCGCCACCCAGATCCACAGAAAACTTGGTGGGGATGTGCCCTGGGTGAGTCTCTATCGAGTTTGTTCCAATGGTCATTGTCCATTGATTTTTGGATTTTTTTTTATTTGTTTTCTTTTAAAACATTTTTCTCAGAAACTGCTCGGCCAATTGCTTTGAAATTGCATTGGGACACTTCTGAGGATCCCCGGACCTTAACTTCTTCAATAGGTGGCGCTGTGATTTTTGTCCGAATTTTCATGATTTTTTGTGTGTTTTCACTATTTTCGACTTCTCCAAAAGCATGTCTCATGGCGTGCTGAAATTTGATACAAATGTTCCTTAGTGGAAAAATCACATAAGATTGTTCAGTAGGGAGCATTGCTGTTGATCCCTGATTTTTAACGAATTTTTCAATTTATGTACTTATCGGTCCATGGATACATTCCTATTGATTACTATGTAAGTCAATGGGGATTATAATGGTAAATCACATGTTCAACCTCATCTCCAAAACCACAACCCAGATTCACTTCAAACTTGCTGGGGATGTGCCTTAGGTGGGTCTGAACCACGTTTGTACAAATGGTCATGATCCAGTGATTTTTTGGATTTTTATAGATTTCTGTTATTGTTGTTTCCATTACATGCCTATTGATTACCATACAAGTCAATAGGGAGTGCGAAGTCCATAGAGTTTGCAATGTTAATTGAAGTTTTTTACTTGTTCTCTGAAACCATCAGCTAGATTAACTTCAAACTTGGTGGGGATATGCTTGGATGAGTGTTATTATTATTATTATTATTATTTTTTTTTTTGGTTCATTTTTTTTGGTTGAATCTTTATCAAAAATATCTATCCCTGTATATACTTGCCACATTGCTTTGGAATTGCAGAGGGACTCTTCTAGGTAGGAGCTTGAGACATGGACAGTAGGTGAGTGACCTTGACCTCATTTCTAAGGTCAAAGGGGCAAAGTACATGGAATTTATGGTTTCTATGACAACGAGAACTCTTTGAGCTAGGACATATATATTGCACACACAGGTTGTACTTAGTGAAGGCCAGACTTAGACAGCATATGAGTTGCCTTGACCCCATCCCAAAGGGCATGGGGCCACTTACTCGAATTTTATTGTTGACTTGATAACTTGATAACTCTTTGTCTGAGGAAAGGCCAGACTTACACAATATGTGGGTGACCATGACTTCATTCCAAATGTAACAGGGCCACTTGAATATGTGAATTTTACTGTTCACATGATAAGTTGAGAACTATTTGAACCATAACTTTGATCTCGTTAATAAGTGACTCAAATCTTGTTAGAGCACATATTCAGTCGTGGTGCTCTAGTTGCCTGTCAGCTGGGCACAGGACCATCATGGTCCTCTTCTTTTTTTTGTAGACTGCAGAAGATACAGATAAGCCAATTATGATAATCGGACCATCCCTACATGTGTAGACTTGTTTACAGTCCTTGTTACGAACCTACTCAGCTTATGGGTATATAGGCTCCTTGTAAAGTAAAGATGGAGAGAGAGAGAGAGAGAGAGAGAGAGAGAGAGAGAGAGAGAGAGAGAGAGAGAGAGAGAGAGAGAGAGAAAGAGAGAGAGAGAGAATATTTCATATACATACAAGCTAATTCCTAACAAATAGGGGTCATACTAATATCTACATTTTTTTTCAGAAAAGGAGGGTCAAAGTTGGACATTTTCTTATTCAGGCATATAACATGTCTTTCTGAAAATCTCCAGGTAATTTCTGCCAGTCTACTGACATTGGTTCTCCGTAAGTAGTCAATTGTATCACTTTTTACATTATCATTCCCATAAAATAACACCACAAGGAAAAAAAAAAAAGAATAAATACAAACAGTAGAGCTGGACAAACATTTGTCAATGGGTAGTGTTGATACAATCATTTGAACGTGGTATTGTAGCGTTTTGGGAGATATGATGCTGGTCTGTAAAATTGAAATATATACATGCACATGTAGCTCACATTTATTTATATATTTCAATTTTAGGCACTTGTGGTACATGTTGGAACAAAGAACACCTCTGTTGATTACCTCGAGGTCATTTTACAGAAAATGCAACAGCTGGTCCGGGATATACAGTCTGTCCGTCCAGGGTACATTGTTGCTACATCATTACATGGTACAAAGCAACATTTGGGAATCTGTGTGTCTGACCACAGAAGTCTGCAACTCCCACTCACATTCAAAGAAATTTTGTAATTACATTTGCAAAGTTTGTTTCAGACACTGTATTATAAATTTATTTGATCTTTTGGTGATTATGTTCAGAAACAAGTGTGCCAGTATTTATTTATGTGAATGGTTTATTTCAATACTGACAAATTTTGAAAATTATTGCAAAGTGGGTTAAAGTTCAAACTACAGAATATACAGTGGGTGCTGTGTCAGCTGTAACGGCCTGTTATATTGTCTTTTATAGTCTACGCACCCGGTTGCAGTTCAAACATTTTACCTTCATGGTTTAGTTATGTTTGATTAATTGAAGGCATAACTTCACACTCTTTATTGAATATTCACAGGGTTGCCAAGATTAACAGAAAAGAATCACGTATATTTTGCAGGTGGAAAATTTTGAAATGCGAGAACCTAAATTGATGGTTTTTTCCGTAATTCCGAGTCAATATTTTCCCTTTTCATCAGAAATAAAACCATATATTTGTATTTTAAGAGACGCGTTTTCAAAATACACAGGAATATGTAAGGTATTTTTTAAATATGTAGAAATAGGCTTCTATTCATTTTTTGCTTATACAGGTATAATGTAGATAGGTTAAGACTACATAGATCATGTACAAAAGTCGCAACTTTGGCAGCACTGTTTTCAATAAACATTGTTTTCATTTTTGAGTTGTCAAACTGCAGGCATTCAACGCTGCTGCTGAAGGATGGGCAAAGGTCACCCCTGGGATTCAGATTATACAACACCGATAATGTAGAGGAGAGTGACCATTGCACCATTATGTTCCCAGATGGCCTCAATTTGGGCTTTCAGGGTGTTGACATATTGGCCCGGGACATTACCAGAGCAGTCACAAAGGTAAGTTACAATTAATGTATAGTAGCATTAACGAAATAAAACAATACGTAAACTGTTACTTAGGTGGCCTGTCATGCAGACATCAGTGCGTAAGGGCACATGTTCAATAGCTACTATATTCATTACAATTATAAAATTGTGAGTTAATAAAATGCTTGATTCCAATGTTACACATTCTGGTGTACTTGGAGTATAGATCTGACTTTAATTCTAGGTACTTATTGAAGGTAAAGACCATGCAGTATTTTTGAATTTACAAATGAAGATTGTTATACAAAATATCCCTTGTCATTGCCAATGCTTAAATGTTGAATGTGAGACTTACATCATGATTAATGAATATGATAATATCAGTCTTACATGCAATAATATAACTTTAGCAGTAGCATACACATTTACAGTTTGAATTAAAATCTGATCACAATTGTTTCTTTGTCACACAGCCAATTCCGTTGCCCAAAGTCAAATTCATGGATGATGCCTTCCCTGCCCTACCACTTACCAAACCCAAGCCCAAGCCACAGCCAGAACCATCTTCCACCATTCCATCAACCAATCAGCCCAAGCCCAAGCCACAACCAAAGCCATTGCCCGCTGTACAATGACCCAAGCAGCCCAAGCCACAGCCAGAGCCATCTCCTGCCATACCATTAACCAAGCCACAGCCACAGCCATTGCCTGCCACACCTTCAGTCAAGCATCCCAAGCCACAGCCAGAGCTGTCCCCTGCCATAACTTCAACCAAGCTAGAGCTAGAACCATCGCTTTCCATACCATCAACCAAGCTACCCAAGCCACAGCTAAAGACACCTCCAGCCGTACCATCAACCAAGCCAAAGAAACATAGGAAACAGCAACCCTGACACTGACTAAGCCCCTGACTCCCAAAAAGAAGACCACATCTTGTAAGTAGAAAGAAGAAGTATGCAAAAAAAGGTAAGAGGCACCATATTACTGTCGCTGACATTATAAGTAAAGGGTATGTAACAATTGATAATGTGGCAATTCGAAAAAATCTTTTGGTTAGGCATAGAAAGTCATTTAAACATGAATGACGATGCACTTCAGTAAGCAGATTGGCACTGAACTGTACCAAACAACCTAAGACAACCTCAGTTACCATATACTATCCCCATTACACAGATTTATCCAGTTATTATAGCTGTATCGTCCAGAAAAGGTGGACGATACAGACTGGGTGATAACCCTGTCCATATCACCACGGTACAAAGGTCAATCCATATCACCACAATGCAAACGTCACTGTGAACTACTTTTCCCCCATATTTGGAAAGTCTGCAAGGTCAAAGGTCAGACCTTTGCTTTGATTTGCAGGCGACATTTCTCACTATGGACCTGCCTGTCTCCATTCTTGAAGAAATTTCATTGCAAGGTATGTTTACTTCAAATTTCTGATGTGAAATTGTTTTAAAAATTAAATGATTACAATTTTGGGAAGTTAAGAAAAAATGTGTAGACGTTTCTAAGCACAGAATTGGACATTTTTTTCCCAAATTCATTGCAGGTAATGCCGCTGGCATTTATGAGCACACCATATCAACAGACGAAGAACTGGTGAATTTCATACTGTCCCATAAAAATGCATCTGCAAGTACAATTGCACACCTTGCCATGGAAAATTTTATTGCTGACCCTATTCCTTCTGATGTTCTCGGCTTAGAAATATCAACTGCCTTTGATGTAACTGTCACCGATCTGGCAGGCTTTGACCACAGGCGCCATCCCTCGGTGACCTGCGCAGACGACATGAGTGCCACTCGAGACAGAGTGCACCAGTGTACCCTGCCCGATGTCAACATTCAATGAAAGTCCATGTGCATAAGAAACATTGCCCAAATCCGAAATGATTAGAGAGTACATAAACTCAAACAGAAACAAAAATACTGTAAGAAAAACCGAGTCATCTTTGAGTCGATTTTTAGCGCTGGTTACTGGTGCCATCTCATGGAGAAAAAAGAAATGTAGTTGATATTCCGCCAGTTGAAATGGATTTGTACATTTCTAGCTTCCTGATTGACATTAAAAAACAGGATGGGACTGAGTTTGAACATGGGACTGAGTTTGAACCAGACACATTAACATCAACCCATCATGCAATAGGCAGATAGCTTGATGGCATGGGTTACAAATATTCTCTTGTAAAAAGTAGTCAGTTTGAAACTAGTAAAAAGGTGCTTGCTACACGGCGTAAAGAATTCAAACAATCTGGCAGGGGAAATAAACCCAACAAGGCTGACTGTTTAACAGATGCCGATGAAGAAATACTCTGGCAGTCTGGGCAATTAGGCACACAAACACCGTTGTCTTCAATTAACACCGTGTGGTATTACATAACCAAATGCTTCGGCTTTCTCAGAAGCCATGAAAGCCATCAGCTAGAATGGGGCGACATCAAAATTGTCGATGACGACAATAACCACAGTAGTTAATTGGTTTTCAATGAAAGACAAACCAAAACCAGAACGGGAAACACAACTCACCTCGGGCAATTTGCTCCAAAAATATTTGAAAACGAATCCAATCTTGAAAGATGCCCAGTTCTTGCCTTTGAGCTGTAATCTCAAAAACGACCAATTGAAATGAATTTTGATGGCACCCCTTTCTTCCTCGCAGATTCACCTTGGTTTAAGTGACAACCAATGGGTTGTCACAGAATTGAACAAATGATGCCCTGCATGGCAAAAGCTGCTGGTTTATCTGGGCACAAGGCCAATCACCGTGTGCGGCGCACCATGTGCACACAGCTGTTGCAATCTGGCATGGTTCAATATGATCGCTTAGTTGAGTGCCCACAGGAACCTAGAATGCATTAACAATTATGCTGTAGCCAGCTTAGATCAACACAAACATGTGTGAAGTGGTGCACGCAAGGAAACCAGGGGCTTCTGCCAGAAGAGCAGACTGCGCAGTTGAGAGGGCATCTGGGCGAGCCGTTGACGTTGTGGTTGCCACAAGTCAGCAGACCCTTGTTGGTGTGGATCAAACACAATGCATCGTGTTCGCCGGAGCCAATTTCTATGGTACTGTGAACATCTATGTACCAGATCAAAAGTAAATTGACGGTGTTCCTGTATGGTGTACACAGTCCCACTTGTCCGCGGGTTGAAGATCAGTTTTCGGCTGATATTCCTTCTAAATTCTTGTAGTTGGCGCACGCAAAGCATGTAGGTTTCAAATGACGCCATAACTGGATCCTGCGTTACAGTTATTCATACACAAAGCTATGCAAAGCCTGGTTTGATGAAATAAACGTTAAAACTGTTTATAATTGTCTTTTTTTGGTATTTAACCATGAAAATAGAATTACAGCTATAATTACAGGATAAAAGTAAAACCAGCCGCGTGGAGGAGACTCGTCAGCAGACTGGCCTTGTTCCTGTGAACAGACAAGAACTGTAATTTATGACAAGAAAGATGTGCACAAGAGACCTTCAGTTATTCCTAAAAATTGAGAAAGATATTTGGTCAAAATTTTGCAGATGTTAAAATTTTGTTTATAGCGTACCTTTATAATGAAAATGGAAAGACTCATCTTAGGGGTTTAGAGAATAAAGAGGGAACCACTCTTCATTTTTCAGATATTCTATTAAGTAAAATCTCATATTGTATGCTGACACTTTAGCATGGGGATTCCCAGATGACCTGCAGTCTTTTTTGGTGGATATGGCCAGTCTATGAGTTAACCTATACCCATAGTTAGGACATGCCACCAGTCATTGAGAAAAGGTTTATATGGTAAAGGTGAATGTTCAAGTCAATGTAGTAGGTTATATACATTACTGAGCTGTAGTTTTGTTTGTGGTGTAGCAACTATAATTGGCATGTGTCTTTGCACACTGAACAGAAACCTTTTCGACAAAATGTGCAGGAGGGTTTGGAGAGTGCAATTGTTGCAGAGTTAGAATCAGTTAACTACTTGATAACTATTTCATATTACTCTGATTACTTGCAAGAGATCATTATAGAACGGACCATGAAGGGCACTGTTGAAATTGATCGGGTGTATATGAGACCAGTAATAATGTTAAAACACAAAGGAAAACGCAATTGGATGCAATGTCGTGGTTCCACTGATTCTGGTAATAAACGAGAAGAAAATAAAGTAAAACCTAGTCTTTCTAAACAGAGTAGTCGGAAAGTTGTCAACCATGTAATGTCAAACAAACTTGAACCTGCTCCACTGCAAATTAATCTAACAAATTCTGTTTCTAATGCAAAACAGAAAGTAGTGCATAAAGGTACAGTAATTCAAAATTTGACAACAGAAAAAAATTAAGAGGTTATTCTAAGAACTCAGGTTCTTTGCCAATTGTAAAATCTGAGTCGGTATCCAGTACTACAATGGTTAAAAGTATGACAGAAAACAGATTCATACCTGTTGTGGAAGTAAGTAATTCTGGTCCAACAACGAATCCCAAAGTAAAATAGGGAACCAAAATGATGGAAAATATAACAGTGAATGGAAATGAACTAAAGACTTCTTCGATTGGTAAACCTCAATGAGTACCTCTAATTACCATGTCAAGTTTTTGAAGAACTGTAGACACAGCACTTCATTCAATGGGCAGTGTGAATTACACTGACGCAGTGTCAAGGGCCCCTACTTCTGTGCTTATCAAAACTGAAAAATTAAAAACTAGTAACGAACATGGTAATAATGATTTTACAATAAGAGTGGTGAGTGAAAATCACCATAAAACCTCTCATACAACCATTAGCATAATGCAAAATGACCAGAACACCAGCAGAATAAATGTCAATCAAGATTTAAAAAAGATTCTTAAAAGTGGCCCATGAATTTAAAATATGAATTGCATGCACATTGGTGTCTGGGAAAAAATATATAAATACATTAGTTTTACATCAGCAGGCAAATCTGACGAAAATGCAATGAGAGAAGTACACCAGATTTGAACACTGAAGATTGTGTGCACTGGGTAAAATCCAAATTTGTTAATAACCAATCAGGAGACTGCAAAGGTCACTGCAGTAATAATGTTACAACACATGTTGAAGATTTAGGTCAAAACAAAACATATCAATCAATATTGAAGGAAGATGAAACTAATGAATGTGAGACAATCCAGCAGCAGGGTAACAGTGAAACAGGTGCCTTACTGATACATGTAAACTCATCAATGGAGCCCTCATGTATGCAAAATAAGACAATTTCTGATACTGGACAAATTCATAATAACGTCAGTAGCATAGCAATGTCACATGAAACAAAAAACAGTGAAAACAAGTCAACTGGGTGAGAGTTACTCATGAATATGAATCTTTCTTTACTTTTAAAACCACCAGTTTTCCCAAAATTAATCCCCAAATTACTGGTGGAATTTCATTTAGCAAATGAACAAAAAGCTTAGCGTAATTTCAATGATGTAGATAAGTTTAACAAATTTATGGACTCTGCTGCTTCCACCAACTGGTTGATACATTCATAGATTTATTACAGCCACAATGGTCAACAACCCCCTAGTAGAAGTTGAAATGACATCTATCTATAATACTTCTGAAGATATTTAAATTTTAAAATTTCAAATTCTGCTAATTAGCATAATTTAAAAAGGTACAACTTTTGTTATAGATCCATCAGATGCGCACTGGTCAACCCCCCCCCCCTCCCCCGTAGAAGTTGGAATGACATCTCTATCTACTATACTTTTGAAGTTATTCAAAATTTAAAATTTAAAATGCCCCTGATTAGCATAATTTTCAACATCTTCATTCCTCTGAATAAAGAGGTTAAACTCCTTGTGTGGAGTTACAATCATGCCAAGTTTGGAGTTTCTATGTATAATAGTGTTGGAGAAAAGTGTCGGACAAATTTGCTGGTAAACGAGAAAGAAAGGACTAAGTTCAGGAAAAACAGAAAAGAGTGTGTTGACACACACACTTTAATAATGAGATGATATATCTATATTTCTGTTGTGCAATATTTGTTTCTCCATTCGGACCTCACGTAAACCAGTATACAGGGTATCAACACTGGAAGGTCAAGCGGACAAGCTGGAGGGCACTACTGAGAACCTGCCCAATTTGGAAGCACCAAGGTATTTTAATATTCATTGATTAGATTAGGAAATTGGTTGGGCAGCCCTTAACCTTATAAACTCGGTATACCGAAATTTTGGCCCACATCTACGTGATTTGCATATAATCAACATAATAAAAGCCGAACAGCATTAAATATATTATGATATGTCTTAGTTTAATAATTAAGTTATTTGATAAGTATGTCTTGTTTTTATACCCTAAGGAGTGGGTAGATACCAGCAGGTGGCAAATGACCTTAAATGGGGTGAAAGTTGAGGTGCTTTTCATCTTTATCCAACATGGGGCATATAGCTTTGCATGTCTAAGGTTGTTCATCAGAATCAGGATAATGATATACATGTGTATGACATGATATATATCAAAATGTAGCTAAGGACATCTGCCTTTATTATCTGGTCTTATCTCATTATGTCTTCCCGTGCAACGGGGGGGGGGGGCATATTGTTTTAGCGTCCCTTCTGCTTCTTTTTGTTCTTCTTTTTCAACACATTGTTGTCTGCGTTGCGGACGACATAACCCAAGAAAGATTTGACTTGGGAAGTTGCCATTTTATGTGAAGATGTTCCTATATAAAACCTTGCTTGAGATTGCGGATGGGTGACCTTGACATATTTTTCAAGGTCACGTGGGCCTGGCATCTAAAATTGACGCGGACGCAACAACTTTGCAAGTACTCAACTTAGGAGATTGAAATTTTGCATGACAATGCACTATAACATAAACTAGGTTGGGGTAGTAGTTTGGTGACAAGGTCACAAGGCCACTTTTTAAAAACTCATTGCAGAGGCACTCGAGAAAGATTTGATTTAAAGAGGCTGACATTATGTGTGTTTATGTTTATGTGAGACATTTCTAAGACCTTGCTCGTGACTGCAGATGTATGACCTTCACCTATTTTTCAAGGTCATGTGGGCATTTCGTCTAAAATCAATGTGGACGTGATAACTCAAGAAAGATTTGACTTGGGAAGTTGAAATTCTATGTGGTTGACAATAGTAAGGGCGCACGGGGAGACATTTGATTTTCTGTTGGAAAATCAGCCCGTTCTAGTTAACATTTGTATTTATTTGGCAAACTAGCAGCCCTAAATGAAAAATGTCTTCAAACAGTGAAATTTTCTTCAAAAATAAAATTGCAGCCATATTAAATACCAAATATATATGCCAATTTATATCCGTCACAATGGTTCTAGTCCAGTACCGTTGAAAGTTCAGTAAAATACAGAAAACCTGGTGAATTCAAATTGACCATTTATAAATTTATATGAAAAATTGTGTTTATTTGTCAATTTAATTTTGCAGGGCACATGTTTGTGAGACATTGGCTCCGGATGGTAGGGACCCAGCTTCTGAACCACATGGAGTTACAAGGCAGGTAGCTTTTCAGGGGCCACCGTAAAGTCTACAGTCTTAAGGTCCGTTTCCATTTATATGTGCACTGTATGATTAAAAAAAAAGGTCCACATGTGAAAGTTCAATACCGTATCTCATTATAGACAACTCTGTATTGTCGAAGAGACGTGGGTGTTTTCATTAAACAGGCTTAACCATAAATTATCAGAGGTCAAATGCACACTCACCAGTATAAATCTTATGTAAATGCTGTATTGTTGCACATTCACCGGTACAAATTTCATATTTATACTGTATTTATTTCAGTATTGGTACATGCCTCCAAAGGAATTACATCTCGAACTGGGCTCATTTTTTAGAAAAATCATGAAATATATTTTTGTGTGTGGTTATCTCCATATTGTACATCTCAAATGTGCGTGTGTATATTTGTAGGGACCACTTCTTTGATACCCAGACTAGGCAACGACTTAAGCCCGAAGAAAGAAACCAGATGATGTATCAAAACCAGAAGCTCCGTCTCGGGGTGTGTTGCCTATAAGACAACACCATCAGAGGGATGAATCAAAAATCTTGCCAACTACTAGACTTGGTGTGCAACTTCCATAGAAGTTCCAAAATTTTCATTTAAAGACTTTAGATATATGATGTATCAATTCCCAGGCAAGTCAAAACTACAGACTTCAAACTGTCATGCTATTTTTTTTCCTTTTGTACATTATAATCCATAATTAATATGATGATGGATGGACATAATATTCATGAAAGACGAGTGTGACCGAATAAAGGCTCTGTTGACTATACACTGTAAAAAGTGTATGCAGCTTTCATGTGATAAACATTAAAAAAGACCAATGGCATCAGCATGTACATATTTTTGGTGATAAGCAACAATAAAATCATGTTATATTGAAACCGAGTTTATTTCCCATACTTGTCCTTAGGGGACCCCCCCCCCCCTAAAGTGCTAATTATGGTTGAAACTGCTTTCTGATTCACATAAAACATAATATTTAGTTAAGATTCATATTTTTTCATCAAGAGACCTTTCAAAAAAATATCAGCTGACTTGATCCAGTGCCAAAAGTAAAGTGCAGATCAACAGCTTTCTTCTGGAAAGTTATTGACTCAAGTCTCAAAATTAACACTTTAAGGGTTAATACACAAAGGGAAGAAACAATAAAAACTGACCCCCATTGTATTGTTTGGTCAGAGATTTTTTTTCTGTCAGCATTATAAAACAATATCCTTCCTACACAAATCTGGACTAGATTTTATTGCAGAGGGGTAGAGGGTTAAAAATATAAATATATATACATATTTTTTTAGGACAAATCCAGGGTTTGACATTATGGCATTTTTGCCAATTGTCCCACAGCCTCTTTTGTTCCTATTCTGCAAAAGTAACATCTAAATATTCATCTAGCTTGTAATATTTACTTTTAATTTCCGACAGATGAAGGACCCTAACAAAAGCTCAGATGACTGACAAGTCAGCTGAGCTAAAAATGTGTGTCACGGTCCATTGCCCAAGAAAATTAGTAGTGATAGGCTATTTTTTTCTACAGTAAAAAAAAGGTTTATTCTCAGTGCCTTTTAGTTAGAGTAGCTTCACTGACCGAACAAAAAAGCAGTCTTTCTGCTAGCCCATACCAAGTTCAATATATAGAGCACCTTCACAGTCTAGACATAAACTGTTTAAATGTCCTGAATGACATGTCTAAGTTTTTGCTATCAGGTTACTATTGGAAATACAACATAGAAACTGACAAAATTATGATCAATATATTTTATTTCCCAAACTCCAGCACAACCTGTCATATGATGATGATGGCTAAATATAAAAAATATTAAGACTGGATTAGGAAAAAAAAAAAAAAAACAAAAAAAAAACAGGCCCCCCCCCAAAAAAAAAACAAAAAAAAAACAAACAAACAAAAAAAAACATGCGTATGAAGTGATTCATTGAATTCATCAGTTTTACTTTTGGATTCCTTTACGTAAATTTCCATATATAATCGCACTCTTCAATGGAATCATTTCATCACACAGAACCTTGGTTTGTAAAGCAATGCAATTTGTAATGTTAACATCTAATAATTTTGCCATACAGAATCTTGTTACGTCAAAATAGACACTCCATACAACACAACATACAACAAATTGACCTGAGATTTTTTCAAAGTGAATCACAAATATAATGGAATGCAAGTCAAATTTACCCGATATATATATATATATATATATATATATATATATATATATATATATATATATATATATATATATATATATATATATATATATATATATATATATATATATATATATATATAGTGACAATTCCTGGTGTACCTTAGCACCAAATCTACCATTTTTCACTTGTCTGACCAATAAGTAATAAATTACAAAGTAAATACATTTATTTCACTACTTAACTAATAATATCACCTAAAATATGAAGAGATCTTCAAATGTAACATTCAAGGACGGTGTTGCAAAAATACAACTGTCTGCAGGCAAATATATATGCTACATATTTTTCCAACTTGAATGTCTTTGCATTTGTAATGGAATGATCACTTTGTGACAGAAGAACCACATTCAAACTAGGTTGTCAGCTTGTGGATGTTTATGTAGGGTATGCTTATGCAAGCCAGCTCCATAAGCATACGTGTTACCACACAAGGCACATTAATATTTGAACTTGTTTGTGTGGGCTTCAAGGTGCTCGCTGATGCACCTGGCTTGTGTATATCTTTTGCCACAGATGGGGCAGCTGTGTAGTTTTTCTGTGGTGCCACATACTTTCTTGTGACGAGAGAGGTCACTCCAAACCAAAGCCAACACCACACTTGGAACAAATGTCGGGTTTTAAGCCCAGGCGTTTTTTCACATGTGCATCGAACATTGCGATATAGTTGAATCCAGAGCCACAATGATTGCACACATTTGAAATTATTTTCATGTTCCATGGCATGAAGACGCAGTCCTTGTTTCGTCTTATAACTTTTATCACATTTGCACATTTCAGTGTGATGTTCTGATGTGCTGACTTTGTGTGTTCTTTTAGCATATACATATCATAACATGCGTTGTCACATTGGGCACACTGGTACATTGAGTTATTGTGACGCCGCATATGCCGCTTCAAATTGTCCTTTCGACTCAACATGATATCACAGCTGTCACATTTCCATCAGAATTTGTTGGGTAATGAAGCACAGGGTGTTTTCATAGTCTTGTCAGATTTTTTGGTCCACTTTCAGTGGGTGTAGGTCTGCACGTACCTCCTTTTGTTTCATCGGACTCATTGACACTCTGGCTTGGACTTTTTGGAGTAGAATGGATAATTACCATGGGTTCCGTACATGTAAACAATAAGCTACCTTCCTGCTTACCTTCTTCCATCTATATGATCTCTATGGACCGGTTCAGACCAAAAGTGTCTAACATGGCCATTTCAACATCACCATCAATTGGGTTTACCCCTAACTCATTGCACTGAAAAAATAAAAACAACAATGAATAAATTAAGAACAAGTTTACACACAATATATAAATATATTTCTTCCTCTCTCTCTCTCTCTCTCTCTCTCTATATATATATATGTATATGTATATATGTTATATATATATATATATATATATATATATATATATATATATATATATATATATATATATATATATATATATTTGTATATATGCCTATAATATAGGCCTATAACTATGTTTTCTAATAACCAAACACAAGCATAAAATTTCAATTTTCATAATAAAAATTAAAAGTAAAACAATAAACCACCAAATAGGATCCTTGAAGGCTGGTAGTCTTTCAAGACAGGATCCCCAACGGCACATTTTATAGTAAAAATGACAAACTTGATCTACTTTGATTTGTCAGGCAGAGGAACGCAAAGAGTAAACAGAGAATGAAAAAAATATATACAATAATGTCTCTAATTCCTATTATTATCATTAATTTTAAAAGAGTTTTATAAACTCCTTTTTGTGTCATGTACATTTTTTTTTAATTATGAACTTACTCTGATTTAAATATTTCAATTTTCCAGTCACAATTAACAATGGAAGGCAGGCCTTATTATCACTCAATTCCATTCTCATACTCGGGTTATCAATACGTTGTACATTATTTATACTGCTAGAATGGTAGTATCTCTCTCTCAGACCCAGCCTCAGATCCACATGGATAGCCGTTACGCTTGAGATCGGATAGAGATCACGTGACCTACAAAATGCCATTTTCTTCACAATTTGTGCTACTTAATACGCCACTAAGTGTTAAAAACGTAAAACAAATGCCCCTTTTACGTTTTGATTCATGATATTAACTTTACAAGTGTAGTTTAGAGACCGTTATATTGATCGAAAATTGGTAAGTCTTGAATCTCAAAATTTTGGTTAGAGACGCCGCCCACATTAACGCCTTCAATACAGAAAACACAAGCAACCAAACAGCTAAGACCTTGATAGTTTTATAGTATAACATCTTTATTCCGAGCATATACAACTTTTACAACTTACCGAGCAATCAGCGACTTTTTAGCGCTTTGCACTGGGGACATCCCCACTTCAATATGTGTCTGCACCAGTTTTCCTCCGAGTCCGTACATTTCCGTCCTCCCAGAACAGATTACTACCTCTTGGCCCCCTAATAGGGCGCGTCGATCAACCACTGTGGTCATACTGGCTGAATCATTGCATGCCACGAAAGAAACAGTTAGTAAGTGTGAGATACGTTTTTGCCTCCCTGTGATTTATTTGTGTCATGTCAACACAAAAAGCCACCAGGATTTGTTTACAGAGTACATACACAACATCATATCAACTTTTTATGCACTTAAACATGTTTGAGTATTGGAATAGAGGCTCCTATTCCAAGTCCCGATGCGTCTTTCGCACCCACGCAAAGTATTAGTACTATGGCACTCGAACAAAATATGTGCTTAAATAGGTAATAAATGGGAGATTATGAGCCATATATTCTACACGATACACGATAGACATAATTTTTTTGCCATAGAGATTGGATGTTGTACACTTACTAACGATACAATGCAAAAATAAGGCAGTTGTGCTTGCCTTTCTTCGCGGGTGCTATGAACTGAATGTACAGTGCCGCCACAAAGTTTTGCACCGTCTCCTCTGGTGGCCCCTCCGTGTGGCCCTCCGCGGGTACAACTTGCACAAGGGACTCCTGCAGGGAACACTGTTATCAATTTTGATGTTAGTTACTCAGTATGCTTCTTGTACCTACTTGTGGCCTCCATTTGGCCCTAAACTGGTCATGGTGTCAAAATTGAAATGCTTATTACCCTTTGAAAAGTGGTACCTGCAAGTGGCTCCACTGGTGACGCGCCAGAGTTTTGGAGCAAGACTTTCTGGCGGCACTGTAACGGGTATGGCCAGTGGTCAGTGATTAACCCACATTTTGAGTTACGGGTCAAATGCGACATCACTGCGCATGCGTGAGGAAATCGTCTCTGTTTAAAATCTACTTGAGCTATGAGGCAAAACTACTTGCGGAAAGGGCAAACTATTGAGTATGCTTGGACATTTGAATTATGCGGCTCGTGTCATACCAATTGGTTGCTCATTTATTTCCCGACTACTGGAGATGGAAATTTTGAATATCAACTATGGGTTTACATAACAATCACGAAAGAGTGCCCCGCAGATACTGCCAAGTGGTTTTGCTTGTTCCATCACTGGAAAAGCATTTCGCCTTTTTTTAAATGATGAGTTTATAGATACTGATTGTATAGAGATAGCCACATACAGTTCCCGAATTGGGTTTGGTGTATATATAACAAATAGACTGGGCAATGGTTCAGCTCAACCTGTAAATAGTGCATGGCAGAAATTGACAGTGACACTGTGTCTATGGCTCTAATGGAAATCGTACCTATTGTAATTGCTGCTCAACTATGGGGTCAGAAGTGGGCTTCCAACCTTATTACTTTAAATGCAACAACAAATTAGCAGTGTTCATCCTGAGAAAAGGTAGATTAAAATGCCCACACATCATGATATATGTGAGAAACTTGGTAATTGCGGCAGCATTTCATAGTTTTTATAATAAAGCTACATGGATCAGCACGAAACAAAATACTTTAAGTGACCTGTTTTCCAAAGACAATGCCTCGCTTTTTCAGGAAATGGTTCCATGGGCTCAGTCGAGTCCCGAAAGGTCACCGCATTTTTGCTTCAACTAGATGTTCAAGCAGGCTGGCATGAATAACTAGCTTTCTGTTCAATAACAGCGGCCGTTTGCTTGTATGGATTTGCACAATTTATGACACTTTTTGTGTTTAATGGAATTTCAAAACGCGGCTTATCGCCACAAATTGGGGGAACTGATCTCGATTGTAACCCATTGTAACCAGTCGCTACCCCTGAAATATACAACTATAAAAACTTATTTGGCAGGAATACATCATACCTACACCAGCATGAATCAAGCGGACGTGCTGAGAGACCCCCATGGCACCCCTCTTACAAGATTACAACTGGGTCAATGTGTATTAACGTAGCGGCATCGTTGTGGCGTAGGGGCCTAACTTTCCCGTATCGCAAAATGGGTTTTTATCATTTCCTGAAAGCACAATACTTGAAGTATATGGTCACCAAAAATCAGATTAAAAAATTTAATATTTATATGAGAAAATTGCGTTTAAACTTTTGGCAGTCTAGCTGTCTAGTACACGTGCTGGTTTATGTTTGTTTGGATATGGTAATTTGCGACGGTGTTTTCGCAGCAATCCGCGATCGTCGACATACCTGGCAACGGGAAGGGGCACACGACCGTCGCCCAGAACAATGGCGGCACGCTGAAGCGGAACGGAGCTGATTAGGCTACAGAACCGATTAACGTTATGAAAACAGGCTGTTCAACGATGTAAAACTGGATGACTTTCATGTTTTTGGGTTGTTCCTATTTGTGATATGAACTTCGGGATGCGTGATTTCTCCAAATGGAACATAAACGATGCTGACTTCGGAGTCCTTTGATCTTGGTTTGCGATCGAATACCGATACGCAACACCCGGAAACCATTACCGTATTCAGCGAAATTTAACAATTATACTGGTGTCCTTCATTATGTTGAATTTCATCATGGGTTTCCTATTTATTGTCACATTTCATTTGAACATGAAACATTGTGAGTTCGGTGGTTCTCTGGTTCAACTTTGGTGGTGCCAATGTGACATTCACATCATATAGCTGACTAACTTACAATTAGTCTCCGTTCATGTTCACACAGTGACAGTACAGTCAAGAGCACAGAAGGTGTAAAATCCAAAAAGCAAATTCAGAAAAATGCCTAAAGGGAAAAAAGAAACTAAAGCCTAGCTACGTAAACGTCAAGCAGCCGAGTTATTTGTAGTGGGAGAGACGGCACTTACAGACGAGATTACGCAACTGGGGTAAGTATATGTGTGTTTGTTATTTATTTGTTTGTTCTTTGCGTAGCATTGATATGACCATGCATCGTCGATATTATGACAGAGAATAAAAAGTAATATTTCTGTAGGCCGTGTTCTATCATATTACCGTAAATATTTCCGTTCTGGTAATTGCCCATTGAAACTAATACATCAACCATGTCAACGTACGTATGTAAGTTCATATGCAGAAGATTTTTATTTCATCACAGTCTACTTTCAGTTCACAGCTATTGTTTGGCTCTCGCAAATAATGAATATGGACATTTTCAAAAGGTTGTGGATCATGCCGAATTTCTCTCCAAGTTTTTCCATGGATGCAAATGGGAGCAAATATACAACATTTCAATATTCAACAAATAGCCGGAGCTAGACAATGCTGTAGGACCTATTTCTGATTTTCAGTATTTCCATGTATCAGCACAGATAGGAGTAAATCTTGGAGTTTGAGTAGTAACCTTCAAATGCTCCCTTCCAAATAAATACAAGGAGTTCCCTTCCAACTAAATACAAGGAAAATGATATTCCGAAAATTGCATAAAACCCCATCACATTCGGTTAAAATATGTCCAGCAGTTTACTTATCATTTTGAACACGTACACCCCCCCCCCCCCTTCGTATCGGGAGAGTACCATGAGTCCCATGACGAGGGGATATTTTTTTTTTTACAACTCATGTGTAACTAAGTGTTACACAGTCAGTTTGGCCCGTACTGTTACCTGGATTGATACTTTTATTAATTTTCTTTTGTAGATATGACGGCCATGGATTTTTGACGAGTTTGAAACTTGGCGTTACAGCTCTCCAGCTGAAGAGAAACATGGCGCAAAGGAAGATTGAGATTCATTCACTACTGCTCATGGGTAGGAGTTTGAGAGTAAGTCCCAGATAACAACACTTGAATTATTTTCTGATTATCTGGAGCAGTTGTACGAAGTATATGATTTTCTGCAGCATTTATACAACTTTAGATCTTTTCACCAAGTTGATAGTTCAGAATGTTACCCAAATTTGTCTTGTAGCAGGGAGCTTCTAGAACATGTCTCTGCTTGTCGTAATATTCTTATGGGTTGTTCAAAAATGTATTGTAGTAATTAAATAATGCAACTTAGCATTTTTACATTCAATAAACAAAATGGGGGGGGGGGGATTTAATTAACTAGTCATGTTGTCGTGTTTTGTTTTTGCAGGAAAAGCAAGTTGGTCCCGAAGGCTGTCAGTACACCTACCCGGCCCAGATCCTGGCATTTCTGCGTGCTATGCTGCCTTTACAGGTCAAGGGGGAGTTCCGCAAGTCGGCGTACAGGGTTGAGATGGCAGAGCTATGCAGGGCTGTTTGTACCAAGTTGGATTAGAATAAAGTGAACCTTTCTCATGACAAAGCGATAAGAACATGGACAAAAAAAGTTTTCATGTCAAGTTGGATAAGAATACAATGGACTTTTCTTACGACAAAGTGATAAGAACCTGTACATATAGTTTTCATGTAAATAAAATTTGTAAATATAAATATGGAACCGATGTAGTTTACGTTGTATGTTTTTCAAATTGTGCAGCAAGGTCCTTATTTTCCCAGGCCATATTATTTCAACTATAGCATTACAAGACCAACTGAAGCTTTTGAAAAAATATATTTGACTGGACTACGGCTGATGCATTGCCTGACACGGACGAAGTTCTGTGTATGCCACATACAGTAATTATGTGTAGTAGATAAAAACCACAGCTTGGTCTGCCATATGGAAATCTATATACCCCTCCCCTTACTTTATTTGCATGAAATAACTTCTCTGGAATAATGTTGATTGTTCATTACAGGTCTGTCACATATCTAGAAATGAATCTTGCCAGTCATTTATAATTCACAATCTAGTGCTACTGGTTCTGAAAATGTAGTCGTTACACACACACACACACACACACGTGTGTGTGTGTAATGCATCCTAGTTGGAAAATGATTTATTGGCTAAAGAATCAAGAAAACAATCAATGAGACAAACAAGAACAAAATATTTTATTCAACATAAGCTGGCGGTGGTGGATGGACCGGGCGTACATCCTCGGGTGGCAAAGGGTCACACAACACAGCCTCCTCCGTGCATTGATCCACGTCCCGGGGCTGGACCGCATCGCTCAAAAGTTTTCTACATGTTGCACAATTTGCCTGTAAACTGATTGCGTCTGTGTCTGTAGTCTGTTCGTCTCTCCTCTTTGCCGGTAGTTGCTTTACACTCCCTTTCATCCGCTTCTTCGTCCGTTGATACCTAGGCATTTTTCAGTTTTCGTCTCCTCCACTTCCAATCGTAAAAATTCTCCAAGTTAAATGTAGGTTGTACTCGCTCAAGGCTTTCCAAAACACTGCAGGCCGAAGTACCAAACCATCGCCGTAATAAAGGCATTTTTGTCTTTGATCGGAGGTGATGAGAAGTGGGTGAGCTAATCTTGCCAGATGAGTACACTTTACCGAACAAACTGTCAGACCGCTCCCCGCTCCACAAGGCAGTCGCCATTTTTAAACAACCTGTTGCTTGGGTCAAGGTCAGGAGACTCCGCTAATCCGCTCACTATACCCTTTCGTGTCGGGCAGCGCGTGTGAAACCAGCCACACAAAGCTGGTGGCTTTTGAAAAATTTGACTTCAAAAATTCCTCTTTTAAGCCACTAAAAGGCCGATTCGTTTAATTTCAAAGCCAGATATGAGAGCCTCTACATGTTTGTAGTTTGTGCTAGAAACTTTGGGCCGCGGGAGTGAGTATTCTTCATGTAAGAGCCAATTAATGCTTCAAGATTGACAATCGTGCCTTTCATCGCCATTTTCTCACAAGCAAGTTTTTCATAAAACGTTCAATTTTTCTGCAGGCGTTTCTTGAAAACGGATCAAGATATCTTCACAAAATATACGGCTCTGACAAGATACGGATCTGCTCTAGGAAACGTATTTTTTATACCTTTCCAACCCTTCCTTCCGTGACTTTTGTGGCCCCAAAAATGAAGAAACTGTACAGTCTTACGGACCAAACTTAAAAATTGCATATTTTTTTTCCTATCATATTTTTTGTCAAAAGCAAGATACGTTTCCTGTGTATTGGTCTATAGTTTAATTTTCGATAGTTGTCAGTCAGAATAAAATAATATTTTATCAGAAATCCTTGCAAAATGTGTGATTTCATACCCATTCAAAAAAGGCTCCAAACAGCATCAAAATTAATTTCATGACATTCAAATATGATTCCTGATAATGCTAACATCTGTGAGATATTGAAAATATATAGTTTTGCTGGTAACATAAGAAAAATAGGCAAGTTGCATCAGGTCAAAGTCGCAAGTCTGTGTTACGCGCTCGTAACGGTGCCGCTATCTTAACAAAGTACAACAACATGAACCAGATCGTCGATAGCCAATTACAGTAAAAAACATTCACCAGTTGTGTGACACATTACACCGTGGGATCCGTGGACCTTACCTAGCCTTGTTGCTGGAATCAGCTGTGGTGTTAGGATGGTTCGGATCTTTACTGTGCGACGCGTTTACATCCAGCACAACCCATGAAAGATTTGTCTTTTTTTAATGACACAGACTTTTGGGTTAAAACTTGTACGGTTGCATTTTTTATTAATTAAAAAAACCAGACCCATTTCGTGTGCGAACTGACTTTGTACTCTTTGAAAGTAAGCAGCTGTTTTGCCCTGTATCTCTTTTACCTCGCTACTTGAAGATTCGAATGTCAGCAGGAGCCATACCCAATGACCCTTTATTCATTATGCCAAACAATGGTATTTTATCAAGAGCAGTGTTTGTAGACTATTTCAGAAAGCTTATAATAATGCAAGGTTGCGATGACAAGCTTTACAGCAGCCACAAATTACAGTGATGTATGGCTACCACAACTTCAGCCACTAGTATCCAGGATCATATCATTGCACACATGGGACGACACTGTAGTGATTGTGATAAACTGTACATAGACATGTCTAAAGCAACTCTTGTTTCAGCCAAGCGAGCTTTAGCTGATCCAAAGTTAACCATTTAGTGCAGCGTCATGAAAGATCTGTTGGAGGTAGAATTCACGCGCCAACAGGAATAACTATTATGGGCACTATTTGTATAATACAATGTGCAAGTTAAACATTTGGACCATTGGACTCTTATATTTGAACTTATTGTTACCATGTATGTGTCCTTAATTATCCATTTATTGCTTAAAGCCCATTTCTACGTTGATCCTACGATACATTAGTATAGAGCTGGGTCTTGTTTTTATCTAGGCGTATAATTTATTTCGGTTTTACACGTATGTATTCTTGACGAAGGTGACTGCACCATCAAATATTTCTCGATGGTCCTCACTGAATCAGTTTAGCAGTGCCGCCCGTCTGCTATACGATAGTTGCTGTCATGTGCCCTCTGTCACTGATACCACATGCTCAATGTTCTAGACCATTGTGCCCAACACCTTGGGCGCCCCTGGAATCGCTTCGCCAGTGCCATATGCACTCCTAACAGGTTTGCGCGCCACAGTGCCACACTCCCGCCGGTGCCATGCCAGTTTTACAGTGAGCTCATACCCTGAGCCATGCTCAAACGATCAGCTTTACTGTCGCTTTGTCCTATCGCAATTAGCTGTGTTGTTATTCTACTTTACTTTCTCAAAACTATCCTTCAGTTGGGCCATCGCGGTTCAAGTAAAAAGCCAACGTCATGCGTGCAAAACAGTCCCATGAACGGCACGACCCAAACCTTCCCAAGTTTCTTTGACTGGGTTCAAAAAATAATTTTCTTCTGTTAATGAATCTTTGAACTTGTTATACTTTAAATTGGTCCATCATTGACTTTGATTTGGTTTGCTCATCACTCCGCATGCTGGTACCTATATCCAACAAACTACTGGCCGGGTGGTGAATATGTTTAGTTTCCATCAAGGTTGAAAAGTTGGAGCTTGTTCTAAGATCTCACAACTTACAAAACCCTTCCAAGTTTTCCAGTTTTTGTCTACTGAATTTTTTTCTGACGGCAAACGGCTGTCTGTGTAAGCCATGTGGAGCCAAAGCTCACATGATGGGGAGCTAGCAGCCACTCATGTAGTGCGAATCAGATCAAAGACATGCCGCGGTAGCTGGGCGCGAAGTCTTTAACAGCTAATTATACACAAACCACAATGGGTTTACTGCTACCTGGCTACTATGTACCGGGCCTGATAGATACTCCGTCCCAAAATCTCTACAGTTGTTGTTACTATTATTATTATTAATAACACGAGGTAATGGATAGCCTCCTTGCTATTATCAACGCGAATCTCCCTCCATGCCGAATCTTTGAAGAATAAAAATATGGTAAATTATTTGTCCCAGTTTGCATGCAAATAGAGACTAACACGGTAGTTCCAACTTTTCAAGTTTCCCTAATTAGCATAAATTAAACTTCTGCAACTTTTGTTTGTGGTTCATTGCATGTACCTATAGTGCAAACCTCTGAATTGAACTTGGATTGGTACCTGTATCTGTAATAGTTTAGAATGTATTCAATATCTAAATAATCTTATGCACACTTCCCTCCCCGTCGCTTGGAACTTGAGCCAAAACCTTCCTGTCCATATGGTTGTGCGTATACACACATATAGACTCTGCAATGTTGGGGATTTTCTTTCACTGTGCGCCTAAATGCAACAACATTAATTAATTTTGGCGAGATTTTGCTACAGAATCAGAATCCGACCCAAGAGTTTGCATTATGAGTACAAGACAAAAGAGTGCCAATCAGGTTTTTTTAGACCATATTAGAGGTAAGTACAGTATGTATTCAAAGCTAATGCCACCTTGAGACACAGAAAATCGTCAAAACTGTTTACATGGGCATTTCAATACAAATAAATGATGTATTATCGAGCCACCAGGGATGGCGAAAAATAGTTACATGAAAGACACAACATCATAAAGTACATTTACAAAATGAGGTGATAAATAAACGTGCAGAAGTAAACCTTTCATACATTTACCAACTCGATGACGGGTACCTTTATAGGAGTCACAACGTCTGCGTTGAGATAACGATTTATTGGTGAATTTTTTTGGTTATATTGTCCTATTTCACTATGAAATCCCATTTAAAAATGACATCAAAGGAAAAAAAATCCACTCGTACCTTATGCAAGTAGCGTAAGTCTACACTTTAATTTCCAGAGTTTAGAAATCGTCGATGTCGAAGTGAAGGGACATATGTTAACTTCGACAATTAGGTTTAAAATTTAGATAAACAGATCATACGTGTAGAGTGTTACATGTTTTGATTTAGAGACTACTTATTTGGAATACTGCGTTATCTTTTTCATGTTATGGTGATGAAAAACCACCAGTTTTGAGATACATTTTGACCTGCCCTGGGGGTGGTCTCTCAGCACTAGGCCTACATGCTCCATGCTCTGAACCTTTCTCCTTACTTCAAGATCGCCCAGTTAGCATTTAAGTAGGCCCTACCAAATTACAAAAAAGGGACGTTAATAGTCGGTCCTATCAGAATAATACATAGGAGTAAATAAAAATTTCAAACTATTACTAATGCTTCATAATTTTGTTAATGATTGATTTCTGTGAAGTCCTCCTTGTGTTTCAACAAAAATCATTGTGGATTATTTAGCTCTGATGAATGATCTAAAGACATATGTCCTTTTATAGACAAACCCTTTTTTTGTCGATTACATCCATTACATACGTCCAATTACACTGGGGTCATGACACTGACAGCAACGAAATGTGCAACAAAGGCCAAGAATATAATGAGAATCCCCCGTACGCCGTCGTGGAAAATGATGGGTACGTTTTGACTGTAGTACGTTTTGACCTGACTACGTTTTGACTTGGGTACATTTTGATCCGGGTACATTTTGATAAGTCAAGACGTACCTGGGTACGTTTTGGCTTGGGTACATTTTAACTTGGGTACGTTTTGACCGGGGTACGTTTTGACTTGGGTACGTTTTGGCCGGGTTCCCTTTCATGCAGGTCGCCTTTTACTACCTCCCTTACTTTGGGGTATTTGAATCCCCCTTCACTTAAATCACTGTAGGCAGTGACGATGGTCATGCTACTGCTGTTTTATGCCAAGATAATAAATAAATAATTCAAGCAACGCTCTTTTGTGTATCCTTTATAAGTATAACACATATCATAGATATGTAGCAGTGTATAAACGATACAGGGTCAGCAGGCAAGTTTGGGTCAAGCAGGATAAGGTTACAAGCTCTTGAGGGTCCCACATCATTTTGGCATTCTAGTGCTGGCAGCAACGCTTGGACACAGTGGCATTGAAGCTGACCATATCATTCGTTAACCATAGCCATCCCCACCAGTATAATTGACAATTCTTGAAATCATTCTTTACAATTCTGCAGCAGGTGGCTATTTGAATGCCCCTTCAATTAAATCATCATGGGCAGTGGCAACGGTAATGCCACTGCTGTTTTATGCCAAAATATGTAATTTTATATAATAAATATATTAAGCAACTCTGTATTTGTATATCCTTTATAAATGCAGCACATACCATACTGTACGCAGTGGCGTCAATCATGTCACTGCTGTTTATATATACCTAGATAAGCGATAAATATATTAAGTAACTGTGTTTTGTGTATCCTTTATAAATGGCGGAATTACCCATTTTTCCACTGATTACTTGTTCAAATGCATTCTACATAATCTGTGAGTACACATTCACCTATATCCTCTGGGCGAATTTTGTCATATTGATGTTCGAGATATTATTGTTAACACACTTGAACCCATAATTTCGAACTACAGGCCACCAAGTCCCAGCTTGGCTACCACTCAAAGTAGGACAAAAAATATCCTACTTTCGAATTGAAACAATATCCTACTTCCCAATTGAAAAAATAGCCTACTTTCGAATGGAAAAAATAGCCTACTTTCGAATGGAAAAAATATCCTACTTTCGAATGGAAAAAATGGCGACTTTTCTGAGCCTATAAGATAAAGAAATAGGCTGTGATATCCTTAGTCTGTTACTGATTCACATCTGGCTGGATCCAGCTGCGGCCAACATGACGAACTGGCGTGGTATTTCCCTATTTTCGTTTGTATCATGCACAATTGTTGCTGCGTATACACAACTCCACATGAAGAATGTTCCCAACAACTCATGGATATTCCTAGGTTTCCAAGGTATTTGAGATATGTATGATTATCAACATTTAATCAGGCACCAGACGTACCAGCAGCATCTTCAAATGTAATTTAATTCAGTTTTTAATTCACATTTTGGGTGCTGTTGTTACAAGCAAAAATGGGATGAACTGCGTGATACCTTTGTTTTCGTTTCATATCTTTTAAAAAGTTTTGCTCGATTGATTTGTGTAGAGGTGCTATACTTTGGTGTCCTTTTTATATATGCATGTGAATCGTTGATGTGATGTTGATCAAATATGCCTATAAATCAACGGTAGTTGTAAAACGCCATGATAATAGTATGATAAACACCAAGGTTATATATAGTGACAACATATAAACTGACATCATTATTTGAAAGAATCAATTATGTCAGGGATTAGTGTATTATGTCATTTAAAACAGTACAATAAGCTATATGCATATCCACTTACCGTAATATTATGGGCGTTTGCTATAAACCAAAATGATCTTAGTGCAAGAAAGGTTAATACTGAACGAGAACAACTAGATGAATACTTAGATATCTATCACTGGTAACACCGATAATGGTTATCTAATGTATGCATCAGGGTGCATGCGCAACAGAGGTATTTGAGTTTTTGTCTTCGCATTTGATTGTATATATTCCACTTTTAAAACAACATCAGTCCCAAAAGTATGATTCCAGCTACGGAATATGTAACGGAATTTTATTTTTATTGTATTATATAGATTGTGTGCTCTATTTGTTATGTGGAGCAAAAAGCACTAACACACTTTCATATTTATTCAGCAGTATCATACTGATGTTAATGATAATCATTAGTAAATAAATAAATAAATAAATAAATAAATAAATAAATAATAATGAAAGAAGGAAATAAATAAATAAATAAATAAATAAATAAATAAATAAATAAATAAATAAATAAATAATGAACAAGTCATGAAGTTATAGTATATCCCATATCTAATCCTAATTTCTTAGTCAGCGATATTGATGAAGTTCACTTCAGGTCATCTTCATGAACAGCTTTCACGTAATACCCTAGATTTTTTTTTTATTATCTTTCACTTTCGTTTTTCCCCTGGTCATTAGTTGTCTTTACGACCATTGCTGCGTTAAGAAGCCTCCGTTTGACGGAGATTGGGCATTTCTAATGTAGAAAAAAATAAAGAAGGATTGTTAGATGTGTTGGTCGATGCACAGTCTTATGTTCGTTATTGCTCTGTGCTTTTCTATGTGTTTTCCTTTGGTTTACTCATACAGAGTGATGATAAAGAAGACAGCTATAGATTACTTACAGATAGTGCAGAAATGAACTTGAGCACCTTTGAGTTCTATAACACCATTTTGCATCACACTAAAAGGTCCAAGTTTGAAGTCGATAAAAATGTATCCCTGTGCGGACATTCATATCGTCCTACATTATCCCATTTTTGTGAACATTTCAAAATGGTCTAAGTTTTACGACAAGTTGTTGTGCTATACTGTGAAAATTGTCACTTATCTTTCTCCCGTAGACACAAGAAAAAAGATCTTAAAACACAGTATTCGATGACATGTTGCAGTTGAATGCCAACGGATGTAACAATATACAGTTAGAGTACGTTGGGAATGAATGAATCTATCTATCTATCTATCTATCTATCTATCTATCTATCTATCTATCTATCTATCTATCTATCTATCTGTCTGTCTGTCTGTATATCTATTGAGGGGAAATTCCTCCAAATACTTTCACGGTAATAGTTATGGACTGTCTGAATGTACTGTTTTCATTGTATTAATTGAATTACCTGGTTAAAAACACTTTGCCAACTATAGACAGACAATGCTTTCGACACATCCTTGTGTTACTGTCTTCCTTCTCTGCAGTCTTTTGCTGGCATCTAATGACATTTGAAATGTGAAAACATGCCTCAATCTTCACATCTGATAAAAAGTTGGTTATACCTCGCTGTCTTATACTTTACCTAATTGTATCTTTTCAGATGATGCTGCAATTCCAGTTTTCTGGGATTAGGAGAATTAGCATCGGCATTATGTCTTAATCTCAGGGCCAGCCTATGTACTTGCTGATTCAGGCCTTCTAGGCCTTTTAGCACTCCAAATGTAAATTTTGCACACACACGTTTTGTCACACTATTGCACTGTATTGTTTGATGTGACCATCTCAACAGCATTTACACACTTCTTGTGGAACATAGCTTTACAATGTGCCCACACAGTTGTAGCTTTATTCCGTCGTATGGACGTTTTCAAATTTGAGCATCTAGTACGAGGTCCTGGATTGCCACATACATCCCCACATGTTAGTAATATATCAAAAAAAATGCTATAGGCTGAATTTCCATGTGTGTCAATTTTTACGTTTAAATGCCTCTGTTAGTATCTATATCTACAATGAAGTGGTACATTTGAAATTCAGGGCAGTGCCTCTTCAAAGATTTCTCCAGGTAGGATTTCAAATCTCATATGTCCCTCAGTAAAGAGAGGGTAAATTGATATATCTACCTTGCAATGTCCAAAACTAGCAAAAAAAGTATAAAGAAAAAAAAAAAAAAAAAAAAAAAAAAAAAAGATCAGCAGCACACAGAGCATTCCAATGATCTTGCACCCATGTTGGAATTTCAAATGACAATTATAGAGACTTTGGCCTCAGTCAACAAAATTGCAACCAAAATTTAATCTTTTTGTGGCTACACACGTTCTATAGAACAATACTGTTATTGGCAGTGGGAAACATGCCAGAGGACTTCATCTCGCGATAAAATAAAAATAAGGTAGTTGGTTAATTACATGGAAGTGGGACAGGCTTCCGTGTGCTCTCACAATTGCAAAAAAGTTAGATTGGAGTGGGTCGACATTACAATTTATATAGCAGTGTAAACATATGTTAGCAAAGTTATGTGGAACAATGCACAAAGAACGAAAGACACTCTTACCACATCGACTGCTCTCCACACCTGGAATCTGTTTAAAGCTGGTCTTGATTTTGATTATTTGTATAGACCTCATACAAGGTTGTGGGTGGAAAGCAAGACATAGAGAATCTATTATGGGTGGCTAGGTGGATACAACGTAGCGTACACGAGTTGTTGCATTTTCATGTTATCGCGAGGCAGTGATGAGTAAATATATGTACATTCAACAATAACAAGGGCAAATACACACCCAATCAAAGTTCTATGGGAGAAAAAAATGAAAATGACGCCATTTTGAATGGGGATGAGCCGGTATTTTATTGATTACACCATGGCCTCTCATTGTTTGTTTAGAACTTGGAACTACTGAGTGACAAAATAAATGAAAGATGAAAGATTTCAATTGAAACCTTATCCTTTGCATCCATGTAAGATAACCTATTCAGGATAAGCTTCAGACATAGGTGAAAAGAGTTGTCCTGACGAACATACAAAAAATTGGAGGAATAGTTTATAGTTTCACGGGAGTTGTCAATATGGAGTTCTGCAGTTAAATATACACCTGTTGCGAAGATTTCTGTTATTAGTAAACAACAATTATGATCCACCTCTAGACAACCATGGAAAATACTTTTGCAAACTATTATAGGCTGATTTTAACAGACACTAGTTTAATCAACGTTAGACTTCCATGCATGTCACAGTGACCCCCGCAACATATTATTTGTGATGACATAGATATCAAGATACAACTGCAAATGTTTTACATAATGCGTATCATAATGGCAGGTTAAATTACGTCCAGCATACATATGACATATTGAAATCAAACTGTACTTGATGTGCTGTTACTTGCCGACAGTACGGTCAAACAATTATTTGTGGAAATATGCATAGGTACAAATACCATATGAGAAATGTGTGAAGTTACTAATAGTTAGTGGAAACCCAAATTATGCGGAGACTATGTGGATTTTTTGTGCACTCAATAGGTTTCTACAATTGATAAGCTTCCAAATATATGTTTATCTATTGAATAAACAATGTATATATATTTTTCTGGCTGACTACTTTCAGGGTTATCATGACATACAGTGTACTGAAATCTTAGACAATACAGCCTGGGTGAGGATCTTTGGTGCTAAATAATTAACAAGGGAACTGGCCACAGGCCAGTCACTCGAGTATAATTAAGGACCAAATATCCTCACCCATACTCTATTCTAACTCTGACATGGACATTTTACCTATTCATATCATATTTACAAGAGAAGGGTGTCAAATAATAAACTAAGGATAAAAGAGCTGCGAGCCAAGACCTAACCTGTGTAATGGAAGCATTGCTGACATTGGCCTGGAATATCATCAGACTCCAAATGGATGTGCATTGTGCAAATGCATGCATGTGGTATAAAAGCATGGGGCATTTAAGGACACATGTACGTATATATGGATATCACAGTTAAACCATATATCAATATCATTTAGTTTAGAGGGAAGTATTGCAAGGTCCACTATCCCACTTCAGTAATTATACGAGATATTCAAAAACAACTTTGGCACATTGTTCAAAGGTCTCTCCCCTCAGGGTATTTCACCAGTTAAATGATGAAAGCTCTAGTCTGATCACTGAAGAACAAATACTATGGGTGGAAAAAGGAAATAATCGACTCATGGTGTACTGTACTTGTTTTTTTTCTCATCTCTTTACACATTTTAGCCACGATTCTGGTGTCAATTGTCCTGGCTGTAGCTTCTTTGCATATCTACACCCTGCATCCATCAGGATCACATTCATTAGGGTCCCTGCTACGGCAATATCTAGTCCAAAGACTCACGATACCAATTGGCTGGCTTTTGTCCTTTAAATTTTATTATTGGACCAGACATATCAGAAGCGTTCAGGAACGTTTACTCCTGGACATAATGCATAGAAATGCAAATACAGACTATGGGCAAGAGCATGGGTTTCAGAATATTAACTCTGTGCAAGACTTGAAAGAACAACACCCATTGACAAAGTACGATAATTTTGAGAATTATATAAAGAGGGAGGCCAAAGGAGAGACAAATGTTATTGTTGCTGATAAAATCGTCTGGATGGCCATTACATCAGGAACAACAGGGCGCAGTAAGCTAATTGCAATCATTAAACGTGTGGCTGAACTCTTCACCATTTCATCTCTTGTTGCCCAGTATCTCAAGCCGAATTTCCCTGGTAACTTACGCCGAGTTTTGAACCTTGCCATTACTTCTAAACTTTGTTATACTGAATGTGGAATTCCTATCGGCCCCGTCACTAATATGAAGGGGATTTCTTCCACATCAACATTTTATGTCAGTCCCAACATCTGCTCAAAAATTCACAAAGAAACGACTGTATTATATTTGCATGCCCTTTACGGAATGGCAGAAAGAGATGTCGGTCACATTGCAGGCGTATCAGCTCAGCTTTTGTATTCATTCTTTAATGTAATTGAAGACTGTTGGCAGGATTTGTGCAATGACATTGAGACTGGCACTGTTAACAAGAGCCTTGATTGGGCTGAAGATATAAGGGATGAATTATCCAAGCACTTGCGTCCCGATCCATTGAGGGCACGTGAACTCAGAAATATATTTAAGCATGGGAATCGTGGAGTAGCTAAACGAATCTGGCCACACTTAAAAACATCAACATTGACTACCACAGGAAGCTTATGGCACTACACAAGAATGCTTTTTTCTACACAAATGGAAGGCATCATATATTGGTCTCAGTTGTATGCTGCTTCAGAAGGACCAATGGGGCTTGGATTCACTGAAGACAATACCTTAGGCTACTATACCTTGCAACCGCATACCTTGTTTTACGAGTTCATACCACTAGAAAATGTATACGAAGATCAACCTGATACATTGCTTTTAGATGAGGTATGTATTTACTGCAACGATACAAAATATATATTTATATAAGATTATCACATTTGGCATAGGTTTGGCGTGCTGATAAGATTTAAAATCTTTGGTATTAAGTCCTCTCAAGAAATACATCACTGATCCACATAGTGATAGAGACTCACATTCGCTGTTTGATGTTGTGCATGGTATCACACAGAGTGATATAGATAGTGCAAGTCTTGATTTCAGTCACTAGGTGGCACTCAAATACTCACTTGCATGACGGGATTGTTTAATAGGGTCATAGAATAGAGGAGGCATAACCTTATTACAATTTGCAAAACTTGATCTGGTGGATTGAATTAAAGTGCAGTGCTTTAACTCATTATAATATAAAGTGAATAAATCGTAAAATGGCTGTTCATGTACATCCCTTTTATCAAGAAGGACCAATATTCACGAACCAGGAATATCAGATCTCCTTGAGTAAAAAAGTGATCTACATGACGGGCCATGTAATAATCTATTGACACACATAATACGTGTACTGTATATAAATATGGTCAGCCTCCTCTCTTATTATCTTTTTATGTAATATCTTTCCTCTGTGGTTTACACACTATTTTTGTCATTATAAATGGATAAGCTGCACGAACATAACTTTTGTCATTATGAGATAGAAGAGCAGGTTCAAAAAAAAAAAGAAACCACAATGATGATTATAGTGATGAATATCATATTGATAATGATCACGCTGAAGATGATAATATTGATATCAGAAAAACATCATCGATGATGTGGACAGTAAGTAGATGGACACTACAAACAATGATAATAATGACCACAAGGCTATTTAATACAAAGAGAAACTTTACAAACTTAATTCTGTTAGCCCATGTACTATTTGAACACTATCAAGTCCGAAACTCTAAGACCAAAGTCCTATTCTGTACCATTCACTGAAAAACTGCATAGTTCTTATTCATAATAGCAAATTAATTTGTAAAAGGAACAAATCATATCCTTAAAATTTGAAATTTAGAAGAAACTTTTAGACATAATTAGCCTTTATAAAATCGGGTCATCAGCGGGGAACCAGCGCAAGACTTGTTTCGGAGCCATTAATTCCCGGACAAGTCATTCTGCTAACTGGCGACACCATGTGTGCATTTACAATACATACATCCCAAGCTGATGTATTATGGAATAAAGCAAATATGACCCTCCTTTGTCAATAGGCCTACTTAAAAATGAAGCATAAATATAAATAATGAAACTACACCTAACATTCTTGTTTAGGCCTACCAAAATTGAATCATAAAATAATAAACCCCACACTTACCTACAGCGCTGGTCTTACAACAACCCACCTAGGCTTACCTGACGGAGTAATCAAATCAAATGGATTACACCAGTTCTTCAACTACAAGTAAAACGAAAATGTAATGATATGAGTTCGAGTCACGCTATTAATTGCGTCACACATGAACACTCGTGAGATCAACGTTGTCCTACTTTCAGTAATAAAAATAGGCCTATTTATTATAAACTCGCTGTATTTCACAGTCAATGCAATCACTATTAAAGACTAGTTTTATATAAATAATGCATCAATTACATCACATTTAATGAAAATGTTTTGAAATTTCTAGGTTTAAAGAGCCAAATGAGTTTAATAATGGGAAACCTTCAAATGAAATTTCCATCATTAGGCATGTTGACTGTCAGTCTCGAATCTTCTAAGATGCATTACGGGTTATGGATGGGGTTGAGTTGGGCGGTGGGAGGTTCTGTACCTTTTGGAGCAATTATTCATGTACTCTTTTCTTTCTTATTTAAACTAAAACCTTACTAATTATACATGAAATCCAAACAAATAAGCAGTTTTACGTAGATATCTAAATTGCTAAGTCAAGCTAGAAAAAAAAAATAGAAAAAAAAATAGAATAGAAAAATTAATAAAAATAATAAATAATAAAAGAATACACATGTCTGATACCCTCTGCGGCTGGGGCCCAGCTCGAGGCATTCTCCCAACCCATCGGTAGTTTCTACTCCACACAGAGGAAACCATCCATGCTATTATAAAGACATAAAATTTATTGTAAAAAAGCAAAAAAAAACCCCTGAATTTAAGTTATGTAGGCCTATCTGGCGAATTAAAAAACACACAGGACAAATATAACTATGTAGTATGTAAGAAACCCTTCACATTTACATTATTTCGGATGTAATAGGGTGCCAAAACGTATTAAAATTGAAGAAGCCACATTTTAAAACAAATTCTGGATGTCTGCAACAAAAAGTGTTAAAATACATTTTCAAAAACTTTATTTCATAACCTTTTGATAGGAATTTATTGTAAATAAATTTAACTCTAACTGCCAAATCTATAAATTTATCCGAAACACGACTGAAACGTAATATTTGAGATAAAAAAGTATTATAACCTAATTCCACAGAGCTTTTACTTTTTAGAAAAGGATAATTAACAACTTCAAAATTGAAATCATCTATTTTGTGACAAAGTTTAGTCACAAACCTATTATCAAATATCTTAATATCTAATTCTAGAAATATATCATGATAAGGATCGACATCATTGCTCTTTAAAGGAATTTCTTTAGGGTAAATTTTATTTGCAATTTCGAAGAATTTTTCAACGCTTGGGCAAGCAATATCATCAACATATCTTGAAATGAAGGACAATTTTTAAACTAGGTGAAAATCGGTTTTCATTAGATTTTGTACGAATTCAAATTCAAGCCATATTAAATGCAGATCAGCAAGTAAAGGAGAGCAATTATTACCCATAGGGCTTCCATGTTTTTGTTGAAATACGCGAGATCCAAATGTAACAAATGTATTATCTAAAAGAAAATTGATTGCATCTATAAGTTGTCCTACAGTTTAAGATTTCCAATTATTTTCCTACTTCTATGTAATGATTTAAAATAGTAGATTACCCTATACAATGAGCTCAAATTCACAGATCAAAGATGGCGACAGCTATGAAGTTGTGCTTACAAACGTAAACGGTTTGACACGTTATCGCTTGGGCGACGTAATCATGGTAGTGGGCCACCTCAACCAATGCCCAATTGTGGAATACCAATACAGGTATATAATTTCTTCTATATTTTATTGATTTGACACTTGCACACATTTGAACAAAAGACGAACACAAGTCTATGCAGGATTTGTGGAAGAATGTGTCGCTGAAAGCCACAAAAATAGTCTAATTCAGTGTGGAAAGCTTTCTGTTAAACTTTAGATACCATCAATCTGTAATACTCACAGAAAGAAACAAATATATGTATGTGTTTTTATATTGTAATATATGTGTCTGTCTACGTATGTGCTTGTGTCTGGAAGTGTGCAGGCATGTATAAATAAAGGTGTCAGTTATCATGATTAGGATTTGAATTTGATGTCAGACTCCACCAGCTTGTGTCCCATGTCAATGGTCGAAGCTTCCTTTCTCTTGATATCAAAATAAAAAGAAGCTTTTTATGTCAAAGAGCCTCCTCACATCGTTTGCTTTCCACAACTGTTGCCATCTGAAAAAGCTGTAGCTCTGAGTTGGAACTGACCTGTAGGTAAACATATGATCACTGCCATGTGGTAAACTGGAGTAAGTTTTAGTTTCTCAACGGTGAGGGCATAGCACGGGAGTGGAGACATTGTATCTATATATATTGACTCTGCACTAGATTGACCTTTGCATGCCACCACTGGACATTTGTTATGATGCCCACCTTCTGAATAGTAGCAGAACTCGACAAAGAATGACAACAATGATATAATTTTAACAATAAGAATATATTAAAAATCAAAATAAGTACAAAGTAGGTACACTTATCTCCACTGATACTTCAACAGTCAAACAGTGTTAGGTAAATCCTAATCCCTGATGAGATTATTCACAGGTACTGTGCCACAGTTCCGAGTCCTTTGGCAGGTCCCAAATGATCTGGTCCAAATCCCACAGAGGTACGATTTGGGTCCAATGTGGTACTGAAAGGCGTGGCACTGACCCAATCCCACAGTGGTATAGTTTGGTTCCAATGTGGTACAATATACCCGTCCACACTCAACAGGTACAATGTAAACAATGGCTCACAGTCCCAATGGCTTGATGACAATACACAGCTCCTGTCAGATCCTTCAGAACTCTCTCTCTCTCTCTCTCTCTCTCTCTCTCTCCTCTCAGTCAGGAAAATATATGCTTTATATTTATACACAGAAGTCTCTAATTTGTTCTAGAGTTTTCCAATTAGTTACACATCACAGTGCGTTGAGACCTGTCTGGATCTCCTCATATGAATGTAGATCACCATTCTAGCTTATTCCACATTTTTGCCAGTTACATGTGAGTCACCCACAAAACAGGCCAACTTAGTGACTCTGCAGTGAGTCTGCAAGGTACTCATTGAAGTTAATGGCCCGGCACAAACTCAGTGAATGCAGTGACCTGTCCAAATGAAAACAAACAGTCATACACATTCTCATAACACATCACCCTCCTTGGAGAAAGAAAAAAATAGACATATAAGGAACATTATTCTTCGCAATCATCAATGTTACTTTTTTTACATATTCTATCTGACAAGACATAGTGATTTCCAACAAGAAATATCTACTCTTTCTTCCAAGTGAGGTTAACATTCACCTAGACTAATAATACCATCTCCTTAACTGTTTGGTATAATAAACACACACACAGTTACGCTCGCGTTCAAGTTAACAAACGCCAAACACTTTCAGTGAAAGTCAACCATTTTGCAAACGCTTCACAAACACTTTGCCAAACGCTTTCAAACTCTTTGCGGAACGCATTTGGTGAAAGCTGAACGCTTTCAAACACTTTACACTTTGCGCCAAACTTATGTGATACATGTACATGTACACTTGGTAATCTAATTCTAATGACAGGAATATTTTTAGCAAGTGTCTAAAAAGCTCATTAGCACCTAAAAATCCCAACAACATGTGCATGCCCTCATTTATGGATAAGCCAGAAAGCTCTACTATGTATATTTCACAATAAAGTTGTAATTATGTTTTTTCAAAAAAATCAGTTCTATCTAAAATGAGGAACTATTTCGGAGTAAATGTATACGCAATATCATGATCTGATCATGATATTGCCCATGGATTTACTCCGAAACAGTTTTTGAAAGATGAAGTGTTCATGACATCGTAAATGAAGAATAAGGTCTTTAATTAATTTTAGTTGAATTAGATACTTGGGTAAACGTATTTGGATCGTGTTTTATATAAATATATACAACTTATAATGCTGGATAAGTGCACATTTACATGTAGGTACATCATATATTGCTGGACCTGTTGAATATACGTTTGGAGATTCTTCATTATTTAAATGGAAGTGTTTGAAATGCATAGTGTTTGAATGCGTTTGTGAAAGTGTTTGAAATCGTTCGGGTAATTGTTCAACGCGTTTGGAAAGTGTTTGAAAGCGTTTGGAGAAGTGTTCTGTAGGTCTGTGAAAGTGTTTGAGATTTTTCCCAAACGCTTTCCAAACAATTCGAAACTTTTTCAAACATTTCCAAACACAGGCCAAACACCAGCCAAACGCAAAAAAGCGTTTGGCTGTTAACATTCAGCCGGGCGTAACTGTATGGTTCTAATTGACACAGTTGCACTGTTTATACAAATCTCATGGAACTGAGGAACAGTTTTATTGTCAACAATACCAACTCCTTTGCATCACAATAATAACAATCTCCTCGTCAATCACTTAAAGCATTAATTCTGTACATATTTCAATACAAATTTTGTTCCTTTCAAGTGAACTTTGCACATGATTACATTTTCAATATATTTGTATCAGTATATATACATATATACGTGTGTATTCACACACAAAACACCTAGAAACTTCAATCCACCAACTGAAACACATAAGCAGCAGACATATTTTTAAATAAAATTGGAAAAATCATCTCTCCAATCACTGAATATCAAGTTATAAAAATGTCTCCATACAGATTCTTTTAAAGTTACATTTATCATTATGTATCATAAATATTTTACATACCTTTGATCATTGGGCACATGCATGTACACTTATCATATTGATTCCAATAATTCCCATCAGAGTTGTATGTCTAATTCATTCTTTATAAGGAGCTTGTCATAAGTTTTTAATGTTTGTGATCTTATATTAATATGGAAATAGAGCACTCAGCATTCAAATATATCTGGGAACATTACAATTCTTTGATTTGTGGTAAAGTGCATATCCTCAGACACATAACATTCCCTTGCTGCCCCCTCCCCCTCCCCCTCCCCCCCCCCCCAAAAAAAACATGACATTCAAATATCGCATGCACTCATAATGGAAAAAATACCTCTCTACTGTTGCATAGAAAGTGATTGAAATAAACGATCGAACGTACCCCATCTACAAGTTAAGGACGATATACATTGGAATCATGTAAAGTGTTATAGTATTTTGGGCGGCTCCATTGCTTAAGTTATGTATGCTGAAAATACTAGGTATATGGTCTGTGTAGGGTTGATTTGATTACCTTTGCAGACTTGGAAATATGCTGAATATCGCACACGAGTTTACCACTGAAACTCTTCTATATGACGCTATTCAAGCATCAGAGAGAGACCTAGATGTTCACATTGATGATTACACAGCAACTGAGAGTGTAGTTGTCGAAGGTGCTGGCTGTAAGTTTGGACTGTATAGTTACTACTGTAAATCAGAAGGCAACAAGTTGATAATGTGTCATGGTTGCCAGCTTTCACAATTTTTCTTTCTATATGACGCCATTCAAGCATCAGAGAGACCTAAATGTTCACATTGATGATTACACAGCAACTGGGAGTGTAGTTGTCGAAGGTGCTGCCTGTAAGTTTGGAATGTATAGTTACTAATGTAAATCAGAAGGCAACAAGTTGATAATGTGTCATGGTTGCCAGCTTTCACAATTTTCCTTTTCTCCCCTCAAATTTTTTCGTCTCTGTCCAATAGAACTTTCATCATTTCGCATAAATGTAAAATGCAATGGTGTACACATATTCTATTGTACTTGAGACTAATTGTCTAAAACCACATTTCCACGTCATTATAACTCTATTTCGTAGTTAAACTCTGTACTCTCCACAAGCTAGCGTGTTACTGTCCAACCTATATAAATTTGAAAGTACTATTCCAAGTATTGTCCACCTTCCTCTGATGAATTTTGACATAAACCCAGATGTACTAAACTGTCTTCTATGGGTAAGTACCCAGACCATGTTTAGGGGCCTGTACCCGTACATGTCTCTCTGAGAAGCAGATAACCAACATCATGAGGAATAAATATAAACGTGTCAAATGATGAATTAGCTGTTTAAGTGAAGCTTTGCTTATAAATGCCGAGCTTCAATATGAATGAATTTATAAAGAAAGAAAACATTTTTTGCATTACGTTTTTCTCCATCATGAAAGCCTAGTATATGAACTGTTTTATATATTTACATGCGTATATGAAAATACGCCTACTTTGTAGCATGTAGTCTTTGTCTGTAACATGTCTCAGCCACCCAATCCGATAAGAAGTATAGATATACCTAACATGCCTGATTTGAACTTAAAGATAAAAGAAAAAATCAGGGTGGGTATTATTGATATATTTTGATATCCTTTTCTATCTATCTATCTATCTATCTATCTATCTATCTATCTATCTATCTATCTATCTATCTATCTATCTATCTCTCTATCTCTCTAATGTCTTTGAGGCATGATATTGTTAACCATAATACAAGAAATTCAAAATAGAATACGTTTTACATTTTTTTTGTTTGTTTTACATCAGCATTTGTTTTCCTGTTATATTTGGTAAAGACTTTCCGCCTCCAAGGGCATCACTACATTTTATTCGTAGAAGTATCACGACATGGAGAGCAGGTGCGCCTGAATGATGCAGATAAACAAGTGGTGAGTATCACGCATTTGTATAACCAAAGCTCAACCTTTTCAATGAGAAAATTTATAAACCAGAAAAAACATCAAAACGTTTTAGCAAATGAGTCCAGTATTGCATAGCAATATACGACTATATTCATTTCTTTTTTCACTTAGACTTTGTGAGTGCAAAGTCCGAATTAGACATGGTAGCACCTTAAATTTTTATTGGACTGGTTCGATATTTTGATAATAAATCCCGAACCATGCGTCTAATAAACTAGTAGGCTTCAAAGAGATGCATACTTTTATTAATATCAGATGATTATACATTTTGTCAATGTAAACTATTAATTTTAAATTTGTACAGTGTATTATGAATAGATGTCAGAATTTTTAGAACTAAATTGAAGTTTTTAGATACTTTACAAAAAATAAAATCTTAAAAGTGGTACACATCTATTAAATGTTAGAATCATTACTATTTACGCGTTTATTAAAACCACAAATCGTATCTAACTTAAATATATTTTAATCCATTGTGGATTAGTTGTTATATTTACAAAAAAAGGTGAATATTTTACATTTGTACATTGTATTAGGAATAGAAGCCAGAAAACTTCAGCAGCTCTAAAACAAATGTTACATACAATTTACAAGGCAAACTCCTAATGGCGTTACACATACAGTCAGGCCGCCTTTAACCGTCACTTGATAATTCGGCACCCTTGAAATTCGGCAGCAATGAGCTGTGAACGGATTTCCCCCATTGATTTACTACATGATAATCCGGCACCCTTGAATTTCGTCACCGGCATGTTAATTGCAGAACAAAAGAGCTTTTTTCAATGTAATTTGCCTCTTTAAACCGTCACTTGATATTCAATGGAGTATATACCCTGCAATAACATACCTGATTGCGCCGTACCGCAAAATCAACAATCACCTGACGTGTTCCAAACAAGTTCCGAGTTGATTAGACGTTGTATTGTTCCCGCCTTAAATGGCTAAAGTTCATTGCAATGGCCAGAATCCAATGAGGGATTTTGTGGTGACGACGTAGCAAAAGTTTGGCACATCGAGGAACAGTTAAAAGATTTGAAAAGTGAGCGCAGTAAACAAAAAAAAGTTTTACGGATTTCTTTGTGCCAAAATAAGCTATTAAAGCCAAATCATGTCCAAATACATGTGTGAGATTAACATTGGGGTTGGCACATTTATGCCCGCTCGCTCCATTAATTTTGAACGTAACATTAATTGTACATATGGATATGAATATGAATACACTGAACGAGTTTTTTTTTTTCTTTTTTTTTTCTATAATTTGCACGTTTCGCTATTAGAATTTCATATGATTGGTAATACGTGTATGTGATTATGTTTTTATTTACTCATTGTTAGGTGCAAATTTGGTCTCTTATTCTCTATATATCCTGGTGAATTATATTGTGATTTGTTAATCTGGCACCCTTGTTAATCCGGCAAAATGACCAAAAACAGATGGTGCCAGATAAACGCGGCCTGACTGTATTTTAAAATATTAGGACCTAAACATTTTATGCCTTTAGTAAAAACTCAAAGCTTGAATATTTTTTATTTTATTCCATAGTGGATAATTGTACTTTAAAAATGGTCAACAGTATATCTCGGTACGAAAAATAAATCTGGACTACCAAGGGCTATGCTGTCTACCAATATACAAGAAAAGAAAACAATATCTTCGTGAGAACGCCTAATATAAAAGACAATGCAACATCAATTGGAGTTCTATAAAAAATTTTAAAAAGCAAAACGACTAATAGGACACCACAAACAAAAGATGACAAATAACCACCCTGGCGAATTTAATAAAAAAAATACAAGCTTTGTACCTACATAAAAAAAAAAAAAAAAAAAAAAAAATAAATAAATAAATAAATAAATAAATAAATAAATAAATAAAATACACAAGTTAATTAATTGCTTGAAAACCCAAGGAATTGCACACCACTTGGAAGAATTATTTTTAAGAAACAAGATAAAGAACGTGTTAACATGAATGCATTCTCAGGAATATTTTTATCACAAGATGATATCGAATGTTTTATCAATATAATGGAAGGTGCGACTTGTATTCAATATTTGTTTCGGATATCCATATTTATTTTGAATAAAAGCTGGGCAACCCTTTGGCATGATAGTCGATAAATCAATATTTACGAGACTTTTGTTAAGCTATCCATTCCGAGCTAAAGCTGAGCAACCATTTGGCATGAAGTTATTTGTTTCTCCAAATTCACACTTCTCAAAAAGCAACCATCAGGCTGGAAGAAATGAAGTTTGATATTTTTGAACATTTTCTAGTCCCTAAAACATAAATACATTCTCGTCTGACTACTAGAAAAACAAGCAAAGTTTTTGTTTTTCAATAAACAAATTGAAAAGAGAATTATAAGCTGGGCTGTTGCTATATTTATCTCCAGTTTGACGAGAAGCTTCGCGCAGGGCACGAAGGCTAGGACTCTGTGAGAGAAGCCAAGCTTGGAGCCATGGAGGTGTTACAAGTACAAAAAGGAACATTCACACGTCTGAAAGCTGCAATCATCACAGAGTCATCAAACCAACAGTTCAAGATGCCTAGGGTTTTAAGGAAGGAGGAGTTCTTACAATTTCTTTTACAGAGTATTGTCTGAGAAATGATGCCTGAAGTATGCTGCAGAGAAGTTACATTGCTGTGTTCAATGATCGTGGAACCTTTTTGTCGCTGAAAACCCCATGCAAAATGGGTTCAGTAACACTAACAAGCTGTACTATTTGTTATGAATTAGTGATTGCAAAGCATAGCATAACAATATCAGAAAAATGATCAAAAGTCCAGTCTTGGGTAAAAAAGCAACCACGTCATTTGGCACACAGTAGGCTCAGATCAAATTCATGTTGCCTCAGTAATCTGCAACATCGTTTTGTGCTGACGTGCTTTGACTATTTACCCCGACAAAGCAGCCACGTCATTTGGCACACAGTAGGCTCAGATCAAATTCATGTTGCCTCAGTAATCTGCAACATCATTTTGTGCTGACGTGCGTTGACTATTTACCCCGATAAAGTAAACAATATATTGCTTTTTTCAAGGCTGTACGTTGTATCAGGCCAGTATGTGCTGACTTTAGCAAGGGTTAGTGGCATTGACAGCAATATACTCCACCTGATTTTAACAATTTTTTATTTGATTTTGTAAATATAATGTAGAATAATAATCATGCAACTATAAGCAAAAGAATAGTGCACCTTTCATGACAATGTACCATGATGACGTTTGTTAAAAAAGGTGGTTGCAATAGCAAACCCTTTTTACTTGAAAAAAATATTATTTTCTTCAAGTATGTATAAAAATGTTACAGTTAGTATTATTCCATTCTCTGCTCAACCAATTAATATTTTCCTCGAATGTCGGCATAAATTTATCTGCGGTTCATATGGCAACAAGAGAGTGAGTAACTCTATGCACGGATTCGGGGAGCAATAAATGCAAGTATACAGACCACAACATGAAGGTGGTAAGAATAATGCCCAACTTGCCTTTTAGCATTATCTCCTTGTTCAATTCATATTGTATACACCAAAAACTGCTGGTAAGATATTCACTGTGTACTCAGTTGACCAAGCATTCGGAAAGGGGTGTACAAGATATTTACTGAATTAATATTGTCTGTTAATATACATTACCTTAAGCGTGACTAGTTATGTTTATGCCCGTAGTTGTATCTTGCAAAATTTACAACAGAATGCCAGCACCATGAAAGGGTACATTTCCAGAGTGGGTAATGTATAATGGTGTACGTAATACCGATTTAAGTTGTGTGTATGTTTGTTTCTCTCTCTCACTTGTGTTACTTAATTAATAAATTTTGAAGGGGGTTTGCCATTGCACCACCCATAAACCCACAATCCATGTTGTAATCATGCTTCACAGATCACTGGCGTCATGAAAAGACCTCTTATCTTCCTTCTTCCAATTTTTAGGGAGAAGGTATAAACATCCTGCATTATTTCTTTACTTATTGACAACTATACTACTTGTGCGAAGCTAAGCCCTTAACTTTGACAAGATTGCTTAATGTACAGGATCTACCTTTTGGGATCGATACTTGAAATAAGCATTATTGAGCAGTTGGGTTTGATACTCGTTGTAAGCCTTATTGCAATGTACGGAGATAACATAATATGGTACATGGATACAATACACTATTTATCCTATACTTATCACATTCGACTGTAATAAGACCTAAAACTAACACTTATCTGTTTTCAGAAGCCACTGATGCCAATTAATCACCAAAGCGTTTTAAAGATTTGAAGCCAGTATGCAAAACATATACTCTAACTTCAGCCTGGTGCTTAGTCTTAGAATTAATGTCATGTGGTTACTGAAAAAAAATTGACTTCTAAAGCAGGATGACCAGTACAAGTCCAGAAAAAAAAAACACTCTCCGATTATAACACTATTCTAAAAGATATAATACACCACGAAAATTGAGGTTTTGGTGTAATGTTGGTGCGTTTATCAAAACATTTTAGACACAAGCATAAAATTGCCACTTTGTTTCCTCAAGTTCTAAAATATCATTTGAAATGTACATTTCTTAAACTAAGATAATTATTCTAAAGAGTATGTCTAAAACACATCTTAACATGGCCATAAGATGTGTTTGACTCCAACAGCAAAAATGTATTTACTTTTCACTTTCGGGTAAAATGATCCAAAAGGTATTTATAAGCCTTTGTTGGACCTAAAGAAACACGTACAATGGACCCAAAGCTGTAACATTTCCCAGGGCTAACAAAGCTATAGTAATTAAACATAACACGAATCTTAACAAATATAGACAAGCTTGGGAGCCAAAATGTGTATCAATTAAGATAGTGCAACTTGTGTTCTTTGCACTCGTCTTTCGATATGTCCATAGTGCAGAAAATCTGTTAGATGGATTGTTATTTATCTCTATGTTAGTTTTAAAGATGTTCAAACATTAACGTTTAGTGAATTTTACCCAATACACAATAACTAAATTGTTTTCTTTCTTGTTTACCGAATGTGCCTGCAGCCCAACCACATAAACTAAGGTTAAAATGACCCCTCCATCTATGGTTATTTGAAGACAGTTGCTTGTAATTTTTATCGGGTCTCCTGGTATTTTATATTTAGTACACAAATTGGAATTGAAGTTGGAATGGGACATGTTTTCGTAATAGATTGTACGATATTCAACATTAATATCTGTATTTGCCCCTACCTAGCATACAGTTAAAAATATAAGCTAACCCGAATAGGATAAATTTACAATTTTTGTTTGTAGTTCATTGGATGTGCATACTTTATAAAGGTTGAATTTGGGTTGGAGCGACACACCTATCTATTATAGTTTTAAGGATATTCAACCTGAATTTCTTGTATTATCTCTCAGTGAAAAAAGTAAATGTTAAACGTTGGTTTGTACTTTCTTAGATGCGCATAGGGAACAAAGGCATAAATTAAAATTAGAATATCACCATTAGCTGCAATGTTTTACAGCTAATCATCTTGTGTCTTGTATTGGTATCCTTTTGATAAATCATAACACATCAAATAGATGCAAAGTGCCATACTAAACTACCAAAGGTAGTAACATTTGAACCTCTTGTTTTGATACCTTGGAAGCCACAAGCGATTGAGATGTTGGCATGTCCCTACTTAACTATTTTAAACTGTTAATTACTTTGTTTGAGATGCAAACCTTTGCTATAGGTAAAATAGTTATGCCAAATATTAAATTTCTGGCTTTCTTGACGTTTCAGTGAAAGATACAAAATAAAGTAAAGAAACAACGAGAAAGAAAGAAGGAAGGAGAAAAGAAAGAAAAAGAATGTTTTCACACCCACACAGGATAATGTGGATTTCCATCACGTGAAGAGATATGCATGGAATGAACATGTGCTGAGGTATACTTTTGTGTGAAATTATTGGCAGGAATTTGGAGTCAACATGCATCCTGTTTGAATTTGAATTTTGGAGGTGGCTATGTTTTATAATTGGCGAAACAAATGCATTCGTCATTGCTCAAGTCCCATTCTGCATGAGACAGACTAAAGTACCAAGCAAATAAACGTGTACAGCAACGTGTTGCTTTCAAGCGAAATTTGAACGTGTGTGGCCAGACATATATTAAAGCAGGGGGGGGGGGGGGACGGCGTTCAAAACTAGGCCTGTTCTAATGCCTTGATGAACCTTTGTGTCCTGACTGTGAGAGAGTCCTGTAAGTACCAGAATAGATTAGATTCATTGAGGCTCCTTTCTCAAACGAAAATCTTTGTAGTGTTGCAAAGTTCTCCTTTTTTTCTTGCTTAGCTAAAAATCTGCCAATCATGATCTCAAACTAATTAAATCCTTGTTTTATGATGAAACTTCATGCTTTCAAATATAACCCTTTATCCCCCTAAAAGCAGCTTAAATTTGTATAAACCACATGGCATTACTAAACGTTTAAATTGCATCTCCTTGTTTGAGAATCATTCATGTCCGACCAGCTTATGATATTCATTAATTTGATTGAGTGTTTCCAGACACATTCCTGCTACATGTGAGAAATAATGAATTTTTCCACGTGCCTCAGATCTGAGCGGGTTACGATTTTTTATTATAGCATGTTGCCTGGGTTGTCATAGGATGTTAAATGATATTACATTATTTGCTATTTGGGAGGGTTCCAAGATTTCACTAAGACATGACCATTGTCTTTAGGACTTGAATGGTGCAAAATGTACATTTGGGTGATACATAGTGATGGATATTTTCATTTGTTCTTCCATATCCTGCTTATCACCCAAATATAATTGATCAAATTAAGGGTTTCAAAGCTTACATATTTGCCTTTCCAGACAAACAGTAACATTTAAAAGGAGCTTCATGAGAGCATTGCTTAATGATTAACTTAGATCTAATGCCTAATTAAGATGCATTGCATGTGATGTTGTTGTTTGTGTGATTTCATAAGCCCATACTGACCATCAAATATACCGGGGCTAAACCAATATCCCTAGTTGTTGGCTTATATGAAGAAATCCTATTTGCCAAGAAAAACGAAGTCCCTCAAGTATACTAACTGTAGTTTTGTTTTGATCGTTCATCTTTTCGGAAATTCCTTCAAACTCTTTTTTTCTTCTAAGATTCACTTTAGGACATGAATATTTACTCCCTTGGTTGTGTCACGCCCTCAATATGCTTTCTAATGTATAATGTTTTACACATCTTTTCTGATGTGCCAGTATGTTAAGTCCGAACTGAAGAAAATTCTTTCATTCTCAGACACTGCTGCAATATTAGTTTTCATAATGTCTGCTTGCAACTAGTGCTGGTGAAACAGAACAAAGAAACGAATTCATAGCAATAAACAAACGATCTTTTAACATGGAACATTATAATAAAATTAGATAGAATTAATGTTACATACGGCTGCTATTCTGTTATATGTATTGCATTTTACAGTTAAATGTTTAAACACACAAAGTATATAAGCAATTTTTTTAATCATTACCTAAAGATTTGCTTAAATTAGGGTCCTCTCGATATGAAAGTTACTCTCTGATATATTTCATGCTCAATCTCCTGCGTGTCTGTGATAAATAGGTGGTGCAATGTTGCTCACGTGATACATGTTCCACTCCTGGACTTTGTTTTTTCCATACAATCCACTTTATCAATCATAAAATAAATATCCTTCATTATCTATAAACGATGGTAATCCCGATGGTTCATGCTACATATCACCTGCCCTTTGTCATTCCCAGTATAATGCACTGCAACCTAATCTTGCCCTTCCTTGTAGATGTTGCAGTGTTTATCATAGACATTTCCCGCACTATACAAGTATGGAAAGCTTATCACATGGAAATACACTGAAAAGCCTAAACCTATATATGGAATCATTTTTTCCAGCAGCCTAAAATTATTTAGCTGTCTCTGTTAGAAGAATAATGTTACAGTTAAACTGTTACCTAGCTTTTTTTTTTATTGCATGCTCCCTTGGACTTGAAATTGACGTGTGTATTGATTGTAAAGTCGTGCCGGTTAATCATTAGAGGAAGCCATACTTAGATTTGATTGACATCTTGGACAAATGTCCACCGCTGATCTGTCAAAGTTTTACAAGTCATTTGATTTCTTGACACCAGTTATTGTTAGTAACTTGCCTGTATCACTGTGGTTATTGTTCTGTAATCTCGAATGGAACACTGATTTGTGCCGCTAAATCGTCTGCTATGACGCCATCTTGTTTGTTGACGTTTTCGCGTAACTTTACGAAAACGAGGCTATTTACATTTCTCGGAAAGTCGGCTATTCAGGCCTTACAAAGTTGTTTTTTCACATGAACTGTCATCAAAAAGTGTCTGTTAGGGCAAAGACTTGAACAAACTTTACTGTTGTGAAGTTTCAAGGTATATGGTTTTGTAGTTCTAAAGATTAAGGTGATGTAATGATTTATCACATGTCACGGAACACGGAATGGTGTTTTTGGGCCCGGGGAAGGCTATATAAGGCGAGCAGGTGCTGTGTTTGGCATTCTGGCTCCGACAAGCCACTTGCTTTAGTTGGTATGCATCATCCTTGATCAAGTTTTACATGACACCGCACCCTTCAATATGTACACTCTGAACATCTGCACTTTGCAACTTCAAACCAATTGGTAACTGAATTAAGACAGGATTGCTTCAGATTTTTCTAAAAGCGTATCAGGAAATAATTTAGAGAGTCAGTAAAGCATGACCCGGTGAAAATATTTATGTAACCATGGAAAATCCCTACCAAGTTTAAAGAGTATCTGGTCACCAGTTTTTCGGAAGTAAACAATATGGACTGTCGACTGAAAGATTGATTATTGGTGGACAGAAAGGATGACAAACTATAGACTAAGACAAAATCCGTTAATTGACAGATCAGCAACCTAACAAGGTCATGCAGGAACTGTGGAAACTGTGTTGTCTAAGTCAACGTGGAGTGTCTTCATGCACTGGGCAGTCAACATATAATACTCTTTAGTAAGCAGATCTATACAAAATCAAATTGCTTTACCTATGGGCTGAAGAAAGGAATTGAAGTAGTTGTCTGCTTGCAGCATAACAATTGCTGCGCTCCTATGGAATGTTTTTAAACAACTTAAAGGTAGGTCCCAATTTTTTTCACAGACAGATTTGTAAACGTATCCTTCATGGGAGATTTGGGATACGTAGCACACCGTTGTATCCAACATTTCAGCACTTGACCAGTGGAAATAGTAATAAAATCTCTTTCTCCACTCACCGTGAAAGTGGCCATACCAGTTATGGTGATGGCATACACATACACCAGCTCTTTTTTGGTCATTCTAAACAGTTTTAAACAATGTAGTGCTCTCTCAAGTAACGGTAAAAGGTGTGGGCAATTACAAATAATGGCAAGGCCAATGTTTTCTAATTTTAAGATACACGTAAGAGAGTGACAGGGACTTACTTTCACACTTTGCCCTTTAAAACTTTGGTTCCCGAAGCAATGTCCTTCGCCGTGTACATTTCATGGTAGATACCAGGAGAAAATGTCTTTTACTGAAATGTAAATTTTCATTTGTGGTATGAGGCCTGCTCCCTCACTGGAAAAGCCACTTTTTCAGCTAAGTAACGGATTGGCTGAATTTTACTTGTGGAGGTTATTAGAATCTAGTGCATTGACTTTTTAAAGCTACAGAGACTATATATATTCATATTTCTGGATTTGCACCTTGGTGACTTTTGTGAAATTTGATAAACAATTTTCAGTACACTTCAAAGTGTACTTGGACAGAAGAATAAGCCAAGCAGCACCCTATTGTACTTGGATCAGTTAGGCATACAAAGGCAACAAGTGCAGACTAATGACAAACTTATAAATTGGCATGTACAAAGGATCTACCTAAGAGAATACAGTGAGAAAAACAAACCACGTACAATTATGTGTGTTGAAACAGCATTATATAGACTGAGGATTGGTGTTTTCCACCTGACGCCTCGGCACAAATGTCTGAGAAATGTGAAAACAGTATCTGATTTTTCTGCCTGGACAAGAACTCTTATCCCACTGATGACTGTGTTGTTCCTATACTGTTTCATTTCCATGCACTTGGTGAAAAACCAATGGTCACCTAATAATGATTTTCAGTTCCAGCATACCAACAGCCTCAACATAACGCTATATACGTACATTCCCAACAGTAGCCCACAACCTGAACCACATATATACTTGTCGAACAGATATGATATTAAATCAGGTGATCACACAAATATTACAACGCATGATAGTCAGCTGATAACTGGAGCTGTGGATAAAATCCACAAAGATATGGGAATGGATACTTTAACATATTACCAGCCATCTGTAATACGTAATAAGGAAACCCCTGCTTATTACGGTAATATTAACTCAGATTCTGACTGCAATATATGCAATAGCCCAGTGAGCACAGGTCAGGGATTGTTGTGTGATACCTGTAATAAACTGATCCATCCACAGTGTGTGAACGTGAATATCCACGAACTACAAACTTTTGAATCTTTGAGCATTCCTTTTTTGTGCCCTAGATGCGAGTGTGATAATGAAAATGATGATAATCTTGGCATCGATTTAGACATTTTTAGTGGCCGGGACTTACATGCAAAAGACTTCGGGGATATGTCAAATGGTACCGAACCAATTTTAAACCCTCCCACATCACAGGGGTTATCTTTTGCCCAACTTAATGTAAATGGGCTTGATGTGGATGGAAGGATGGATGAATTGAACTACCTTTTTAACAAAAAACCCTTTGATATTATTGGAATCAATGAAACTAAACTAACGGAAACCATACTTGATTCTAAATTGAGCTTGATGGCTATGAATTTAGAAGATACGATAGAAAACGAGTTTGGAGAAAATCGAGAGGAGGTGGGTGTGCATTATATGTCAAAAATCATATACCGTTTGAAGACAAGCCTGAATATATTCCTGATGGTCTTGAAGGAATATGTGGAATTGTATCTTTTCCCAACAATAGCAAGCTCGTTATTGCCAAAGTTTAAAGACCCCCTGACATGCCTGAGCCCGGTTTGATAAATTGAATACATTACTAGATAATTTTATTGATACCAAACTTGATTATGTTGTAAATGGTTATTTTAACTGTGATTTACTAAAAAAGGACCTAGATAACAACACCAAACATTTCGTTATCCAGTGTGAAACCCATCAACTGACTCAGTTGGTGAATAAACCTACCAGAATTATGCCAACCAGTAGAACACTTATTGATGTGATCCTCACATCTAGTCCCGATAAGGTGATTGAGCATTATGTTAAATTGGTTGGTATTGCTGATCACTGTTTGGTATATTGTGTTCTATCGTCAAAGACTCGTGAACCAGCAAATATACACAGAACAATCAGGATGCGTATTTCAAAAACTTTGTATTAGAGGACTACTTATTAGACCTACAACGTCATTGGTCATCTATAGAGGATGGAACTGATGTAGATGTGGCATATAACTTATGGAAATATACTTTTACCAAAATATGTGACAAACACTGTCCTTTTGTCGACAGAAGAGTTAGAAAAACGTTTTTACCATGGTTGAATGATGAAATCAAAGAAGACATAAAAATGAAACATCATTTTTCAATAAGTTTCATAGCAAAGGCTCACAAATATTCTGGGAGTTCTTCAAACATTTCCATAACATGGTAGCTAACTCCCTAAGAATTGCTTACGAGACTATTATACAGGACTCATCTTCGAGAATACATACAAGCCCAGGCTCATGTGGAAATGTCCAAAAAGCCTTCTCCCAACGAAAGCAAAATCAACCCCACATGAACTACTCGTTGGACAAATTTTAAATGATCACATGTCCATGGCAAATGCTTTCAACGAGTTGTTCACTTCTGTAGGGCATAACCTTGCTGAAAAAAATACAAACTACACACAGTCATATCGTACGTGATCAATATTCTCAACCAGACATCCCAGCCTTCAAGTTTCCCACTATCACTACAGAGTTCGTAAGAAAGCAACTGGAATGTTTACCTGAAAACAAGGCAATGGGCCTGGACAAGCTTTCTGGAAAGCTTCTCCGAGCTGCAGCGCCTGTCATTTGTTATCCTTTGACTTTCATTATGAATTTATCTCCTTAAAGTGGTAAATTTGTCATGGAATGGAAATTAGCAAAGGTAAAACCAATACATAATTCAGGTCCCCGTACTGACAGAAATAATTATAGACCAATATCTATTTTGCCAATAGTCTCCAAAATTCTGGAAAGAATTGTTCACAAATCTTTCACAGAGTTCTTGGATCAATATAACCTAGTCACATGTGTACAATCTGGTTTTAGCAACATGCATTCGACCGTTACTGCCCTCCTTAATGTTACTGATCGATGGCTTGAAGATATTGATAAAGGATTAGTAACTGGTGTGGTCTTCATTGACCTACGCGAAGCGTTTGACACGTTGGATATAGGCATCCTCCTAAATAAGCTCTCAGCTTTTGGAGTAACATCCACTGAAAAGATTGGTTTGAAAGTTATCTTACCGGTCGCATGCGGTCTGTGGCAATAGGTGCACAAACATCTGCACCCCTACCTGCCACTATAGGTGTTCCACAAGGGTAGATTCTATGGCCCCTCTTGTTTATGTTATATTTAAATGACATACCTAGCATTACTGACATATGTCTTTCGACTATGTATGCGGATGATACTGAAAATAAACAACAGTATCAAATCCTAGAAAGCACCATAAATAACGACTTAAAAAGACTAAAAATGTATTTGAATGGAAACAGGCTTGGTGTCAATATTGACAAATGTCAGTTTATGCTGATAGGGATATACCAGTCACTACGTAAAATATCCGAGCTGAATATTCATATTAATGATCAACATGTGCAACAAGTTAGCTCGGCGAAATATCTTGGAATGTACATTGATTCAAACCTGAAATGGGATCTTCACATTGATAACATGGACAAAAAATCCCTGAGCAAGATTGTACCAGTGGAGACACTCAAACTTCTCTACAATGCTGTAATACCACCTGTATTTTGATTATGCTGATGTAGTGTATGATAATGGTTTAAAAACAGATCTTGACAGGCTTCAGAAACTTCAAAACAGAGCTGCAAGATTAATATTGGGGTCGTCATTTAAAACTAGCAGGAATGACATGTTTAAAAAGCTGGGGTGGTTGTCACTTCACAATAGACGTAAAATGCATTAATGTATAATGCTCTTCAAATGTCTAAATGGCCTGGCCCCCAATTATGTAACTGAAAAATTCAAACTCAATAGTGATTTCCATTCTTACAATACAAGAAACGCCAGAGACATAGTAATGGAGAAAACAAAAAAACAAAATTTTAACAATAGTTTTAGAATATCAAGTACCGAACTTTGGAATGAACTCCCACAAGACTTAAAAAGCTGCTCGACAATTGGGTCTTTTAAGAACAAGGTGCTTAACCATTATTTGTCAAAGGTACAGATTGAGTAACTGACTAGCTGTTTACCACTCTATTGACTATATTCAATAGCCTATGTTGTATCTCTAGTTACAATTTGTATATTTTAGTTTTGTATTATATATTTTATATTGTCGTATTTGAATGTATGAACATGTGTGAGTGAGTGTGGGCGATTCGGCCACCATAAATAGTACTTGTACTAAGTGTGTCACCGAATTAAAATAAATTTTTTGACTTTACTTGTGGTAAAAAAATTTAACATCAGTGTCAATCCTAGCTGGCACAAGTTGTGGATAATATTGTTCGGTTTTGTACAGAATCACCATGTTGGTTTACAACGATCGCGGCTGGTTGATATGGTGTTTATGCATACATACCTCCATTGACCCATTCATTTTGTGAATGAGGATTTGGGGAAGTGGATGTGTGCGTTTTTTAAATTTTGGTAATGTTGTTTGTGCCAAAGGTTCTAGAGTTGAGCACTCTATGGTTTAAAAAAAAACAAACAAACTAAATCCATGTTCTTCTGTTAATGCTTGCGGACATACATGTATTGTTTCGGATCTGGTGCAACGCCGAATGCACTACAGAAATTGAACTTTATTAAATGCAGTGACCCAGGCTGCATTGATTATGCCATTCACGTATACATAACCCAATGCAACAATTTTTCAGAACAGAGATTTGTGTTTGTGATATATGTTTCCCATTTTCAAGAATGTGGTTGTTATTTACAATGGAATAAACACCCTGCCTTGGTCGATTTGAACGGACACACTGTCGAAGGAAAATGAGAAAACTTTCCTTTGAATGCTCTGCATGTACATTTAAGATCCAGAACCATTGAAGAAAGTCCGTCAGCGGGCAACAATGCATGATAAGCTGAAGGTGACAGTTCTGGCCTCCTAGGCATGGATCCTTTTAAGAACACATACGAATATGATATTAAATCCATTATCCACACCTCCACATACACAATTTTTAAAGGAAGAAGATACTGGTATTGCCAGAAAAGAGTCAAATGTCTGCCTATGGAATAAACAAGCACATCGCGTGTAAAAGATTTTTCTCATCAACGCAAAGTTACTCATACTCTAAAGGCAGCATTGTGCGAGCACGTAGGGGGAAGGTCTGATACGAATACTTTCTTAAATGGATAACAGGGGGAAACATGAAGCATCCAACGAGTTACAAATTAGCACCAGAGTGAATGTTAAAGATTATACTAAGAGCTATCGACCCACTGCAAAAAATGTAAAACAAGATATTTAGGTCTTTAGGCATTTTGAATAAATAAAAGAATATTCTATCCCTAAGTGCAAAAGTCAATGTATATATAATTGAAAAATACTTTCATACATAAATTATGGAATTTTAGTTTGGGGTTAAAAACATAGCGAGATTTTAAAACTGCAGAAGAAAGCAGTCGGAATAGTTACGTGTTCCAAATATTATTCACACACAGTATTATTATTTAAAACTCTTCGAACGCTCAAAATAAATGAAATCTTCACCATTTCCAAATACAAATTTTATCATCATTATATTAATAATAAACTCCTCATTAATCTTCAGCAATTACCTTTCAGGAGCAATCAAGAATTACAAAGCTGTAATACGAGACAAAACCAAGACTTATCCATCAATAGATATAAATATAGCTATGTTAAGAATTGTTTGAGGTTCGACATACCTGGCACAATAAATAAAACGCCCACCCCAACAAAAGGTAAATTTTATACAATTAGCTACCAAGATTTACTAGATATGTAAATAATCTCTTCATAAATGATTACGAGGAAGACTGTGTCATACCCAACTGTTACATATGTTCAGGGTACTAGAGTGCCAGTTTAATTTATTGTTCTGTTTAATTCATATTACTATATTATCCTCAATGGGGTAATATCTCATTTTATTGTAGTATTCATTTATGCCTATATTTGTTTGAAATTTTGAATATATTGTAGTGAGGGCCAGGCAGTGTTGAGCCCTCGGGCTCAACGTCCGGACTTTTGGCATAATGTCAAAACGCTGGCTCGGGGTGCGAGAGGTCCCGGGTTTGATACCCGGCTGGACCACAACATTGGTGTCAGAGTGAACACGAACTCACGCCAACAGGCTGCGGTGGCTGAGGGTGGTTCGTCGTTGGGCTCGGCCAGCTGGGAGTCAGAGGGACAACGGCTGGTGGGGTTGTACTCGTCGTGGCTGGGAGCCAGGGAGGCAGACTGTGGGGTCAGTTCGGTGCTATCACTGGGCATTCCTTGGTCCTTGGGAGAAAAGGGAAAGGAGTGTAGTGAGGGCCAGGCAGTGTTGAGCCCTGGCGTTCAACGTCCGGCCTTTTGACGTGATGGCAAAACATTGGCTCGGGGTCGATACCCGGCAGGACCGCAACAATATGTAAGCCATCTGTATAATGTAATTGTTGTGACAAGAAAAGGGTGGCCCTCATGAGAGCGACAAATATTTGTCTAAATGAGGGTTTTTCTAACTGGATATGAAATATGCTTGAAACATACTCTGTACAATTTGGTTGGATTAACATATCCTGAATCCCGCCTCCCATTATCGTAGGGATAAAGCCCAAAGCCCCAAACAAAAGATATTTACCCCCAGGTTTATAAGTGAGACAAATGTAGCAAAACAAAATTGTCTCTTCTGTCAGAAATGATCTCTTATGACTATTATTTTGGTATGTTCAAGTGACTATTATTACGAAGTCTCTTAACATAGGCATGAGGTCTCCAAGTCAGGACTTATGTATCAAATGCACTGAGCATGAACTCCTTGACCATGATTGTGAAAATGTGATAATTCTCAACATAAGGAGAATAGGAACAAAATATAGTTCTGTGCCAAACAAATACTGCAGATCACACCAGCAAGTAAAATATAAGGAACCACCTGTGCACTGCGCACCAAGAAGCCAACGAGTGGAGAGATCCTCCTAGTTCCCCTAATTAATAGATAGTTGTTTCTCTGGTAAAAATATACCAGTGGTTCTGATAAACACCGTTTATTGATGCGAATCTTTCCAACAAAAGCTAGAATTCTTAAATTAATATTTATATTATATAAGCTGAACAAATTTCCATTTTAATCTATGGCGCCTTGCTACAATTTCTTCACAGACCTTGTTCTCCATGAACTACTCAAGCAATCCAGGGAACTTATGTGTCAATAAATTATATTCACCGGTCCATGATTACATTCAAACGCAACTTCGATTCACAAATACCCATTCATTCCCCTCTGATTCTTCTAATGTTGCCCCGGGTTATTGATTAGTGTCCCACGAAATTGTTTAGCAAAAGCAGATACACTGGAACCAAATAGCCCTCTGGTGGCGCCAACACAGTCTTATGACGTAAGCTTTTGCTTCAGGTGAATTATCCACACGCCAAACTTGTCATGGCGCTTGGATAAACGATGGCCTTCATTTGACACGGAAATGACCATCTATAATAAAACTGAGCGGTCCTTTTATTTCTGGCTCGATTTTTACCTATTTATGTGCGCAACCACATTTTAAACAATGAAATGAATCAACAAAAATGTAATGCCTTTGAAAACACATTTGCAGGTGTCCTTGAAAATTAAAAGATTTACGAAAGGTTTACCTTAAGAGCTTATTTTCCGTAACTTGATATCTATTAGACAATGGTTAAAAACAATATATACCAAGGCATGCAGTTTGAAGAATAGATAATTATGGGGGAAAATCACCTAAAAAGAACAATGTTTACTGAAATGAGGTGGATTTAGAAACAAAGCCTCGTTTGGAATTGTCCACATCCAAGATTATGCTATTCTTTAGTGAGTGGACATATACAATTTTCATGCATCTCAACCGTCCAAAGTATCACTGAACCAGGCGAACATGAAAGTGATATTGCTGGGTAGATGGTCATGTTGCCCAATGTAGATAGCGCATGCTCAGTCATATGCTGGCCATACTACAAGGTCACGCCATCTAAAGATGCCACGGCTGGTGTTGTAAAGACGTGATAACCTACAATGGTAGTTAACATAGGATTTGATGGCAGAACGCCGTAAGTACGCAGATACACTTTCTGCCATCAATTCTGTGGTACTGATGGCAGAAAATGGTATATCTAAAAAAATTCTCATGGTGTCCACATTACTAAAAGGCACTTGAAGTCATATATTGCCACATTTTGTACTTGTTTTATACAACAACATAGAACAAGGAAATTTGCAGATCAGATATAAAACTTGCAAATGGCAAACAATAATGCTTCAAATGCAGTTCCTGGAGAAAGTGTTAGAGTGCAGTTACAGTTTTTGCCATCAAATGGCAGTGCATCATCAGTGATTTCAATGTCAGAGTGTAAGAGTATGGACACGAGCATTGCTAACTTAAGTATTCTTGCATATACAAAACATAAATTGTCAATATGCACCCCATCTGATTAGTAGAAGCCCTGGACTGCAGTATTATATTTTGTAATTTAACCTGAGTTCATTTATTAAATGATCAGCAGCACAAAATCACGTTATGGCCACAAATTTGATAGAAACATATGTCAGCTGCATGTACAATTTACATCATTAAGGACAGTCCAAATATACAATGTGATCCTACCATGAATGACTCAAGGGCAACTCAGTTCCACACTAAATGTTTTGACGTAGACCGTATCAGTGTGGTTATACTGGCAGTAATGTCAGCATCGATATTAACGACAGTTTAAACACTATGCATGTGTCTATGTAACATGGAATATTTTTTCTTATTCACACCAATGGTAATGATGACATGAAGGTGGCTACAGATTGTGTTGTCTCGAATCTTCCTCGCCAACGATTAGCAAAAGAATCAGAAGAAGTCATTCAACTAATTTTATATTAACCAAATGAAGCAGGGCTTTTGTAATCGAACTAAAGGAACTGAACGTCGCAAGTTGGGGATTTATGGTCTGAATGAAGAGATGGCATTCTCCCATAGTAACCCATGATGAAACACAAGCGTTCCCAACATATGTGAAAAACGATTGTATGACTGAAATGAAATACAAAAGAGTAACTAAAAAAATTCTTGGGTGAATTACCATAGCAGCGCAATGTTGAAAGTGAACAAAATGGAGACGAAACAGCTGCTCCAAGCACGCTTAACCAAGTAGGTTTTTGACAAAAACCAAAAATTCTACATGACCGTGTCATGGACATTTTATATTTTTCTGAATGTGCACATTTCTGTCAAAATACAAAGGACTACATATCCTTTCGTGAATACCATACAATCCCAAGGCACGATGTTAAAATATTGTATTTAAGTTTATGCAAATAAACTAATTCCGAAAATGGCCAATGTACATTTTCAAGAGTGCAGGGATGTCCTTCCCTGGGGGTAAAAGAACAGCAACACACCAGGTACAAGGCAAGAGGGCAAAATCAGCGCAAGAACATTTTAAAAGGTACTCAATGTGTTCTTCATTTCCTTTACTCTTCTGATAGGGCATAAGTAATACGTAATAGTTGTTGGCCTAAAATGTATTTTCCGAAATAGCAGCAACGCAGACACATACACATAAGAGCCCCTTAACCACTTAAATGGCACAATACTGAACAATGCAATAATGTGGGCCAAAAATCGCCAGCATTGATGAGGGAGATTTCCATACTTTCCCAACTGTAAAATAAATATTGCAGTCTGGTTCTATACTGAAAAAACATCAGCGCCTATTAGTTGTGTAGCAAAATCAAACTAGCATAATTGTTCAATGGGGCACAGGTCAGGAGATTGGAAACATTTTGACATTTGGATCTGGAAAAATAGCCTAGGGTGTCGCAGGAACCATTCGACAAGTGTTGGAATGATCTCATCCACACAATGCTGGCCTGTTAGAGTGTCTTATACCCCAACTGTTGCCGTGATTGTCACGACATCATGAGGTTGTCTATGCCAAAACAGTCATATTCCACCATGCATGTGTTCAAAATCTGTCTGGGGGCACACATTTAACCTGTCTTCCCCTACCATAGAATTTAAGGCAAACATTATGACTAGTCTGACCACATCAAAGGCCTTAAACAATGAGTTGATGGAAAAATATCAATGTTCTTTTATCTATCCCGGAGGAGCTGCTCAGTCAGGATGGTTAAGGATATGCTGCAACTCAATGGCTTACAAATAGTTACGATTATACAGGAAGACCAAACTCCTCGAAGTGAACGCAGTGGTACATATGTAAAATGTCCGTATAAAATTAATTACCTCAGCTGCAAAAGTATTAACTTCACACCCAACACTGAATTTTTCGCAATTGGCCACTTAAGATTTTATTCATATCTTTTACAATGGCGTTGGAATCGAAACATTCACCAAATAGTAAATGTCACACTGCCTAAATATTTGATTAGCAGGGTTCTTTTGGAGTTAGCACACATGAAAAATTGACTGTGAGGAAAACAACGAAGACGGCTGTTCATCGATATTTAGCTGCTTTGACTTCTAGCTGCCTGTTTTAACAGAGGCACTCTTTCCCTTCCCATGCTTCCATTATAATTTTGTATTTATGTCTACGTAGGTTGACAAGTGAACCAAGGTGGGGAAGAGACATAATTTTTTCTCTGCAGTAAAACATGAATTTTATGCTTCTGCATTTTAAGTAGGTCTATTGAAAATGTCTCCCTGTAGTTGCATTTTCTCATCATACCTTTTTGTGTAGTAATTTCGTCATCATACCAGACATAAGGCTTACCACGTATGCTTTCCTTATGCCTCTAATGCTTCCTAGAGACATGAAATACACATGTTGCTGGATCACCCTACCACTATGTATTTGGATTACCCATTCAAGTTGTACCGTTTCTATTGTTCTATATTATTTTGTTAAATAAAAATATTTTGCTTCCGACAATTATGGGGTAATATAGGCTTGGGCAAAGTTACATGTTGATTAATAGGCTCCGAAACATGTTGAGTAGTTACCTGCTGAAGAGCCTTTAATTTATTTGGGCTAATACAGCCTATGTCAAAATTTTACAGAGGAACGTGTGCAACATGGACAACAGTACTTCCATATGTATACAGGTTAGACAAGGACAGGTTAGCTTATGGAGAGGGAAGAGGTCGGACTGCAGAATAGGGTCATGACTACTGGGAAGTGGTTCTTGGCAAAAAGGTACAAATACAATATTTAAATATATAATACAATTAGTTATTTGAAGCCCCCTCGCCCCATCCTGTTATTGGGACTCTATTGTTCCATTATTATCCTTGCTATATTTTAGGTCTAGTCCAAAAATAAATAAACAAAATGAGGCTCCTGGGGCGTGCACCACCTATATATGAAGCAAATATAATAAGTTGTATCGTATTTTGTCTTGTGGTGATCTGTGTTTCCAATGTACTGTGCTAGTCATGGTTGTGGCGCTGCCCCGAATGTAAAATCACGCAGAGCACTTCTTGAGATCCCTAAATCTCAATTAGTTGGGCAGGCGGAACCGTTCTGTCTCCTGTTCTATGTTTGGTGTATGTATGTGTGTTCTTTTTGTATTTCTTGCATGCCTTCACTCAACAGAAATAGGGATTCTCTTCAAACATTGTTAAAGTAGTGCAATACTCTACCGGCAATTTTGTCAGGTGGAATAAGTGACATTTTGTAATTTTTAAATTATGTAAATGTGGGTGAAAGTGCTTGCCTGCATGATAACCAATGATTACTAATGTAGATGCAGTTACGTGTAAATTTCTATAAATTGCATACTAGATGAACTTCAAACTAGGTAAAATTTTACCTTGGTTTAGCCTCAATGAACATTTTCAAATGACTATTCTCCAATAATTTTAGCACTTTTCAAAAAAAAAAAAAAAAAGAAAAAAAAAAATTCTCGTGTGGAAAACAATACACAGTGTTCTTTCAACCTAGTTGTCCTTTGGGCCTTTAAACTTTTAGATAAAACATTTAGGGACGTGGAACTTATTTGAATCTGAAAACAATGTCATCTGAGGATTGGCAGGTGTGTTACACTGCTCTCTTGGTATATGTATAAATTGCAGCACTTAGCACCTGCTTTGTAAGGCCTGGCGTGCATAACCGTAGAAAATCACATATATTTAGGAAGCATTATTATCATTTTTTACTGTTATCAACATTTGAAATTTCAGAAGGATAGCCACGTCCTGACGTGGGGCACTTCATAATATCTATATAAAACGAAGGAAGACGACCCAAAGACACAAAAGCAGAAACAATGATTCCAGAGGATAAAAGAAAAACTGATCTCTTCATATATGTATTAATTGCACCACTTAACACCTGCGTTTTAAGACTTTTTGTGCATTACCTTACAACAATCGCATATTTGAGAAGCATTATAATTATTTTTACTCATATATAAATTCGAAATTTCCGAAGGATAACAAGATATCCCATCCCCCCTGACGTAGAACTCTTATAATATTCATATACAAGAGAGGAAGATGATCCAAAGACACAAAAAAGAAACAATGAAACATTATTATTATTTGTTACTCTTACCTACGTTTGAAATTTCAGAAGGATAAGACGATGACATCTCTTCCGACTTGGAACACTTCATAATATCCATATGCAACAAAGGAGGAAGATCCTAAGAAACAGAACAGAAACAGAAGCCATGATTTCAGAGGATAAAAGGATAACTGATCTCTTAATATATGTATAATTTGCAGCACTTAACACCTGCTTTGTAAGGGTTCTTGTGCATTACGTTACAACAATCACATATATTTAAGAAGCAATATCATTTTTTACTCTTATCACCATTTGAAATTTCAGAAGGATAGCACGATAATGTCCATCCTGAGGTGGGACACTTCACAATATCCATATAAAACAAAGGGAGAAGACCCAATGAAACCACAGCAGAAAAAAAACCCAATGATTTCAGAGGATAAAAGCAAAACTGATCTCTTGACACATGTATTAATTGCAGCACGTAACACCTGCTTTTTAAGACTTTTTGTGCATTACCTTACAACAATCGCATATTTGAGAAGCATTATTATCATTTTTACTCGTATTTAAATTTGAAATTTGCAAAGGATGACAAGATATCCCCCCTGACGTTGAATTCTTCATAATATCCTTATACAACAGAGGAAGAAGATCCAAAGACACAAAAAAGAAACAATGAAACATCATTATCATTTTTTACCCTTATCTACATTTATAATATCAGCAGGATAAGACGATGATATCCCTTCTGACTTGGAACACTTCATCATATCCGTATGCAATACAGGAAGAAGATCCAAAGAGACAGAACAGAAACAGAAACTTGGATTTCAGAGGATAAAAGGAAAACTGATCTCTTGATATATGTATAATTTGCAGCACTTAACAACTGCTTTGCAAGGCTTCTTGTGCATTACCTTACAACGATCACATATATTTAAGAAGCATTATCATTTTTTACTCTTATCAACATTTGAAATGTCAGAAGGATAGCAAAAAGATGTCCGTCCTGACGTGGGACACTTCATAATATCCATATAAAACAAAGGAAGAAGACCCAAGAAACAGAAACAGAAACAGAAACCATGATTTCAGAGGATAAAAGGAAAACTGATCTCTTGATACCTGTATTAATTGCAGCACTTAACACCTGCTTTTTAAGACTTTTTGTGCATTGCCTTACAACAATCGCATATTTGAGAAGCATCATTATCATTTTTTAATCGTATTTATATTTGAAATTTCCCAAGGATGACAAGATATCCCTCCTGACGTAGAACTCTTATAATATCCATATACAACAGAGGAAGAAGATCCAAAGTTACAAAAAGAAACAATGAAACATTATTATCATTTTTAATTTCAGAAGGATAAGACGATGATATCCCTTCTGACTTGGAACACTGCATTATATCCATATGCAACACAGGAAGAAGATCCAAAGACACAGAACACAAACAGAAACCGTGATTTCAGAGGATAAAAGGAAAACAGATCTCTTGACACATGTATTAATTGCAGCACTTAACACCTGCTTTTTAAAACTTTTTGTGCATTACCTTACAACAATTGCATATTTGAGAAGCATTATAATCATTTTTACTCGTATTTACATTTGAAATTTTCAAAAGATAACAAGATATCCCTCCTGACGTAGAATTCTTCATAATATCCATATACAACAGAGGAAGAAGATCCAAAGACACTAAAAAGAAACAATGAAAAAAAAATTATTATCATTTTTTACCCTTATCTACATTTATAATTTCAGAAGGATAAGACGATGATATCCCTTCTGACTTGGAACACTTCATTATATCCATATGCAACACAGAAAGAAGATCCAAAGACACAGAACAGAAAAAGAAACCTGGATTTCAGAGGATAAAAGGAAAACTGATCTCTTAATATATGTATAATTTGCAGCACTTAACACCTGCTTTGTAAGGGTTCTTGTGCATTACCTTACAACAATCGCATATTTGAGAAGCATTGTAATCATATTTACTCGTATTTACATTTGATATTTCCCAATGATGACCAGATATCCCCTCCTGATGTTGAATTCTTCATAATATCCATATACAACAGAGGAAGAAGATCCAAAGACACAAAAAAGAAACAATGTAATATTATTATCATTTTTACCCTTATCTACGTTTGAAATTTCAGAAGGATAAGACGATGATATCACTTCTGACTTAGAACACTTCATAATATCCATATGCAACACAGGAAGAAGATCCTAAGACACAGAACCGAAACAGAAACCGGGATTTCAGAGGAAAAAAGTAAAACCCATCTCTTGATATATGTATAAGTTGCAGCACTTAGCTGCTTTGTAAGGCTTCTTGAGATTTTCTTACAACAATCACATATATTTAAGAAGCATCATCATTTTTTACTGTTATTCACATTTTGAAATTTCAGAAGGATAACATGATGATATCCCTCCTGACGTTGAACACTTCTTAATATCCATATACAACAGAGGAAGAAGATCGAAAGATACAAAAAAAAAAGAAACAATGATTTCAGAGGATAAAAAGAAATAAAGATATATGGAATGGGCTATAAGGAAAAGAATTGTGAATCTTTTTGTGGCACAAAAATATGCAAGTACGATTGAAGTACTAAAATATGTTTGTGTTTGTGTCTAGAATAAATATAAATAGTGACCAAGGACGATGCAAATTGCTTTCCGATCTTCCCTTAGAACAGCCAGGGTTTAGGACAAGATAAAATTTCATAGTTATTGGTGGTAATATAGAGATTGTGACAGAGTAAAACGTGTTACATAAATTCGGCAATTGATAGCATGATGCAGGAAAGTAATGTAAATAATTCAAGCTAAAGCAATCTGTAAGGTTTTAATCTTTTAAGTTAACACAAAATGTGAAGTTTACATTACTTGTCAACGCAAAACACACCACCTTTTGAACAATTTTGGTTATCGCAAATCAAAAAGATTTTTTTTAATAAAATACAGAATGGAAACATTCTGTCCATCTGTGACGATTCTTAAGTTCTCATCTCTTAGTACTGGAGATTGAAGATGGCTTGCTGGAGGTGATATCCGATTTTGAATGAACAGAAACCTAAAATACATATCATCGTGTGTACTTTACTCCAATGCGATTTTTACAACGAAAATGTGAATATATGTCGTGTGTGGTAGAAACATATCTTAAACAGTTATATGTATCTGGCCTGTGCATGCTTCGAAACTTCATCTTAGGTCAGAAGTATTTAAGCAGACTTGATAGAATAATTACTTTCATTGGTTTTCTTTTCTTTTATAATCATACTACTATGCGGTTCACGCACATTAAGAAGTGAGTGAACCGCAAGTTAGTGTTAACCATACCTGTCATTGATGACACAAACACAACCTCCAAAATTTCACCATAAATTTTTGATAAATTTAATATCTATAGAACAACAAGAACCTGTGTACATTTATTATATAACGTAGGATTTGTTGAGTAAGATGAGGTTCAAGAGTTTTTGCACCAAAGTAAAAGCCAGTTAATGCCTTTTCGGTGCAAGGGGTAATCGTGCAGAACAGGAATATTTTGCCAACGCTACCAGCATCATGAGGTTGCTTTGAAAATGCTCAGTTCAGCAGGACACAGTCCCCTTGGGGGTGAAAATGTTTGCTTTATGAGTTGGAGATTACTTTTGCTGGAACACGGATGAGATGCTGAAAAAACACCAGGAATAAGCACGTCTGAACTATCACTGACGACACACTGGCCGTTCTGGTGGCAACAGAATATGTTTGTGTCTGCCCCCTTGCTGTCTTTTTCAAGAGGAGGCCAAGATGCCTGCCCAATCGCTAAGAGGGAGAAATTTAATGTGTTTTTTCCTAGTACACCGCCCTCCATACAAAAGAGTAGAGCAATGATTTTTTGTTTTTGTTTTTTTTTTCACAGAAATAATTTGAAGTACTGAATAAGTTTACTGCTTCTTTGACTTTTAAGTTTTTCGATAATATCACGAAATATATAATGCATGTACAGTACTACACAACCTGCATCGTGTAACTTTCATCCTTTGTTTTCAAATACCTTGAATCTAGATTTTAGTTACAATATCAGGAATGCTGTCCATGTTCCTTACATTTCGCACTAAAAATTGTGATCTCGAGTAAGATAACCGAAAAAGTACTCTGCATTTTCCTCAAAATAAGAATAATTTGTATATTATAGGAAAGAAATATATATCTTTGCTTTCAGTATTCCTGTTTCAAGGGTACAATCCTTTTTCACTCCAAAGATTTTTGATATCTTGCCTCAAGAAAAGTTTCCTCATATTTTTCTTGAAACAAGATTTAAAAATCTTGGGGAGTACGTCGATAGCTGGTTCCATTAGCATGAGTCTTTATACGTGGCGACCCTTCAAAAATTGATGTTGGATGTAAAACAATGTAAAGTAATTCAGTTGTGCCTCAGATCCCCCCCCCCCCCCAAGCCTAAAGTTCACTTTACATTGAAAATTCGGCCATCCCGAATGTGATATACCCACTGTTTTTAACGCTGTAGTGGTCCTCAACTTTCTAATCACATCCATACATGACTGAACGATTCGCAGTACTGTCAAATAAAGAGCGTTAACCATAAAAATTGACACTGTGTTTTTATTTTTGTATTAAGTATTTATAGACAGGTTTCGGAGTATGTGTATATATTTCCATGTCTGTCATTCTAAACTCGCCCATACCTACCCATGTGACACCCAATAGTTCCCAACATATGTGTGGAAATATGAGGTACCCATATGTTTAATATTACATACATGTAGTGAATTACCTCCTTTTTCCATATTTATATCAGATTGATGCTCAATATCAATAGTAGTTTTACAAATTAAGTAGACCTTAGTACCTTACAAAAACCATTGTTAAATTGGGCAATAGGCGTGCAACTAATTGACATTGGTCTTGAGGGGCTCCCATTAGGTACCAGATAGAGTGAGCCTAGAATATAGGAGGATTGTCACAAAATTTTGTTAGCCTTGGACGGGGCGAGGGGGTCAAATAATACGAAGGCTGAGATTGCACCAAATTGCACCATTCAATCCCCCAACAATCAAAAATGTTCTGGGAAGGACCCAGACCCCATTTTAAATATAATAATATATTGAATACGGTCAGCTTTATTTTCATTTTTGGTTCATGCTGGTATTATAACTATCACTTTATATACACGTTTATAAGTGTACTCAGAATGATCCACAAATAATCAACTTAAAGCATCAGATTAAAAAATAAACCAAGGCTGTGGTGCGTGGGCTGGCCAAGCCCCCTTATATCTTTTCATTAAAAGATGGATACGTTGGCAATCACATGTACTACCAGAGGTGAAATAAAATGTGAGGGCTTATGAGGTGTTCGCTGTTAAGACTGAACTTATCTGTCGGCATTTTGAGTTCTTTTCATGTTTCCCTAGTAAAGCTGGGTTTTTTTTGTGTGTTTTTTTGTTTTTGGAATTTTGTCCATACTCTGATCCTTCATATGTTTTCCATCTGTCTCAGTGTATTGAGGAGACAAAAAACCTAAAGGGAGAACAACTGCACCTTTGTACATTTCCATCAGACCTACCTGAAGGTTTTACACTGAGTAGCAACAACAACCACACCCCTCTTCCCCTGCAGGTACAGTTTTGTAGTGTCAAAATTTTCAACCATATCACTGCTTATGGCCATATGTATGTACATAAAATAGACTACAGGCATGGTATATGTCTAGTAGATAGCTTTGTAACATGCCTTGTTGTATTTGGAGTGATTAATCGATGCGACCATACTGCCTTCTTGCTTGGATTAATAGAGATTATAGTAGATATAACTACTGTAGTCATAATTTGTAACAGCTGTTGAGTGACCTATAGAAGTAGTCTTGGTGATGATCAATGTGTGTGTATATGTATTATGTATACTTGTATATTCTGTCTCTGTAGAAAGAGACTCTTGACATTCAAATCTGTAAAATATCTACAATTACTTGGGAAATTTTTACCTATTATCAATATGTACTGAGGCCGAAACAAAATAGTTTTGTGTCTTATAACCTGAGCAACCAGCCCACCTACCAACCCTCTTTCCATTCTAAATTTACTAACCTACCTGTTTTAAACATTGCTTTGTAATATTAAAAGCTACCGACTGACGCATTATGTTTCCCCATAAATTAAAAACAAAATTTGGAAAGGACCCTACCTAATGACCCAATTTTTTTTTTTAAAAAGTCTGTTTAGGGAAACACAGGTACATTATTTTTTTACCTTAAAATCGTGTCCCATTCATAAAGTCATAAAGTGTGGGTGGGGGTTAGTAATAAACACCATCCGTCTATCCGTCCATTTATGCATGCATTTTGTCTGGGCAATTTCCCTAAAAGTAAAAGAAATGTCAATATCAGTTAGCTTTTCTCCTTTCAATGGGCATACACCACTGCTCCACATGGCTTTAACACCAAGTAGCCATTTACTAACAACATAGGGGTAGAAACTCGTGTAGTAGAACTTTTGTCTTGTAGGATAATACAAAGTGGGAAGTGATTATAGAATCGCTGCCCTAGTCAAAACCAAGATACAGAAAACAAAATGCAGGCATTACAGCTACATGTAGAGCAACTGGAAGAAGAAAACAAAACATTGAGAAACGGAAAATTGACTTTGTAAGAAAAACCAAGAAATCCCTGCCCAAGTCAAAACCACGATTCAGCCATCGCAACTATATGTAGAGGACCTAGAAGATAAAAACAAAACATCGAGAAACAGAAGTATGACTTTAAACGAAAAACACAGATCCTTAACATGCACAGTAGAAGAGCTGAAAGAGGCAAATTCTAAAAAGACAATCACAAGATGGAAATTATTGGGGACGGTACATGTAAAATAAAAGTCGAAGACATACCAAAGGAAATTGAAGAAACCAACATTACTAGAACTGCAAGATAGTTAGAAACAGAAACAAAGTGCACAATTTGGTTGTACTAGTGAAGCTTTGGCATCCAATGCATCATTTGTAAGCAGTGTAAAACAAGTAGAAGGGAAGTACAGAGATTTGAACAAGAGGGAGAGCCATTTCCCTGATAAAGTAACTGACTATCTTGAGTCAAAATATATTTATCCAGTCAAAATACCAACGGTAGTTGCCAGAAACCTTCAGTATCAGCTTGCACTTCCACTTGCAAGACGCCAACGGCTAACTTGATTCATCAAGAAAATGCTGATCATTTAAATGCAGAATTACAAGCATCACCAAGTATGCTTCAATATGAATACCGCGAGTAAGCTGGACAGCCAAAATGAAATCCTACAAGAGAAAGTAAGTCAACTAAGGGTTGTCAGAAAAAGGTTAACTATAAAGGAATCATATTGGAGAATCCAAAACAAAGCACCTCCAGTATCTGATTTAAAAAATAACCAGGCAGCTTTAAAGGATGCTAAAGAGAAATTACAAACGTTCAAAACAACTTGAACAATTTAAAGTGCAGTATATAGATGCTTTGAATAAAGTTGAATCATTTCAAGCTGAGCTCGCTTCTTACAGGGAAGAGAATAGATACTTGCATACTTTTGGTTGATAATAATTTGAACGAACTAGAACTCTTTGACAGAGAATCTAGTCAGTATTGTACTGACACGTGTATGTGTTTTTACAAACCGTTGGAGAGCAAAGCGGCACTAAGCGAAGTTGGAAATGTCATTACATCAGTTTTAAATCTGGCAGGACGGGGGGGGGGGGTGCAATGAAACCCCTTCATAAAACGACCGTTACTGATATGAACTTGGAGAGACTCTCCTTGAGTCAAACATAGGTAGCTGTAATATGTCCAAAGAGGAAGCAACCTGTATACTCACTGATGAGACCTCCAAAGGTTGAAATAAATTTTGTGATTGCCATGCTGGAGGTAAAACGGGAAAGATTTGGATTTTGGGTCTGAGAGACTTAATTTCAAAGTCAGCAGGCGATATACTATGGCAACATTCAAGTATATATACTTTCCCATATCACACAGCACAGCCACAATGAGTGATAAAGTCAAGTGAGGAGCATCGCAGAACAAAAATTACCAATGGTGGTAGAGGTTTTCAGGGTATGCCAGAAGAGGACCAAGCAGCAGTTAGTCATCTTCACAATTTTTTCTGTGGGCTGCACGGATTAGTGCACCTAGCAGAAGCAATTCTGCAAACTGACCAAGCTCTATCAGCAGATACCACACAAGGACACAATTTTACAAAAGCAACCGAGTCATCAGCAGCAAGGGTAACAAGAACTGCTTGCAAAGCTTTTCCTAGAATGGGTGATGAGATGAGTGGTTGGTGCCCATAAACACTTTCTGGATTTTGTGAAACCTTTTCTCTCACAAGGGTTCAAGTGTCCACCCACACAACATAACTTAGGCAATCGCTTCAACATTCTATTTAGCAACGCAGCTGTGGTGTACTTTTTGCATACAAAAATGAGAGACGTTCTTCACACATGTACTATTTCACAGAATGACCCTTTGAATCTTCTTCTGCAAGCCGTTTCCAGAGACTTAGCAACAGAGGCCAGCAAAGGTGGTACAAAGGCATTGTGACTTGCGAGTTCTCTTGGCACAGTACCCATTTGATATATATTGCAAAGGAAAGATATTCACATTATGGAAATGAATCGTCATTACACTAAACTGGTTCTTTTTTTTTCCCAAGAGGCTACTTGCAATATATCACAGTTTATGAGGGGCTAAATCATTACATTCGCTGATGCTACCAAACTGCCACACCCATACGTCAAGCTTTGCTTCTAGAAGCACCATGTGATAAAACTATCAAATCCATTTTGTGTATCTTGTTACCTGCAATAGGTAAGGTCTGCCAGCATTTGTATGCTGATCAAATTACCAGGAGGAAAAGGGCATGAGCCCATTCAAACTCTTCATAGTGTCACTATTTCTGTCCCTAAAGCAAACAGATTTTGAGAAACTATTTTTGGTCTTTTCAATCATTTATTGAAAGTACGTCCATATATATCTACGATCCCGACAGAGGCCTACATAATGTTTTGGCTGATTACAATCTGACTGCAAACAGGCTACGGTACTGCGAAACTGATGAACAGAAATATCTAATACCTATGGTTATAAAAAATGTCTGTGTCCAAAGTGAGGGAACAATTCCAGCAGAGAGAAAAAGGAAATAGAAAGGCACCATTGAAACCAAAACTTTAAAGGCAGGAGACGTAAAGCAAAAAAGAATACAAGAAGAGATACACACAACCAATTTGATAGACTATGGCCTTTGGTAATCTGAAGTAGAAGCACAGGAACTGTATAAGATGTTACCATCTAATACATATAAGGTTAAGGTATTACTGCTCAGACTAAGTTCAGACAAGATGTGTTTAAACGAGGATAAACTGACAATACCCTGTTCCATGTGTCCAAAACGGTGAAACCATTATCTGTGGAACAGCTCACTACAAACCTGAAGGCCCCTTCTTGTTCATGCTAGAAGGAAGCATTTGATGCAGACCACACTGTTTCAGTATTACTACAGCATATTGTTTTACATACATTTAAGATAGAGGAGGGTCTAAAAGATTACGAGGGAAAAGTTATTTCACAGGTAACTCCTTTAGAAAAACCCAGCCGTTATTCGCTTATTGAGATAATGTTTATAGCAAGAAGCAATGTAAAATTGCTTATGTTTGCATTGGAGTTGCTCTCTTTTCATGTACATGTCCAGGTTTGTCCTGTGGAAAGGTTATGTTGTTGATTGCAACTCTATATCTGTGTCAGGTTCTAGTATTCAAGGAATGGCATAATTTCAAATAGGAAGAGGATCCATTCATATATATATATATATATATATATATATATATATATATACATACAAGCGGGGAGAGGATATGGCAGCCAACAACTTGTGTATTTTCGTTAATGTACGTATATTGTGCCTATAGATAGATTATATGTTACATTTGGTTCATAAAAATATTGAAACATCAGTTTTACAGCAGATTTGTAGGTGTGTATAACGTACTACTGACACGGCAGGAGAAAACGGGGAAAATGGACAAATAGACATTTTAAAGGTCCACAATAACTGTAGCATACCATATTTTTTAGAAAAAAAATGACATGGACTGGTTACTATGACTTCACTGGTTAAAATGATATGATATGATTATTATTTTTTTGTTCAAATATAGCCTGATATCACTACTTTGTACAACCATCTCATTACTGGTATGCAATTGGCAATATCAATTAAATTTTGCTCTGTTCCCACAGGTCTCTGTGTCCTCATTTTTACTATAACCAAATCAGCAATGTCATTGAACAAAATTTAGACAGTTGTTTTAGGCCTCCATCGATCTCGGTTATTAACGTTTCAGTGTATTCACACCGATCAAAGAAAATCTAAACCCCTGTGCGCCACATGTGCATAATTCCTGGAAAGGGTCACACAATGCACGCAGAGAGCATGTTACCTGCCCATGGTCAAAATGGTGGTCAACGTTTGTGTATCTTTTGGCGTCTCATATTGAAGTTAATAGCATTCTCCAATTACCTTCTTATTAACAGTTTCCACAATGGCAATTAAAAGAATTATAATAGAAAAGCCCAATATGCTGCGCTGTGTTCTCCGACTTTTACTTATAATGGAAGTAGAGTGTGTTTATAATGTTCCAGGTTCATAAATATCACAAAAACAAATCTATCACAAAAACGATGTATGATGTAGGCCTATTTTCTTCTGTTGCTGTAATCTCAGCTGACTTAATATCAAGAGAACCAAGATTGGCAAGAACAGATAGGCTTATAGCTATCAGATCTCATTTTATTTTTGGCAGAATAGACTTTGGGTTTTGATTGATTAAGCCTACACATTTTGGAAACACTATGGTCTGTAGTTAATGAAGAATATTTCAAAGGGTGAGAGGTCCAATTTAAACCATCAAGTGCCTTTAGTTGTGACCGCCTGTCTCAAGTCAGGAGTAAAATTTGTTTCTTCATATTGGTGCTGGAAGATGAATGTGGTGCTTTGGTGGCTCTGAAATCGCTTTGTTTTTATGTACTATTTAATATGAATTGTTTATCATTTGCAAAGTTATTAGTTTTATATCGGTAGCCTGAAGGTGAATCGCAAGGGTCGCAGGAATGGGGCCAAACTTTGAAGTTCGATGTCATTGGGTGTGTAATGCCACGCAGCTGGGATCGTGTGACATACATCATTACACTTTTTGTTTATCTCAAACCTACGAAGTGATTATTCAGAAGCAATAGCATAGCTAATGATTAAAAAAACGGTGCATATGTACATGCATGTTTAAGTGTACTTTTCATCTTTTTCGTGTCTTTGGAATTTTTACAAGAACATCAGACAATTTGGAACTAGTGTATGGGGGGGGGGGGCTCATCATTAAAGGCCATATCCTATTTACAGGGTAGGGCATAAAAGCACTATGTATTATTAACTCTTGATTTACTAGTATGTGTCCCATGATAACAGTTTGCTGCATCATGAACATGCTAGGCCTACATTTTATTTTATTACTGTTTTGATGTTAATAAAATAACACCACCGGGAAAACTTTCACTTGCATTGCATCTAGTAACTGATTAAAAAAAATAAAGATTGGTTATCTGTATAAAGGGTCAGAAGTTATTTCATTGCAGCAGACAACAACATTAGTGAATAGTGAACAAAATGCTGAATGGCATTTTTAGGCAATTTAGAATTTGTGAAAGCAAACTCAAAGTGGAATTTTTCTTTCACTTCCATTTTTATATATAATTATGTAATGGTGGAAGGCCCACTTAAATATGCACCGCTTGGTTTCTTTCCTTTTTGCTTCCATGTTTTCTTTCTTGACTTTTCTTCGTATGCTAACACTATTGCATCAGTGACCTAGGAGTATAATAAAAAGGGATTTGGTATCAAATTGCATAAAATGATCTTTGTCATCTTGAATTTCTGATCAGACATGAAACCGAAAGTACCTGCGTTGTGTACAGACTTCCTGTAGTTTGAAGTGCACTTTCTCTAACACTCACAGAGCACAAAATTGCAATCAGCTTTTCGTTGGTGTATTCCCACTTACAACATCTTAATGTGTTATCATTTATCGCAATACATCTAACACCCAGTGATAGGTACATATCAATTTGTTACCAATTGTCCAGAAATGCTTTAGTTCTACAACAGTAGTTTACTAGTCTCAGTTGCCGTAGGCCATAGCCTATGTTAATTATCATCAGTACATTTGCACAGTACGTGAAAAAGCTCTTCCTGGGATAATAAAGAAGTGGTATGAAAATTGACAATCAGTCGGCAAATATTTATTTTATTTTTGTAATATTTCTAGTAAAAATGAGAGAAATAAACGAATATAGCTTCAAGACAGGTATGGCGGCAACGCACATTTGCTTGAGTTACATAAAATAATGATTGGGCATCGCACAAGGGAAAATCCAAGGCAAAAAAGCCTGGTAGATCACAGATAACGAAATGCATTCTCTTTGTAATGTATGTTATAATGCTGGTGTCTCTTAGGATACAGCAACACCCAGGTTATGACCAATACCTCTCAGATACTAGGTATACACATATATATACCTCATACTAGGCCTATGCATGCACTCTCCTGAAACTCAAGTGGGCCTACAATCTTTTGTAAATGCTTGTTGCACGCTTACATTGCAAAAAGTTGGTCCGTCTTGGGTCATCGACTACGACCAGATCACACACATGAAAGCCAGGTGAAAGATGAGAATGGTGCTTCTTTCCACTTCAACCTGGTCACTGCACAGCAGCACCATTTAACCTAAAATGACATAGGACCTAGCCGCAAGGCCCTTTTCAGGGTCACCAGTTCCTCCCAACATAGTTGGTTTGACGCTGTTGATAAATTTGCTTTAAATAAAATATAGGAAAGAATGAAACAAAACAAAGTAAACAAAAAATAAAATTTAAAAAAAAATAAAAAATACTCCCACACCTGATGTTGCCTCTATTGTTCCACTCCACTTTCCGCTTTATGTGCTTAGTTCAAACTCCCGCTGCTAAAAAAATATAAAAAAAAAAATAAATCATTTATGCTGTCTCTGTGTACACACACAAAGAATTCTCAACTCAGGAAGCCAAACAAAAAACAAAAAATATGTCTTTCAGTAACGTAATTTTAAACAGAGGAACACATATCGATGAGCAAAAAAAATGATATCCTTCTATAGCGAATTGAATTAGACCTTCCCTGTCTATCTGTCTCCTATAGTAGCCAAATTATAAAAAAAGTTTGCAGACAAAATTATAGAATTAAACAAAAAATATCTTTCAGTGATTTAGGCCTAATGTAACAGGAAGAAAGGAAGGAAAATTAGTGAGAGAAGCAGCTTTTTGTTTCGGTCTCTTTCTCTCTCTCTCTCTCTCTCTCTCAAAAAGAAAAAAATCCTGCAGATCAGAGCGCGGTCTGACCACATTATACACACATGCATTTTTGATTACTGCCCACGCAGTTTGCTTATCATAGTGTCCAGTGCGTACTCGAGAAATGTGCAACTCATTTTTCGGACACTTTCATAATTTATTGACTATGAGCAAAGCATCAATACGCCATCTTTAGGCCTGTGTGATGTTGTCAACTGGGCCAATACAGAAAAAAACTCGGCCAATATGAAAAATCTCGGCCTATACGAGTTAACATATGCTGGTTTCCACATTCTAATAAACTTACAACCGTAGCATAGGTTTAACACGTTAACATTGAGTTTGGGTACTCAGCCAATACCAACAACATCACATTTCCACTAAGTATCTTAGCAAATCCAAGATGGAGGAATTCGAATGAGTGACAACTGCAGGGAACATAGAACCGAAAAATTGGAGCAAACTCCGTGGCTCCTCGTGAATTTCATAATTATTTCGAGAACTCTGTGGATAACCATGGCTTTTCTGAGTCTAGTCCGGTAATTCTGTACATCTCTTGGAAATGTTCAACTCCAATCTCGGAGACTATGTGAAAAACCCTTAACTTTCTTAGGTTTGACGTGGGAACTCGACCTCCAAACTTTCAAACTCCAATCCCGGAAACTAAGTGGATAACCCTCCTTCATTTTAATAAGTCTTTCCCGGGAACTCTGTGGCTCTTTTCAAGTTACATGTGTACAACACAGACCAGGAATTCTGTGGATCTGATCCAGTTATAATTCAACTGAGGAACTCAAAGGACCTCACAAATAAAAAAAGTCTAATCCATGATAAACAACACAAGTGAACTTTTTCTAGAGGCCACCCCAAGGGAAACCAAAGAAACTCATAAGACAGGCTGTCATGCATATAAAGTAAAAATGGTAAGTAAAGAACATTTTTTTTTGTAATGATAGATATGTGAATTGCTATCCTATTAGAGTTGTTCATTATAAGACATTGTTGACACAGTCTATTCAATGCCCTGGAGCCGTAATTCATATTTGTGAGCCCTGTAAACCTAATGAATATTTCAAAATCATAAAAACGTCTGGAAGCTTTACTAACCTCATGTAATAGATGAGAATAGAATATCATTCTGTCAAATTTTCAGTGTATCCTTCCAAGTATAGAGTGGATTGTTTCAATCAACCCTCTATAAAGACATCAATACAGTGACATATCAGTCCAAACCACATGATATTGTTAAAAAGCATAGTGTGCAGTCATACAGACATTATATTTCCGTTTGAAAGTTGTATGTCATTTAACAATTAAATCTGACCCTTGTCTATAGGGATATGGAATATAAAATTATCAACCAAATTACGTATCTGCATTTAATATGCAACTCCACAAGGACTTTATAAAACCCATTAAGAACATGCTAAGTGTTGTGTTATGACTGTACATTGTACAACGGATAGCATTATAATTCAGATACACATTCAACAACAATTTTGTCAGAGTACTTGAAGGAAAAGTTCATAAATTGTCTCCCTTGAGGCACATGAACTGCAAAACTAAATTGAATTTTAAGTGCCTTTTTACAGTAGTACCTGCCATTTAAGACTGTCCCTACTGCCAGCAAAGAGTGGTCTATAACTGCTGGTGGTCTTGGCATAAGGTTGTGCTTGACACATAAATATAGCAAAGGGTCTTCAAAGATTCAAAGAGTGGTCTTAAACAGGCATGCAGTCTTATGTTGGATGGGGTATTAGACTAGGTACCACTGTATTATATTGCCTGGGTGTTTCAAGTAACATACAAGATAATATCATTAAATATTTCAGTCTTGTACAAATATACAATATATAGTCAGTATTGTAAACAATTCATGTCTTTTTTGTGAAGAATTGTGATATATTCTTAAATTTAAAGTTATTTACTAGAGCCGATAACAATAATCAGTTTTCTCTCTGTTGGGCTTTCTTAGGACGACACTTGAGTCCTCAAAGTGTATAAGTATACACTTTCCTTGCTCCCAATCACTGACAGAATCTTCTGTTGTCCTGATGTGAAAACAGGGATTCCTTCTTATTTATTTGATATAATACATCCTTTGGAAACATAGATTGGCATGTCACAAACAGCAGCAAACCCACATTTGTTATGGTTATCGATGAAAAAAAGAAGAAAGAAATCTCCAAACTCATCATCCTCGTTGTCTTCATCCAGCATAATGTAGTCACAGCGTTTCTTGGCTCTGATTTCGTCTGTTGCCCTGACGGATAGACATACGGGCCTATTGGCCTAAAATATCCATTGTTTGTCCGACAGATTCAGAACAGTATTGGCGGCGAAAGAGCATGATTCAACTCAAATGGTTTCATTGCAGGAAAATAACCCATATATATACATATTTTGTTAAGATGCAAGGAATGACAGTTCCCGTCTCTGTATGATAAAACTACAGATTCTGAAATATGTCATAACTTTATCTCTAATTACGAGTATTTATCAAGATCTGGTGCCAGTAACAGGCGTACACAGAAAAGCACTTTGTGGGTTTTAATCATTGTAGCCCTACCGAAACGATCTCAACATAAAGAACGTTTGCGGCACACTGTAGATCCGTATAGTCTCTGATGATGAAGGAAAAGCCATGTATACGAACACGAAGCCAAAGAAACACGTTCAATTTATATGTGTAGCCACCTAAGCAATCTTTAAAGAAGTTAGGAAAATAGGCGACTCTGCATTACAGCTACGAGTAACACCCTACTCTGTAATGGGGCAACTCATTGCCTTGCACTGTTGAACTAAAATAGGCCAATGTAGAGTAGAGGCTCATATTGTGAAGGGCGGACCCTTGGTTTGTAAAACAACTTGAAGATATATTTTAAAACCAAAGGAAGGAGTAAAACAGAAAGGCAGAAAATAGCTGAAGGCAAGGTTGTCTTGCAACACTCACATTATTTTTTCAATTTATGTTTGTTTCTTTTAACAATAACAATAATAATAATAATAATAATAATAATAATAATAATAATAATGATAATGATAATGATAATGATAATAATAATAATAATAATAATAATATAATTAGTATGCGGCAATTGTATAAAATGTAAAGATGCTTGTTGCCATTAAAGTAAAGAAATTGTCTTACACACTTAATTTGCGGAATAAACTGGAAAAGTCACATGTATGAAGATGACAATAGTAATAATTAAGTTGACCTTCTTTCTGAACAATGAATTACTATGGACAAAGCGCAAAATATTGCATCACCATACGAATGATCATCAGTTTTTCCACGTTAGGAAGTCAAAAAGGTTTATGTAGTGTGAAAAAAAATGCCATTCCATCCTAGTCACGTGATTATGCCATTATTACATCCGGCAATTAAAATTGATTATTAGTTGCATGGCCAGAAATTGGCGTCAACACCGTTAAAACCAGCAAACGTAATGGTTTCAGCGGGAGCTGTATTTTGCCGTTTGTCTGTAGGTAGCGTTGTCTGCTAGACGGATCGAATTTTTTTAGTAGGCCTATGGGTATCACTGTCATGATGTACAACACCAGGCAAATTAACATAAATTTCAAGCAATTAGCAGGTGAGGATGAAACACAGGACGGAACAGAATACTATGAAGTCAGGGCTATATCAGCCAGAAAAGTAATAACGGATGCAAGTGCTGTGAATTTGACGTAAAATAAAACATGCATTGCTGCATGACCATCATGGAGTCGCACACTGTAACTTCTAGCAAGAAGTCCAATTATCATACAATTTTGTGGTGTAACTGATCTGTCTTATTATGTAGCCTATTATATGTTAAATATCAGAGAGTTCAGTTTTGATTTCAAGTTCTACGATAAAATCCGTCATTGAAGCTGGGGATGGGGGAGGGGGTGCTTTTCGGTTTCCCTGCACGCTGACAAACAGTCAAATTTCAGGCGTACGTCCTACATGTAGTCTACTCAAACCGGTCTTTAGGAGGCCTACTGTGCAGACCTAAAGCAAAGGAATGTTAAAAAAAAATAGTAGATCTGTGTTTACGCTGCTATTATTTGATTTGCAGGGAGATGCTTATCTTGTGCAGTGGAAAGGGTATCCCGAGTCGGCCAATAGTTGGGAACCAGCATGCCATCTCAACAGCCTTGCCTTAAAGGCCTGGCTTGACCAACTACCCACTCCCTTCACCTTACAAAACAATTAAGATTTTAGACGGTCATCAAAAAAACAAAACCTATGGTTTTATTCTTGTCTGCATTCAATTATAGATATGCTGCAGCAAAGCAAATGTTGGTTCCTTCCTAATTTGTTATATAAGTGAACCATGTAATCCCCTATTATCGCCCAGAAACCCCTTATTTGACCTTTGACATTCTCTTTAACCTTCCAGGTATATTAAAATTCTTAGCTGGTCATCAGATCAAAATATCTATGTTACATGGAAAAGACATATAAAATGAAATACCTGTTTTTCTCAAATTCTGATGTGGCATTTTTCATTTATATTCCACATGCTTCAATTTCTATAGTTCCTATGAGAAATCAATGTTATAAGGGGTTCAAACAAATACCAGATTTGACCTCAAAAATGCCACAAAGGAAAATTATATATTTTGATAAAATAAGTTTCCAAATGAAAGATAATTATCAGTAAAATATGATATGATGACCAACTAAGGTAATAACAACTTACTTTTTTTGTGACACATTAATTTAGAAAGTTTTGTATGAAATATAAGGTATTTGCATTGAAATATTATGAGTTTACCTTAGGGTCACTGGTCAATATTTAAAAACACCATAAAATTGTCAAATTTCAAGCATTTTTGACAATCAATAGCTCATTTTTGTTCTGAATTTTGCATAGAATTCGAAAATGTGAAAATTATGGGCTAAAATGATCAACTTCACACAGTTTAGCTTTCAAGGTCATATCAAGGTCATTTCAAGGTCATAAGAATATTGTAGTTTTTAAGCATATTTACCATATATTTCATCTGTAATATTGTTGGAGCACCCAATACAACCATTTTAGAAATATAGGGCAATGTCGCTTATTTCCGGCCATGGGACTACTTTCTAATGAATATGCAATTGTCCTATGGTCAACAAAAGCCCGTCTCTCTGCCACAGGGCCTATTCATTCACCATTCATTCAAGATGGCAGATTCCACCGATTTTGATCTCCGTTTTATGGAGTTTGCAGATGATAATGCAGAAACTTTTGTTCTCAATCAAGAAAAAACTGGCACAAACAAGGCTGACCCATTGACTGATCAGGACGTAGAAACTATGTTTGCCTGTGGACAACTTGCTGCCACCATTAATACTCTGTGACTTTTCAACACCATTATTTTTTGCGATGCCAAATGGCCACGAACACGGTGATATGTGCTGGGGACATGTTCTGATGGAAACAAACGAGAGTGGGCACCGATACCTGGAGTACCACGAGAAGCAAACAGGCACGGACTGGACGTAACCCACGCCATGTGAGACCAGTTACACATTAAATGTTTGAAAATACTGATAATTTGGATAGATGTCCAGTTAAACGTTATGAGAGGTACTGGGATGCTAGGCCTAGTGATTTTTTTCATCCAGACACACTTTTTTTATGGGGCAATAATTCACATTAATGACGAAAAAAAAACTTGTTCAAAAGCTCTGTCCTCGGCCAAAACACTATGAAAACGGTATGCCGAAAACAATGAACAAGACTGCTGGACTGAAAGGAGAACTCTATTTAACTAACCATTCTGGAAGAGAATAATTGATATAAAAATACAAGATTACAACGTGGCCCCAACCCATATCACTATGTTACTCAAATTTCAGGACATAACATCGAACGTATTAACAATTATTCACACCTCAATACAAGACAACAAAAGCTCATCAGTGACAGTTTATTGAAAACATCTGAGTCTTATAATCCCATGATTTTGCCAGCTAGTACTGTCACCAATTCACCCGCAACAATGTCGCTCTTGCCTTAGCCTTTCCTCAGGCAAGTCGACCCAGCGAACCGAGCCCTTCCCACTAGCACTGGTACCACTAGGCCTACTACCGTTGTCCCAGTTTATTTACCAGCTGCAATGCCGAGAGGGAACCGCTTACTTTGATGCCCAATAGCACCGTTGTCAACTGTGACCAGCGATACACAGAACAGGCTTTCATTGTTGCAAAGTAAAAATAATGAAAATAGGTTTATGTTTTCATCTTTGATCGTAGAGAAAAACGAGTTTTATAGTAATGTGCATTTCACCTACTTTAAAGGTTAATCAGTGCAGTCATGCCCATGTAAAACCTCGTTGCCGAGTTGCAATTATTGAGACAGTGAGAGAGCTCTCAGGAGTAAATGGCAGATTTTACCAGCATCTGATTGACTGTTATATGTTTGTTTCGTTGTGAGAGATGCTATTTTCTGCGAGATAGCTTTGGCTTTGTGCATGTTCTTGTTTACGTAGAGAGCGTTGCAGCGTGTAACAACTTTTTATTGTTTTCATGGTTGCTAAGGAACACTAAAGAGGATACTGATCTGTGAATATCGCCTCTTCATATGTTTCTATGGAGGCTATGAATTGTAAACAGTCTCTACTTCATTTGTTTATGATAAAAAGTGAAACCATGAACTTGTAGCTGTGTATTTATGATGTTAGTTTATCACACCTAGAGAACTATTTGACAAACGCTCCAGTAGATTTGTGTATGTGTATGTGTGCGAAAATAATCTGGTACACTGGGCGGAATGGATTTGAAGCGGATAAATATTATAAAGCCAATTAAATATCGAAAGGTTATTTGATAAAATTGCGCCGTGCCGAGAAATTTTCGTTTGGTTCCAAGGTAAAATGCTCGATTAACATGAATATATATATATATATATATATATATATATATATATATATATATATATATATATATTTTACATGGTCCAGCGTATGTAGTTTTTTTTTTTTTTTATTTAATGTTTTGTTTTGTTTTGTTTTTTTTGTTACGAGGGAGTGATTTTTACCAAAAATATACTTTCTCGTGACAAGTAAAAGTCACTCCCACTGGACAATATAAGATCCTCTATCTTTTCTTGAAGTCACATATAACAATATATCTCATTTTATAAGAACGGATATATTCAGGTATTTCTGACCCAAATCGTTGTCACGTTGTTAACATGCTGAAAATGTCACAAGATTTCATACTTTATTAGCTTCTGCTATGGCTTTGCTTGATTGCAAACAGCAATAATCAACTTATACCTAAAATTGCATAAGTCTTGCCTCATCGAGTGTAATGAAAACATAACACTAATGTGGGACCTTAGTCGTATATGCCTGGAAGAAGGGATGCAGGTTGTTTTTAAACACTTTTTAGACGATTAAAAATTGGTTCTAAATCGGTGAATTTCCCTTCCCAGTACAAGGTATTGCTATATAGTCCATGTAGTCATTCTCTTTACACAGCGTATCTAATTTGAGTGAGAGGGCGCAACTCTCTAGCACAGAATGATTTATTGATCACAAGACACTCAAAACCTTGATGTTAGACATGACTAATTTACAAAAATTTACTTGTTTACAGCTGCAGATCTTCACTATTTTTGACACAATGTCCAAATAAGTAGAGATATTTCACATCCACGTACCCAACAGTGGGTTGTTCAAAAGCATCGCACAATTTGCGTCAGACAGCCTTTTTGCGACAAAATAGCAAAAATATTTTTGCCACGGTTGCCCAAATGTTTAATGCGATGTCATAAATGTAGGGTTCCATCGCAAAATATTTGGGACGATTTCTCAAATAATTTGGTCGCAAATTAGTAAAAGGTGACGTCATTAAAAGGGAATTCCCTTTTGTGCCACCGTTTCAGCCTTTTATCGCTCAAAACCGTTGTCAACTTTGGTTCTGATTCATGCACGCAACAGTCTATAGAACAGTTTCACTACAACTTTATTCATACTACTTGAAACAGATGAGGGATCAGCGGAGGAAATGAGTCTCGAAACTAGAAAGAAAAAACAAATTTTTCTAAGCATGAAACAGAAATACTGGTTGAAGAGGTTCGTAAACATTATAAAATAATGTTCGCCAGTTTCAATGAAGGGGTAAGCTGCAAAATTAAACAGAAAGTACGGCAGCAAACAACAATGAAGGTTAACTCTGTTAATAATATTAAGTGAGAAGTAAATGATGTACGAAAAAAGTGGACAGAATTTAAAAACAGAACAAAAAACAAAGAATCACAAAAAAGCGAGAAGCAGTAAAAACTGGCGGGTGCAAACCCACCACCTGACCTAACTGAAATCGAACTGAAAGTGCTCGATATAGGGAGATTTCAGACAAACCGAACCACTAATTGAAGCGAACCAATGTTTACTCAACTGGCCCTTTGTCATCTCATATGTATCAACACGCCAGTATGGACGCTCCTTAACAACGCTGACGTGGAACTCTTCTAATTTTAAAATATAGGACGCGCTCACATCTTTAGGCGGCAAGCAGACGACGTAAATTATTCAGAGGTTGGCCACAGGTCTGGTCATCGCAAATTTTCTTGGAAAGAAAATAGTAAATCCTTTTGTTTTCTTATGGTACACAATGCTAATAGCTGAAGGTATAATACAAGTCACAATTGTAGTTAAATGTGATGATATTGTTTACGTGAGCACAAAACCTAACATCTCATGGACGATAATAGCTGTACTCTAGCTCAGTATTTGCTAGTTCGCTATAGCTGAAGGTCATTTAAAAACTGAATCAAGTTAAATGTGATAAACTGAACCAGTTAATACTGGTTCAGTTTACCAGATATGCTGGTTCGGTTTACCATATGTGGGTTATGTAGCAACAGCTGCTCAGCAACATGTCTATAACAACTTACCTACATGAATTTTTATTCTATATTTTCACATTCAAACTCCAAGACATAACGTTTTGTTTTTGTGAAGCCAATTGTATTGCAAATAATAATAATAACAATAATAATAATAACAACAACAATAATAATGATATTGATAATGATAATAATTATAATAAATTTTAGTGATCCTTAGTTTCATGCCAACTACAATGAACAATTTAAAAACATTAAACTTTGTTTTGTCTTTTTAATAATTAACAAAAGTCCTTCAACCCTCAGGTTCAGAACTGAATTTTGCTGATTGTGCATAATTATCCTTTCATTGTAATATAAAACGTACATATATTACAAAGAAAAGTAATGCCCAAGTTTTGCAGCAAATATAGTTAACCTGCAATAAATTTTTCTTCCAGTTCTGCATAAATGACATAATAAGGGAAAGATATGAGTTGTCACGTCCACGGTGCAATTTGAAAAATATAATAACTCATGTCTTTAATTTTTGAAAAAATTCAAGAGCCCTGCGTAATAAAACGATATTAAATTTCAAGTTATAGCCTCTTCTTAAAAGAGAAAGAGAGAGAGAGAGAGAGAGAAAGTACATTCCAAGGCACTTTTAATTTTCATAAGTCTTGTGCACATTAGCACGAAATGCCCCAATAGTAAATAAAATGCATAAAAAACATTTTTATAAATAAAATATAAAAAGGTTAAAAAAATTCATCCGCACAAAAAGCCATCTGTATCTTTCCGAGACTTGTAATCAGTGCCACATAGGGAGAGGGGTACCACTAAACGGCGAGTGAGCCCCCCTTCCTATGAGTTAGCAAGTCACGAATCTATGTCTATTGTTATCAAGAGACAAAAGATACAGAAAACCAAAAAACAAAATAGTTAGAAACGTGGGAGAAAAGCAACAAAACAGAAAAAATACTGTAGCCACTCCCCGAAGCAAACCAAAAGTAAAAATGGGCGTCCCCACTGCAATTTTGCTTATGGTCATCCAGAGGACCTATTTAGTGCTGATGAATGGTATAGGCGACAAAAATGCAAAACATGCAAAACATGGTGGCACGAGACTTGTGCAATAATTTGTGGAGGGCACTTCACTAAAGGGAAGCCAAAGGTGTTTTACTGTAACGATGGTCGTAAGAAATGAGGAATTAAGATTCTGATAATAGAGGTTTCATTGTTCACTGGTGTTGATCGCAGCTTAGTTCAAGTTTACAATTTTTCTTTACAAAATACAGCTGCTCACATCTTCCCAAGAGATTCCTGCAACTTAAGTGTCTCGCAACACTTTTCACCCACAAAAAACTTTTGCTCGGTGTGGTCTTTTGATAATCACGGTGAAGGTTGTTCAACAAACTAGTGACAGTTGTCGTGTGACAATTAGTTGGCACTCTAGGAATGCATGCTACTAGCAATAAGGCTATTGCTGAGATGGTCCATCATTAATTCTACAACATGTTGTTCATTGTAATTTGCTAAAAATAAAAACATGAAAATGTACAAGTGTCATATTCTGTCATTTATGCATCAAAAGAGGTGCTAGTCAATGCCATGAGATCACCCTTGTTTCCATGCAGACTTAAGACAGTAGATGCGTACATGTACTTTTCAGGAAAAGCCAATGTAGCATGCATAAATTTTTTTACATATGAAAATAGTATATTGAGTTCGGAATTTGCCAATCTCTTGTAACTTAGTGGCAGTTGCTCCTATTAAAAAGTAACAACTAGCTGGTATTGAAAAAAGTCCCGTTATAGAACTGCTAAAAGTTTATTCATAATAATAATAATAATACAGTTTATCTATGGAAATCGAAACAGATGTTACATCAACTTCATTCATGGTGATGTAATCGTGTCCATAGTTATTGAATATAATAAATATATATGTATAGAAGTTGACGTGATCAGTGAGAGACCTTGTATTAATTTGAATTTTATATTGAAAGATAACAATTATACAATTTCTGACTTGCCTAGAGTAAAGAAGCTTCTCATACATGTTAACCACGAGCAACTGACCTTGCTTTTTACCCCTTGACCCACATACTGACATATGGCATGAGTGGCATTGACCTATTTTGTAAGTCAAACATGAAAATACCATGCTAAAACTAACACGGTACATGGTATTATACAGTCTGTCAAATTTATACCAGCTTTGTATCTTTGAGACTATAATGAAGCTCTGAAACATGAGTGACATTGAACTTCTTTTAAGTTCATGTGCCACCCTTACCATTAAATGATTATTCCATTGATACACCTTGGTTCAGAGGTTTTCAGTCGCAGACCATTTCTGTTTGTATTGATAATGAACTGAAGATCAATTACTCCATAAATTATATAATGGTACCGAAAATTCACCGTGTCCATCATCAAATGTGTAATTAGAAGTAAGATCATGTAACCTTTGCATTTGTTTTTAATATTGTGGTCCGGTTTACCTGAAAACTTCAGGTGTGCAAGCAGGAGATGCTTTTTTCAAAAGTCCATTGCTATAGGTAAAACTGCATTACATTTCAGCAATATATAGTATTTCGAATGAGTAATTCTTTTGGATATGCCAAAGGCAAAATCATATATAACTGGGATTTATTTTCCATGTTGAGTCAATATTGTTTCGGTTTAGCTTAATTTTGGTTCATTTTTTCTCATTTTTTTGGTTCGGTTTACCATTTTGTTTGAATAAAGTGAACCAAAAAAATATATTATAAATGTCACCACAATTCACACAGCAGCCGTCATATTCTAAAAATATTTATGCTATGAGTTGAACTTCTATTATAATTCAAGTAAGTTTTGTTGGCTAACTTGGATCTGATTTTTAATGATAATGTTGTAAGTGGTTCGGTTTGTCTGAAACCTCCCTAATTGGGGAAGTTGCAGTTGATGACATAAAAGGTGTTGACACAAGTTGTGTTATCGCCCTTGATAAGTCTCAATTGTCGCATCATGAAGGAACCTGTCCTAACAAACCTGTTCTACCCCTTACTTATTCAGAATAATTGCCTGACAGGCCTTGCTCTACACCTAATGGAAGCCCTATGGGCCTATCCAGGGCATGACATTCTATTCCAAATGTTGACCCACGTGAGGGCACAGGTGTATTTAGGCCCGGGGCTAGTATGATAGGCCTGGAACTTAGTGGAAGTACCAGTTCAAGCTTGGCTGTTGCAACTGACACCATCATTGCCAACAAACGTTTGTCAGACATTGCCGAGATACGTTGTGTCCTGCCTGTTTTTTGAAAAAAAGAGCTCTACAAAAATATGACCTTGCAGAATTTCAAGTGCAAACTGAAATAAACAGTGTCCTGAAAGTAGAAAAAGAACGCCTGGAACTTGAAAAAGAGAAGCTGTCTTTAATAAGGTCTGGTTTGAATTATCTGGATCTCATTCATAAGGCTTCAATGATGCAGTATTCTGAGCACTCCAACACACATATTGGCATTCCAAATGTGCCAGATCCTGAAACTGAAAGATGTTATTCTGATGACCAAAATGTACACCCTGCACTAACTTTAAGACCACTGACAAGCCACCCTTACTTTTGGCAGTCGGGCGGTGCTTCATTCCGCAACCAAGGAACCTCAGGACATGGCAAGGAGGTTTCAGTTGATTTGGGTCAACAAGGTCTACTACCTTATGACAGTTACATTCCCCCAGTAGATGCTTCCTTCCAATGGCGAGATAAAAGGTGATGGATTCAATGTTGCGGCAGGAATGCTATGGGTGTACTTTACTCTGGCCGGTTCCGTATAGGCCTCCCGTTACGTTTTGTTTTTAAATTAACTCGTCCATTGTCGTAAAGCGATAAACTCGAATCGAGCTTAGCCTATAGGCCCCAATCATGTCATATTTCTTCGGACAAAGACCTCACATTCAAGCACCAGCAACCCTACCAAGTACTAATATTTGCATGTGCACGTAAACAAATAAAAATGGTATATATTCTTTCAGAGCAAATGTCAGTTAATTTGCAACTTTTTCAGTTCATTTTCAATAATTGAAATTGTGCTTCTAATATAGATTGCCAATATAACTCAACCAATTAAGAAGTGCAACTGTAGAAGATAGACGATCAATAAGCCTGTTCAGCAATTTTGGTAAAAATCCATGACAAAGGTGCCTTGTGGCTTGCCACAAATTATTGGCCTGTTTGAGAGAACCCCATCAAAGAGTTATTAATCCGCCGGGTTTTCAATAATTCATTAATAGGGTATATGAAGGTTCTCTGAAAAATCCGAAATGGTACCCCGAAGAATCATCAATGTTATCCAAAGAAACCCTTTTCATAACTTTATGAAGAACCCTGTAATTTCTCTCAAGAACCCCATGGTAGTGTTCTTCCAAAGAACCTGAAGGTGGGGTATTACGAAGCACCAAATAAGGTGCTCTTTTTGTGACAAGCTGAAGAACCCTATAGGGGCGTCGCAGCACCTAATTGCATACATTTCTATACACGATAAATATTGCATTTTATATAGCTTGTTCACAACTCCAGAATTTATTGCTTTCTATTTGAGAACATTGGGTATTTTTGTTTTTCACATGGCTTTAACTTAATGAACTTTTTTTATGACGCAATGCCACATGTGTCCAGTTTTAAATGTTCAGGTATTTCGCCGGGATTTTCTGAACCTTAAAAACAGGACATATGGGCCATTACGTCATAACGAAAACTTCATTCATGATCAGTGTGGTTGATTACAATTTTTTGACCAAAGTTAACATACCAAGAATAAGCGGATGAATGTTCTACAGATGAATTTGGAGAAGTTAAATCATATTTTTTATTATATTAGAACACTATAGTATTAAATGCAAAAAAGGCACATTCTGATAAATTAAATCATAGCCTATATACACTCTATTTGTTCAAATAATGTTTCGGGTTTCTGCATAATTTAGAACACAAATGCTCAAAAAGGTGGAACATGCTTTAGAGATTATTATTCTAATTTTCTACTTTGGAGCTTTTTCAGAACACTGAAGTGGCAAGAATTAACGCTTACAAAATGTGATTCCAACATAACACACATGCATGTGTTTTGATTTTCTATTAGAATGCTATGTACTCGTATACTACAAATAATGTTACACACAAATTCGGCACTGTGTATGTATATATATATATATATATATATAGTCTTACGTATCCTTTGTATGTCATGCAGTCATTCGTAGTGCAAAAATTACCGGAGGAAATTCTTATTTACATCTTAAGTATATTGGAATCAACGAGCTGATAATGACCATTCGGTATATATGCAAAAGGCGGCAAAGAACGATTAAGAGTTCTTCATTTATAGCTATAGTTACCAGGTTCGACTCCACAAGGGAACAAGGGATTGAATACATTCAAAAGTTTCGGAATTTGAGCTATCTTAAAATACAACACTCGACAGCTTCTCTAATTCATGTACCAGTACCATTCACCATCACACTGAAAACGCTTTATAGCACCGTGAAAATCGCCGACTAGTTATAACGTTAATAGAACAAGGGAGATCATTTGTGAATCTGGAACATTTTTACTTGGATGGGTATATTAATTTGACTGTGCAAGATTTCCTGAAAATAACATCAAGACTGAAACATTTAGTCTCAAGAAGGATTAATGATAACTTGCAGCTGCGGCGTTTTACGCCAACAGACTCTGAATCACTCCTTTATACGTGTCCAAAACTAAAAAGAATCAGCGTTGCTTGTAAAACTCAACCACCTCAAACCATATCAGCATTGGCAAAATTCCATTATGAAAATTGTGGCAAAATATGCTTTGGAAATCAAATGTTGGACTATGTCCCAAAGATGTTGCTGTCTTTCAACAGATGGTTGTACAGCTCCCCGCTTATATGAACTAGATGCTGCATGGGATCCTGCAACAGGTGATAAACAAGTATTAATTTCCATGGATATATTTTCCTATTCAATTCAAATCAGGAGACGAAGCAGTTAAATGGAAAGGCCAAGATTACAGTGGTATTCATTTCTTTTTGGTTTGAATATCATTTCCGAATTTTGCTTGCCTAGATAGAAAACAACAGGCGACCTATGTGCTTTACAAATAATTTATGAGACACACGATAAGATTGCCTGGATTAAAATTTAATGTCACAAACTGGCTATTTTGGTAATTTTCACCTTAGGTGAGCATTTTGCTGATATATCAAATTTTATAATGATATTGATTTTGCTGAATAAGGAGGTTTTTATGACATGCCCTACTGCAAGATTCAGCAATTTATAGTACCACATGGTTTAGTATTGAATTGGTATATATACAAGTTTGAATTAGACGAGGAGACGATATAGTAAAATGGAAAGGCCAAGACGAGGAGACGATATAGTAAAATGGAAAGGCCAAGGTCACATTGGTATTAATATCTGTTGGTTTTGAACAAATTTACAATTTTTCAAATTTGCGACTTCCAAAAACTTTTTGATAGTTTTGAGCGACCAACTTTTTTAGCATGCGATCAATTTACTAATTTGCGATGGTCGCAAAACGTTGCGATGGCTTTGAGCAATCCACCCCTGATCTGGCTGGAGACACAAACAGAATGGATTTTCCGTTGAAACTGATAATAATAAAAACAAAAGACAAATTTTAAGCTATGGTACATCTCGTGTTTCAGTGAGACACCGTTTAACTTCGTGAACAATAAAAATAGACAAGTTCCTTTCCCAATTATAACAAAAAACTGACATAGCTGATTTACGGCGCTAAATGTTGTGCATTTCACCTTACCTCGACTTATGTGAACACAAATTTCAACGACTTTGCAGGTTTTGAATGTCCGTCTTCTATAATGATGGTCGCCATGTTGATTCGAATGTTCTGGATGTTCATGGGACCTGTCATTATTTCATTAGCTCCATTGTGCGAGCAGGTGCTTCCTTCACTTTAGCTGCCTACGTATTAGGAATAGGCAATCAATGCTGAAAGATCAAAACGCATTAATGACTCTAATTCATACAAGCAAAAGTGGTCTATACAGTATGAAGCAGTCAAAATGTATGCATGTATCGAGGATTTTAGGCCCTATATATGTTTTTCTTTAAAGTAATACAGTTCATTACAAGTAGGCCTATATAAATCTATGTAGGCTTAGGCTTATATGTAGGCCTGTGCAAAGTGTCGATAAGAAAGAGAGATCATTGGAAGCAATGCTGCAGTAATGGAGTGTTATGTAGTCATACTTGATTACATTTTGACTTTTTTCAAAGAGAATAATGTATATATACTTACTTACAGGAACCATAATCCGTATTTCTCATTGTCATAATTTGCATTGTTTTATTTGTAGTATTATATAAAGTGAGTGTGGCCTTATTTTTGTGTGTAAAACATACAGTAAATCAGCAATACGGATGAATGCATTCGTACATATATAAATTTACAAAAAATACGTTATGGTACACTATATTTACAGTTACATTGATAGGGCCTATATACATCGTGACACTTAACTATGGGCCTATAATATTTGCTAATTAAAATAGAATTTAAAAATCTACAACGTTGTTCTTTGTGGAACCTTTGGGATTTGTGCACACAGCGTTTAGAGGCCTTTAGAGTTCTGGCTGTAACTTTTTTGGCAGCTGTCGCACTATTAAACTTGCCTTCCACTGCTGTGTACTTACGTTCGTACATAGGTAGGTATAAATGAATAAATAATTTAGTAAGTAGGTATTAAAAATAAGCTAATAATCGTCATATATTAACAAAGTTTCAAGAAAACTTTAAAACCAGAAATAACATCTCTCCTATGTTTGAAACCATTGTGTGTTTGTAATTCGAAGGTCCATAGTTATATATTTACATTTGTTATTTTCTTAGCATTAAAAGAGTAGGAACAGCACTGGAGTTAATCAGGTAATAACCTTCAATACAGTCGCGTGTGCAAGAAACTCGTCGCGCTTCAATGAGTTGCGTTTACAACTGATAGACGGTACAAACGGCTGCCGTAATAAGCCCCGCCTATTTGGTTCCTCCCACTACAAAACAAAACGGCGATCTCTTGTAAATTAACAAGCGAAAATTGTGTATAACACTTTCCAGTCCAGGCTCAATAGTTATAGTCTAAGTCAACAGCTTGCCTGGAACGCACCAAGGAAAGCTGTTGACTAACCGTCTATAGAAGATATAGCACGTTGGTATTCGTTGGAAATATCTTTTCAGAAGGAATTCAAATGTGAAATCGGTATATTGTTATTGCATCATCCATGGGGCTTCACTATACACGCGGACCGTGACTGGAAGGTGATAAATCAAGTACCTTCGTATGTCAATGGAAATTGATATTAAATGCACATAGAATAAAGGTTCCTTTGTATGTATGACAGGCATCCTTTGAAGACGTGCTACCGTGCATCATATGAAATGCCTTTCACACACACTGGAAATATATGCACCCATAATTACAATAGAAAGGAAGTTTAATTCTTAAATGAACCACGGACAAGCAAGCCTCTTTATAAAAATGGTGCGAGTACAAATTTAGCTTACTTTACACAATAGTCACAGTCTTTCCACATTGGTGTGTCATCATGAGGGGGAAAGGCTCTCTTGCAGCGGGCACATTTCTCCTCCCCAGCAGTTTCTTCATCGATGTACTCCATGGTGCACTCCCTGTCACTGTCACCACGGTGTTCCTTTAAAAAGTTGTATCATGTGGTGGCAATCAAAACACGATAAAAATATTAATGATTAATACTTATACATAATGTATGCCTCCACGAATATTTCCCAATTGTATGAGTGGGTTATGAATGTATACACACGAAATAGCCACAAATATGGGCCGGTTGAAATATGTTCCAAACATGGTCATGCTAACAACTTTCTTGAGCATACACAACCTATTTTATTAAAGACCTGTGGACAGTTGCTATTGTCCGTTTTCATTATTATTATTATTATTATTATTATTATTATTATTATTATTATTATTATTATTATTATTATTATTATTATTATTGAAGGAATGTTTTGTGCCCTAGCAGATTAAATTCCCTACATCATGAATAGATTTCGGCCATCCCTATAAAATGAATAGCTAACCTCAGTTTCTTCATCACTACTCTCATCTACGTCATCTTATCGTCCAGAGCTATCACCATCCTCCTCAGCTCATCCGTTAGTCCGTCTGCCCTTCACATGTCTCTTTCTCTTTCCTCTACTCTCTTGACCACCTTGCCCCAAATACCTTCCTCTGCAGCCTTTTTAAATCAAGAACATATTTAAGCTTTACTGGTAAGATAAAATAATTCGTTGTGCTACAGGGAAAAGGGCCTAACTGACATTTTTACAACTTTACAGGAGAGACGAAAAACTGTATTTTGACGTGTACATTGTAGTTTTTAATGGTATTGTTTGGATTTTAGCATGGAATTGTAGACAAGTGAATACCAAACTCACATGTAAAAGAAAAAAAATAATAATGCCATTTAATACATAATGTTTTGACTTTTGTAGTTACGCCTCATTAAATTAGACCATTATTCACTGCACATGGAAGGTAAAGGGCCTAAGTGGCAAATAGGCCCTTTGCCTACAATGATAGTGCCAATGCAAAAGGGCCTATCTGCCACTTAAAACCTTGTCATTCTCATTCTGAGCTCTAAATTAGCTCAATCATAGCAGTTAGGACCAGTTTCTTCATCTTAGTAAGGCTTGCATGAGGAAAATTGCCAATGGAAGGTCTATTCTATAGTAAAGCAATGTGCCTATGTACATAAAAGATGCACAGGGAAGCTGATTCCAGTGTCATCTGTATAAATTTTGGTAGATTATAAACAATTTTAACTATTTTTCACCAAAACAAATCGGCAAACATAATATATGTAAATGTGTCTCTGATTATGACATTGTTTTAACCCTTTCAAAGTTAAATCATAGACCAAGCCAACAAATTTGTTTCGCATACTTTGTGTACCATGTAAATGAATCAGTTCAAGAAAAGGCCTCAGAACTCTTTTCTCTCTCTTTTGAAATACTAGCATGCTGGAGCTTCAACAACACTCTTGAGTAAGGAGTGCAAATGTCATATCAATATAACATTCATAAGTAGTATGAGAACTGAGATGAGCCCAACCGATAGAAAACAAGAAAATTAAATGCTTGAGACATAAAACAAAATTTTGTTGTATTTTTTAAGAACTTTAATTTCGAACTACAGTACAATGGTTAAGCCATCTTGTTAAAACAGCATGACTTTGTCACAGCAATTAGGCCAATCTGCTTGTATTCTTTCAAGCAATCAAACATGATTCATTGCCTGCTGTGAATATCATTTTTCGCTTCAGAGTAACAGTTACTTACCATTCGTGTTCCAACACATAACTATAACAGTTCATGGTTGTATTTGATTCCATGTTATAGGAATCTCATGTTTCAACATGCACATAATGTAAATAAGAAATAATTCATGAATAATTCATGATTAATTCAACATTGCATCCTGCATGTATGTATATATGTGTATATATATATATATATATATATATATATATATATATATATATATATATATATATATATATATATATATATATACACACACACACACACATATATATATATATGTGTACATAGTTTCATATGATTTTATTCAATATGAATATCATATTTCAACCTGTATATCATTATATTTGTATCATTATTATTTAGATGTTAATCATTTGTGAATTTCAAGTTGCATATATATATATATATATATATATATATATATATATATATATATATATATATATATATATATATATATATGTATATATATATATATATATATATATATATATTAAAGTACACAGTTATATGTATTTGCATTCAATATGAATGTCACATTTCAACCTATCATGTTGCTCAGTTAAAAATTAAATGCATCAATGAATTAAATGTGGCAACTACAATTCATATTACAGTACCCAGTTTCTTCATCATAAATCTATATATCAATCTAATACTTTCACTTAAAGAGCCTTGCAGAGTCCTGGTGCTCTGGTCTTTCAGTCATGTGACTGGAAGATCTTAGTCTGACTACTGGACACCTCGAGACACTAGTCCAAGGAGTAAAATAGTGAATAAACCAAACCAGTGTACCTGTGGTGGGGTTATAATGAATGCATGTATAAACATCATTGCGAGCAACCTATAGTACAGAATGGACACAATGATGTTAATGCACGCATTCATTGTAATCCCATTACAGGTACACTGGTTTGGTTTGTTCAGCATTTTAATTCTTCTTTGGCTTGTGCCTCCAGGTGTCAAGTGGGCAGACCAATATCTTTCAGCCAGGTGGCTGAAGACCACAGCACCAGAACTATATAATGTATTACCTTTCATATGGATTTACCATACATAAATCACCATCCCTTTCAAAGGCAAAATTCATACGGTAATTTTACCCAATCAGTTCATTTGCATATTACCATTAGTCTTCATCTGAAGACGAATCTGACTCATCAGGATCAAGCAAACCATTTCTTTCCCTTGAGTGGTGCAAATTCTCATGAAACGAATGAAACTTGCCATGAATAAGACCCTTTCTACAGAGATCTAACAAATCTTTGTGTTTGAGGCTATTTATCGAAATGGGACCCTCATAAAGAAGGGAAAGCTTGTACTTCGCTATATTTGTGCTTTTCTTACATGCTCTGGATGCAGACTTTCTCACCTGTATACACCTTAATTCATCCTGTAGATTGTACTTGATATAAATTTTGTGTGCGTCACTTTTTCTATACTCAAACATGTGGATCTTAGTCCACTGCACCTTCCCACCATCACTATCGATACTTCAATTAACAATAGATGCACTTGCAAGTGCCTTGAAGTCGTACACCATGGACTGATCAACCTCAATAACATTATATACTGGTGCAGTCTGCTTTGAAGTTTTTACTGCAGTCACCCATTCATCCGGTGTGTAAATGATGGCTAGTTTTGTAGCTTTTTTGATAGTTGCGTGTACACTTTCACCCTCCATTTGGGAATGTCCCCTCTCGAGGTAAGTATGCCTGATAATATCAAGAGGTAAAGTAGCCACTGTGTAAAGGCACATAGCAGAAAATGCAACATTTCTTTGCTGCCCTGTACAGCTATCTGAGAAGCATGTCAGCTCATCTATATGGCCTAACTTTTTTACAAAGCTGTACAAACAAGATGAAATCTCACAGCTGCCCCGCTTTGTGACACCTTCTGCCACATATAACTAGCCTCCCTGGATGCCATATCAAAAATTGTGAAGTTGTATGTAGCAAGTTTCCTGCTGTAATAAAAGTCACTCACCACAGATTTTGGAGTGACAAGAACTTTCTGCAGGTCAAAGTTTATTGCTTTAATTAGTGGCTCTCTGACTGCCCTATCTTCGTCAGCTTCTTTAAAATCCCTTACATCATCCTTACGTTTTCTATGTGTTTCCTATTTTTCTCTTTTCGTTTCTTTTTCGGGCTCTGTCATTTTTTCATAGCTATCACAAAAAGCACATGCATCTTTCTTGGGAACATGAAACCCCAAAGTGAACTCGGTTGAAAATATGGTTTCATACTGGTGATATTTGAGAGGTTGAAAGCCTTTCCCAGTACATTCTTCATCCTATACATTTTCCTTATTGAGAGGCTACTCTCAAGATATTGTCTCTTTGTTTGTGAACGACAATAATGGGAATCTAATGTCGGGAATGATCTTGTGTGGTTACTGATCATGTTTTTACTGTCTTCAGTAGTTTTCTTGGCTGTGCTTTTACCCCGTTGATCTGTACTGCCTGTGTTTCTTCTGTTTGCTTATGTAATCTTATAGATTTTCCCCTACGTCTAACGTGGATCGAAAAAACTCGAACACACTTGAATCTTTGTTTGATCTTTTGGCAAAAAGTATTCAATGTGTAATTTCGCTGGGAAATTCTACTGCTACCCAGAGTGCATCTCCTTTCGGTGACACGATACATATTATTTGCTATAAAATCCCGCTGCCTTTCATAATCTCCAATTGACCAATATGTGTGGAATGTGGCCTCTCTCTGTGTCTGAGAACTTTTCTCGGCAGTGAAATTTGCACCTGCAGCTAGCTGGCTTGATGGTCTTAGCAGGCACTCTTTTACCTGTTTTGTTAAAATAGTCTTCACCTCTGTTTCGTTTTCGTTTTCTTGTATTAATCTTCCATTGTTCAGGGTCTCGCTGCCTACTGCGCTACGGTCGTGACTTATCCCGTTGCACATGAGGCACAGAATCTCCTTCATTTTCCGTTTCTATGATAACAGGACATGGTGCTCTGTCAAACTAATCATCAATTTCTGATTCACCAGAAGAGTTAACATTGTGCTCAACTGTGGGCATATATTCATCACCACTGCTTACCCTAAATCTTCATTAGGTGCTGTTGATTCTAAAGATATAGCAATTCTTTTTATTGCTTTCATGCTCGCTTTTCGTTTTCTTTATGTACCCAACATATTTACAGTTTATGCACACTCATCATTAGTTGGTTCAGCTGCTGATCCAGCTGCCTCAACCCCCTCATTTATCATATCATTGATACAGGTATTACCTACAGATGAGGCTTGATCTGTAGTTTTGGCTGATGTACTAGTGGAAGAAGCTTGTGGAAACCTGATTGCTAGGATATCATTGGGATTAAGGGTTTTGTAAATGTTAAAATTAGAGTGATCAGCACCATCATGACCTAGAAATTCTGCAGTTATCTTATCTGTAACTGTACTGTCTGGTTCATCAGGCATAAATGTATGGTCTGGTAAAATGCCTCCAACAGAAACACTGTCCATGTCTTCCTTCCCCTGCTATTCAGTAACAGGTTGTGTACATGTACCATCTAGTGATGCTTCAGATTCACAGAACATAAGCAAATGGTAATTCATAAAATCAAATAAAACTTCTTGAGTAAGAAGTGTGTCAGTTTCAGCATAACCAGTGTCAGGTGGTGTCTGCTGTGAAGTGTTAGAGAGGAGATCCCAAGCAGCATGCAATGCTGAATTAGTCTTTCTAGTATCAACTGCTTTATTGGGAATGGGTGGCTTAGTTGGTTCAGTGGTGTTGCATGTCGACGCATCATCTACTGGTACGCATGGTACATTAGTCCTCTCAGAGATGTTAGTGCTGTAAGGATGAGGGTTACATACGTTAGAGTAAGTCATGTTAGCAGCCAGGTAAGCAGGTGTCTGCGCCACAGTGACGTTAGGGTAATATTAAGAGGGGACCGCTATGCTCAATTTTACTGAATGCAGTGTTTGAGTATGTTCTTGCGGACCCATTGTGCAAAGCACTCCTCGGTTTCAATGGTAGATAGTCCTCTGCCTCCCATTCGGAGTCAGACATACTTTTTCAGATTTGTTTCAGCTGTAATCAGACAAACAATACATACATTACCTAACTGTCTTAAGCATTTCACGCAACAGCATTGCCAAACTCCACTTTGCATTCCATTTTATCTCTATTGGCAATGGACAGATCCAGAAATTCCTCAATGCAATTTAATCATCACAATACATAAAATTCTTGTAGGTAAATGATGCCATACACATTTGTTGTACTTATACATTTAATCTTTAAATCATTTACCCCATAACACCCATGGTCGATGTACTCGATATACAAAATTATTGGGTTGTTATAAAAGCCCTGAGTGCTTTGCATTTTCATGTGTTACATATTAAATCGTTATTCATAAACTGACTTATAGTAAACAGTCATAAATATCATGCACTATCGCTTTAAATTCGATTTTCTAATTAGTGATGCATGGTTGCCTACACAATGTATACCTTGCCAATAAGTGTTGCTTCGGAAATTGGATGAAATCTACTCTCATTTATTTATCTTCATGTCAAATTTGTCTATAATTTTCAAATCAAGTTTGAATAATTTCTTCACAAAACACTTACATGTTATTTTCAAATCAAGTTTGGACAATCCAGATAATGCTTACCTTTTCAAAGTAGACTTGGAAACATTGACAATTTAAAAATCCATTTAATTCTATTTATATTTAATGTCATGAATATTTAAGTGGGTAGTGTTATTTGAATTATGTTTTCATATTACAATTTTACATAATTATTAACAATCTGAAAGGCCAGTATGGGTTCCTCTTTTTTTAAAAGGGCACGAAACGTATCATTTTGATTGGTACTTTTTTTTAAACCAAAGCTCAAATGAAAAACACAACAATTGACAATGTTAGGAGTTGATTGACTTAATGGACTTAGATATTCCCTTGAGGCTTAATGCTGTCTGCCCCGTTTTGTCTACATGCACACGTATTTCATTGTGTGTGTGTGGGGGGGGGGTTACTTGTATACAATGCTATTGCATCAAGAACTTGAGTTATGCAGTCCTGTGTGCACGCAAAATTTGGTGATAACTACTTCAAGAAGAAAACTGCATGCACTTCTATTTACAATATGGAAATTTATTGAATTTTTTATGTTGAAATTTAGCATACTATGACAAGATTGGGTAAAATCGCGCACCTAAACATGCTAAAGGGCAGTTTTCATGAACAACTAGAAAATTGTCTGAAGAACACTCATGCCCCCACTTGTTATTAATTGTCCCCATCAGCACTGAAAAGAGTAGAATGTAATTGGTGTAAAACTTCAAACATACTTTAAAAATTTTCTCATACATGTATTAATTAATGTACCTATAAAGATTAGAATGTAATTGGTGTAAAACTTCAAACATACTTTAAAAATTTTCTCATACATTTATTAATTAATGTACCTATAAAGATTCATAGCTGTACCTTGAACACTTTGTGAAATAAGCATGACACAAGTTTGATATGAGCCACCTCTTCACTGAAATGACATTTTCACAGGTAATATATGAACAATGAACAGAGGTGAATTAACCCAAGAAATAAACATAAAGCCAGGTGCACATCTTCATATATTGATGAATTATTCTATCGGGTTTTAGAGCTGTAATTGAAAAAACTCTTGAGATATGCGTGACACAAATCTGAGAGGTCTAACCTCAAATCAAGATTTTCACTAATTAATGTTAATTGACAGAGGATAGTAACTATCAACTAAAGACAAACAAAACCTCAGGTGCACATCTATAATATTGATAAATGTTAACACGGAGTTTCATGGTTGTACCTTAAATGCCTTTCGAGATACGTGACAAAAATCTGACAATTGTCGGACAGATGGGCTAACGAACAGACAAGGGCAAATCTATATGTCTCCCCCTTGGTTAGCCCATAACAAGTTGTTCTTCGTGTTAATGTAATGTGACATCTATTGATAATTAGCAAAAGTATAATCATTACAAAATCAAACCTGTAATAAAGCAAATAAAAATAAGGAAATTGCTCCTGTTTCATAGCACAAATCAAAACGTTAGTAATGTAATTGGTGGACTTACTTATGGGGGTTTTAATTAATTACTTTCACATGAAAAAGGTATTCATGTGCCTTTGTCCAAATTACAAAGCTGATGCACATGACAAAAGTTTACGTGTTACAAGTCTACAAATTTTGATGTAATCGTACAAAGAAACCTAAGTTGTACCTTTACAACAAGTTGCAACCTTACTTGTAATAACAAACTCTCAATGATTCTGCCGAAATATAAAGCTTGAAAGGCACTTTGTAGGCCTGTAAGTGCCTAATTCCCTTTCAAACGCCAACCCATATTTCTTTTTTTTTTTTTTTTTATTTGGGATGGGGGGGGGGAGACACAAATTCATATTGAAACAAAAAAAAAAAAATGAATAGACATAGCATAAAGTACAGACCATTGTGGCACCTACACATTATTGGTCTATGCAACCCAGTGCCCCCAAAGCTCGTTAAATTGAAAAAAAAAAAAATTAGCGACCTATCCATTTATTTATATTTAAAGTAATAAAAACCACTGTAACTATTTCGCAAGCACAAAGTCGGGCATGTTTTTCAGCAAAACTTAAAGTAAAATATATGTTTTTTTCTTTTCGTAGTCTATAATCTATCAACTGAAAGGGCATTGAATGAATCATTTAAATGTATAGGCCTACATAATTTACACAGCGCCGTATCAGGACAGATTAACTATTCCGACGGAAATAAAATAATAAAAAACAGCAAAACCATTTCACAAACACAAAGCCGGGCAATTTTCTATATAAACAAAACCTTTAAAATGTAACTTTTCTTTTTGTATAGTCAATAATCTATCAAGCATTTAATGCATAGGTAGGCGTACAGTATTGTATCCCGACAAACGAATACGACATTTTGTATATGAATCGGTGTTTTAAGAACAAATAGGCCAGGCCTACGTCTTTAGTCAGGTTTTGAACAAACTCAATTTAAAGGCCTATATTCGGGTTTGAGCAAATAGAATGTCAATAGCCTTTCCATTGCCTAGAACCGGCTTTTGAGACCAGCAATGGCGAATGCGCTATCTCGTAAGTGAGGACATTTTGGTGAACCCAGTACTGTAAGGTTCAGGCCTAGGTAACGCTGTGTTATGCCATTATAAATTATAGGCCTAACTGTAAAACTGTAGGCCTTTAAATATAATTTTGCTTTGGAAGGGAAATGCATCAAATTGTATGATCTCACATCACATTTTATGTGTATAGCTACATATACCTATCAGTATCAGTGTGTAGACTCGCACGAATTGTATGGAAAAGTAGGGCTTATGCTCATAACATGCAAATCTAGGAACTACGCTTGTGCAAGGGGTAACTAAATCTTCCTTGGGAAAGGCAGGTCAGAGTCTATACTGTGAAAGGTCATAGTATAGGCTCAATTACACTTTGTTCTGGGTTATAATTCCTTGAACCTGTACACAAATCAGAACAGAAAAGGGCCTACCATAGAACTTACTTTCAAGTGAACAGAAAGTATAGGACACATTGGAAGGCCCAAAATAGTGTCAATGTAGCATTGTAAGTTAGAACATTTTGCCTAATCTATGAAGCCGAGGACAAAACTTGGTAGGCCTACCTATTGGTTCAGATCACAATAGTGAATACAGCATGTCAGAATAAAATTACCTTTGTGAATAATTTACATTCCTGCCTGGTCACAAAATCACAAATAATAAGTTATCTATATAAATCAGGTTTCAGTTATGCACCTATTGAGTCCCAATTTGATTTTACAATGCTCTAGTATTCAGTGCAAGCAACACAACATAGCTGACTGCATCTCTCAACAAAGGCATAATGTTTGAGAGTATAAAGGCCACTAAATCAAGGAATAACAACAATATCTACAATTACTGTGACTGAACAAGACAATATTCGTGTTGCTCAATTACCCTTGTAACAACATGAGTACATTTTGCCAACTTACCAAACAGAAATTCTGAATATGCCCAGACAACCAGTAGGCCTATTGCAAGGTCAACCTGCATGCAGCTAGGGTGAATTTAGCTGGGTCGTAAGTACAGCTTTTACTTTGTAGCTGTTAATTCCCCAGGATAACAAGGGCATAACTGCTACTTCAGCCCAAATGCTGTAGGACTTTGCAATTGAACAAGCGCCACTTCCGACCTTATCCCTCTAGATAACCTTCAGATACGCCCTTATTATTCTCAAATTAATGTGTGCGTTGCAGATAGGCCCTTATTAAACAACTGTTTAACCCTTTATTTTTCTGACCGAGACTTAATTACTTTGTGTGCATGTGGATCATGGCCCAGCATTTCCTTTTGTACCAACAAGTCATTTTTCGTGAAAATGTCACTTAGGCCCTTTTCCCTCTGGCACAACGAATTCTCGATTTACGACATAAAAGATGACACACTTTGTGTAATTAAACGCAAAATATCGATGATTATTTTTATTCTTTACGCATTGCTAAGAAGGGATAAGATGAAGTTTATATGTAGGCAAAGTACAAACTTTCATAATTTGCTATTCGTGCTACCCACATAAAAGTTCGTGGGAATCTTGATATTTGTTTCCATCACGAATTTACTTATATAAAAAATACCCTCGACATAACATTACAAGTAAAACTGTCATTGTTGGTGTACAAGTAAAACTGTAATCGTTTGTGTCTCAAATTGACACAATATAATTAATCCCCAAGACCGGTTGTTAGAATTCAACATTCTGCACTCAAATATCCAGAAATAAAAATATCCCCAAAGGATCTTTTTTTTAATTTACGTTATTTGTTTCTAATGATTATTCAGAAACAAATAACGTAAATTTCTGGTATGTACCCATTGATATTTATACTTTCAACGTCCAGCAATGATCTAGTTAACCCTTTCCTCACTTTTTCTCTGGCGATAAAAAAATAAAATCCCGGACATGTGTCAATGTGAATTTCACATTATTACGGGGCACAAAGTTCTTCATGAACGCCCATACTTCTTCTATTGGGTTTAGTTCACTGTACAGATGAAAAAGCCGATTTTTGAATAAAAAACATATGAATCGAGATAAAGTTGTGTATCAAAAAATTCAATAGTGTTTGATATCACTCTACAAGTCCCTTCGCATTACAAATACTTTTAAAAGTTATGGTTGAAGCATTTCTTAAAAAGCACTTATTTCATCATTTAAAAGGTTCTTTCAAACATACCATTTTTACTACTGCACAAAAACACATCGCTCCTTCCATGCATACATTTTGAGTTTAATATTTCAAGTGATATTTAGTTTTGATTATTTCTACAAGGGGCTGAGTAAGTAAGCTTAATGTTGGAACCAATAGACCTCAGGCCCTTGGTACAATAACTTTGTGACATACAGAATAAAGTACACAAACTGGAGTGATTATAAACACAAAATTGTAAACTATCTGAATTAAGAGGTTTCCTCGACTTAGACCATTTTTCCCAACTGAAATTACTCAGGGCTAATTGCTAGTGTGCAGGCATGTACTGGAATGGAAAATCTCTGGGTGAAGAATTTGAATATCATGTTAAAAGAAAACTATCTCATTCTAGAGTTGGTATCATTTATCGTAAAGCACTGTGTTTTTTTCCTTATATCCTCGTCAATATCTGTATGCGACAATGATATTGCGGAAAACTTCAGGAATTGCTGTAATATTCACGCATGAAACACAAAGTGGAGCAGTTTTTTTTTTTTTTTTTTTTTTTGTACAATACCTGGCATGAAACTTAATTTTCAAGGTACTCAAATTTAAAGGAAATACTGAAACTATATGTCAGCTAACCTACCAACCAACCAACCAACCAAACAAACAAACAAACAAACAAACAAACAGACGGACCAACAAACAATATAATAATTAAACAAAAAGGCGGTTATGTATGTAAATACCGCACCACAATAGTACCTATGCTACGGACGTGGTCGTAGAACAGCATGGCCATATTTCAGGGCTATCTTGTCGATGACGTATTTTACTGGCGGCTTGTGCAATTTCACTATTTGCACCAGTTCTGACTACAACCAAATGACTATCTTACTCAGTACCCAGATTCCTCATATGTAGGCCCTTACCAATAATTAGACAGAGAGAGAGAGAGAGAGGAACGAAGAAAAAACTTAAATGCATATTGTCTTGTTAAATGATAGATAATTTGTTTCCATGGACTCCAGTGTGCGCTCCTGTATCAGCCTACATATAAAGTACTTACTGGCCTACATTTTTCCATCAATTTGAATATTTTTTCTATATATTTGTGAAACCAAATGCCAGTTAAAGTACCAAAGTTCAAAGTAGATCTACATACCATGTGAACATAATTCCAAAGAATGTCAAAACATGTATATTCAAAAAATAATTCATATAAAGTGAAAGATAACAAAGATACTCTGCTAACTGCTTCTAAGAACAGAGGTGGCCAGTTTCATTGAATCATTCAAGTAAGTTTCAAACATCATAATGTGCAACGAAGTGGAAATTGTATGAATGTTTATTCGCATCACAATTTGATGTAACCATTTTTAACATTTACTCTGTGTCGCATTTTTTTCCCCACTTTGCGACAGTTTGACGAGTCCTGTGAATATTTGTAATGCTGTAATTGGAACATGGGTTGATCTTTTTCATGCGTGTTTGGGATGGTATATTTTTACTTTCCAGCCATATCAGAATTGCATTTTTATTATATGCATTTGTAGGTGCTTTGCTTTCCTCACACACAACAGAGTTGTAGCTAGCGTTATCAACTACCAAAGCATGTGCCCCTTGGAGATTTCTGCAGACATTTTGAAAGTGTCCCCTCAAACAAATAATTCACTTACAGTATGTACCGGTAGTTATTACTGATAGGCAATATATATATATATATATATATATACACTTTTATACCAGTGTTCACTCTGTACGCTTGATTGGATCTGGCCTTGCGGCACAAGAGGTCTCTACACTATCAAAGGAGTATGGCATGTTGGTAAGTGTATGATACTTCACAACCATCACTGAACGAATGTTTAAACACACACACACACACATATATATATATATATATATATATATATATATATATATATATATATATACATACATACATACATACATATGCGTGCTTTCTTTGCAGTGGTGAATTCTATACTATATTTGTACTTTTTCATACATGAAAGAACTTTTGGATAATGTGTATATGAAGTCTTAAAAAAATGTTTATCTTCATATAAGAAAAATGTTGTGTATAAAAAACTGTTCATCTCCTCGTGATAATCGCTGGACGCGTGGGAGTTGAATATTTTTGAAGCGGCGGGTAAAAAACTCTCCTCGGTTCCCGCGCCCAGTACAATTACTCGCCAACTTTTGTCCTGTGGTAATCCACTTTTGTACACGCCATCTTTGGTTTGCCATTCTTTTTTAGGAGTGTGTGCCGAATTTACCCACGTTTCGTCAACGAAAACAAGTTTGTGGGTACCTATTATATTTGGGGATGTTATCAGTGTAACGGTCGTTTAGAGTGGACGACACTGAATATTTTACATTGCGTAAACTGCATTGTTCAAGGCTCTTTCAGAGAGAAAGACGGTCATGCAAGTGCATTTTATACTCTTATGGGGGCAGTAACTGGTACATGTTTGTGTGAAAAATGAAGTTTGTTTACTTTGTCTAAAATGGACCTAACATTCTCACGGCAATAAAAGACACCAATATTGCTGATATATAAAATTATAGATATTAAATTAAAACACTGATACAAAGAATAAAAAGCGCTCTTTGCATCGAAATAATTTTAAATTGTAAATAGATAATTTAATTTAAAAGTTTCTGAAAGCAATATTACCTGCTTCCCTGTTCTTTTTCATTTGCCTTAAATAGGAATGTCTCTTTGACACTATGTGATTCGATTCCATCGGAATCACGACCTCCCTCTTTTCCTATATTTGAGGCTCATTAGATTAATAAGTACAAAAAATTAAAATATTTAACAAATTTACGCCCAATCTCTCCTATAATGATAGACTTCTTAATCAAGACTAGCGTAGGTAAGAAATAAAAAAATGTAAGAAACACCACTTTCCGCAGTTTTCAAGTTACAATAATGGGATTTGGATATCCACGTTTACACATACTCGGCATAGGCTTAAGAACCACTAGTTGTATATATATATTTCAAAACCTGTCACACAGCATACAGAAATAGGTTTATAAAAGGTATACAATAAGTATAGCATATCATTTTGAACCTTATTAAAAGATCGTTGTCATGTAATGCTACTGTTGTACCTTCAAGCATTTCCAGAGAGTGGACCGTGGGATTTCATAGTCGTGATTTCTTGACAGTACCGTTTTCAGCTTGCACACTGAAAGGAACTCTTTCCTCTCCATCGCACTATGGGCCACTCTCCTGATTAGGGACATGTTGAAACTGTCATATTTGCTCTTGTGGCCTCTTCCTTTACGCTCAGATGTCTTTGTCTTGCCCATAGCACACAACGCTGCGTCGTTTTGACGAATACATCTGATTTACAAGTTTTAAAAATAAATTAAATTCTAGATTTCGAGCTGAATGATTGGTTCATGAATTTAATTTGCTTGTATATATGTTGCTCGAAGACACATAAAAATGAGCATAAATGGGCACACAATAAGATATGTATCATAGTAAATCATGTAACTCACACAAATTAAAATGAAATATATTTTCTTTTACAGAAATGGACAATTAATGGAAGAAGAATATTACAGCGATTTCAAAATTAAACTAAACATGACAATAGCAGCAGGATGACAAAGGCAAATGGATAGTTCGGCTTATATTCCATAGGGTACTTCAAGACAATGAATTACTTATATTCAAGGGGGTCGAGGTTTTAATCACGGCCAAATAAAATAAAACCTTCACCTTAGCCGACCCACTACATTTGCTTGCAAAAGAAAAACATAAGTGCGCTTCACTTTGCCCAAGTGACCCATCTAAAAATAACCAAACCATATATTTTTTTTCAAAAAAATGGTATTTTCTTTGTTTTAAAGGCGTGAAACTACAAAAATATTAAACTAAATATATAAAATTTCCCAATCTACCGACCATATTTTTCCAACCTTATAATGTAAAACACTAGCATTATTTTGTTTGGCCTAATATACTGGATTTCAATATTATGAATTAATTTAGTAACTTCCCATCACTCAGTATTCAAAACAAAATAGTTGCTGAAGAGAAGACATTATGAAGACCAAATGAGATATTTTTCCCCAGTTTTTGACACTTCTCAGGTTTAGGTAGAGAGTTCGTTTCATGTTTACTCTTTCACACACCAAAAATAAATCAAACCTTTGAAAGGATGAAAGAAATAACATTTTATATGTTTGCTGAGTTAAAAAAAAACGGCAAAAAAAGTGATGGCACTCTTTGCCTACCCCGCGCACTTTGCCTGCCTCTCCCCTACATAAGCCTATAAGAACCTCCTCTGAAACGTGTTCTCAAACATGCCAGTGTCCATAAGAATTATTGACTCGGTTTGAAACTTTTGCTTCCATGTGTTTGTTCCAAATCTTCAATTAATATCAATATATACACTTATAAACTAATGGATATGAGATTTAGATATTAGTGTCACATAGTGTGCAGAATTTTGTTTCCAATTTCTGCATAACGTAGAATATATTTCAGAAGCTTCATAACAAACATATAGGCCTATATCTGTTTTCAGATTTTTATTTATTAAACCTGTAAAGATGTTGATTAAGAACGTAGCCATGGCCTGACAGCTCTGTTCTCCCCACTAAAACAAAACAAAACAAAAAACTCTTGACTTAACCATGAAGTGATATATATGTAGGCCTGGAAATCAGAAAGGGAAGGTCTAAGCCGCTTTTTCACACATTCTCATTCTTAAACAGCTCCGTTCTCCCCCGAAAAAAAAAAAACTGGCCCCACTATGAAGTGCTCGGCTAGATAACAAATGGGTAAACCTACGCTGCTTTTTAAAAACATTTTCGCTTTTAACTTGTCACCGCCGTTTACCTGTAGGGTGGCTTAAATTATGCGGATTTTAGAGAAGAATGCTTCATTTTGAATCTCTCAATGCTGCTGCTAGAAACTTTAGAGACTACTCGTATTAAGTTTATCTTATTTTTTTTTAATTCATTATCGGCAGTTTGTTTTTCATTTTCATATTTACTGATTATCACAAATTGCCTATTTTATTAATGTGAGGTTTCTGTCAAAATTGTACTTTTTTTATAACTTACCTGTAAACAGTAGGCCTACTAAAGACCAGTTTGTAAGGCACACATCTTTCCATTACTCTGCAAAGGTTTACTCTGGGCTCGCCTGTTTTCCCGTCCATCCTACGAAACTTGACACAATTCATAATTAATTTGTTTTTATCCTAATGATTAGTGATTATGCATGGGCCGACATCTGCCTTTTTGCGTTGGAACTAGGCTCACTTGTGTGGCGCTGCATAGGCCGACATCTGCCTTTTTGCGTTGGAACTAGACTCGGTTGTGTGGCGTGAAACGCTCCCGTGGTGTTCACGAGATACAAGTAGAATTACGTCATCGGCGAAGCAAAGTTAGTTTTCCTTTTTAAAATTATACGATTTCGCAAGTTTATCAGTAAGTGATAAAAAAACAACAAGACGACAAATGTGCTTATTACGTAAAAATTAAATACATAATACAAACACAACAATCAAAGAACAAAGCAAATTCCAGACATTCATCAGAAACACTGACAGCCCCCTCTTCATCCGGGACATTTGAACAGAAACATGGCGCCGACCTCAAGCAGACGGACATTTTACTGGCCTACTAAATAACATGCAAAGTTGATGAAACTAGCATTCTTTGCTAAAAAGGTAAGCTGATACACACAGAATAAGATGGGATCCTTGTCCAGTACAAACTATTAAGACTTAAAACTAAAAGCTTGTACTAGAAGAGGAACGCAATCGTTTTGTTACGCGTACCTCCATAGATGGATCCCGTTCAATGCCGTTATATAGGCCTACTCAAGAGAATCCAAAAGTCAAGTCACAAGTTCTTGGTCCCTTCTACGTCAGTTCTGTGTTCGTGCTCGCGCGGATGCGTTCGTAACGTTTTGCTCGGGTGTAACTGTATCTGTCAAAACAGTATTTTCAAATCCATAAACAAAAGGACAGAAATCTGTGTGAGCAACCGGATATTGTTGCAACACGGTACATTATTGAACATTGATTAACTCAGCATTCAGTAATTTTGAATAAACTTTTTTTTAATAAGACCAAACAAGATAGGCCTAATATGAGTGGGTGTAACCCAGAAAGGGGAGCGAAGCGCAAGTTTGAATTGAATTTGATGTTTTATTTTATTTTTAATGGGACTCAGTGAGCAGTCTGATGAATAAGTTTGTTTACATTGCATTTTCCCTAACTTTTGTGTAGGTTTTTCACTTTTTCTTTTTACATGCATTATTCCTGACTTGTTTTAATAATCGACTTCAATTTGGGTGCTCAATAAAAGAACTTTTACCTTAACTTTAGGGCTCTGCCTCTGCCTTTTTTGTCCGCAATCGTGCAACCCGGTCTGAACGGTGGCGCCGCAGTGTGAGAGTCTGAAGCAAATTGTCGTCTGCTGCGCTGCCAATCATTTGTAAATAGTGACGCAATCTTCATAGGCGGAGACTCGCGCTGCTACGTGACGTCACGCTTTATTGTGCGAGGCATGGAAGCATGGACATGCGATAACTCACACAGAGCCAAGTTTGTAATTTATGGTGCATAGAAAATTAATCAATGCATTCAATTTAATTAAGTAATTTGTGCACCCCTGATTTTTGCCACGCAATGCATAGAGAGTTTAAATTTAAACAGTTTATTCCTATTTAATTCAACCAATCGCCATGAACCATGGACGGCGGCCCTGTTTGAGTGACTTTGGCTGCTAACCAATGGGGACCTATTATTATCTGATTCTGCTGAAGAAAGCCAGTTTACCCATTGGCTTCCGGTCATGGACAAAAAAATCGAGCTGAACAACATGTCGATCGTGGTGGGTCCCATTGCCGTAGAGGGAGCTTCGCTCCCTATTACTTTATACATTGCTTATTCATTCCAATTGCCGTTTGATAATTATGTTCTTTAACTGTGATTTTCCTGGCATCGGAACAAAAATTGGTGTTTTGCTACCCCCGTAGCTGCCCTTTAATGAACCTCCAAAAAGAAAATGTTCATACCCGGGAAGCTTAACTTAAATCTATTCATGAACAACTGCCCCCTAGCACATGCTGAAATTTACAGGAGTAAGCTCCCAATGAGTCCCATAAATTGTATAACCTTCATGGTTGGTAAGATTGATTTTTGCAATATTTTAGGCCTACGTACTTGCTGTGAAGTTTTTTGATTCTGCTAAGTACAGACTTTTTTCAATTATTCAAGAGTTCAGGAACTGTTATGGATTTGAAAAGATGCAATAATTTTGGCACTGGGGTGGAAGTTGGATCTTAAGCTGGTGCAAGCAAGTGAACATGTGTGGCACAATCATAAGTTTCGGCCAACACGGCAACAGTTGCCATTTTGTATCAGGCAAGAATGCAAGGGTATGCATGCCCAGGTTTGCGCCATTCTGCGATGTAAAACCTATTCTGATTTGGATTTCTGATTACGCGTAATGTACCTTAGAGCACATGTCAACGATTTGTTGATGCGTAATGTAACTTAGGGTACTTTTATACTAGACCTATATTCCGGAACAGTTATGTTATTTGGAACATTCGCCTAAGACCGTTTATACTGAAGACGGTCAATCCGACACCGTGTCGAAATACGCTCTTTTAACCACTTGTAGTGCTACACGCATGCTCATATGTGTCTTTAAATATCCACCAGACAACAAACCATAAAAAACGCACATGTAGCCTTACTACACACCAAACCTACGTGTTACTACTGTAACTTGACGATACTTTTATAGCCTATTACATATGGGGGTAATAAGGTCCATCTGACAATCAAGCACGCAACAGACACCTAAGACACGGACAGTTCAGAACAAAATGGACACCTCAGGACAAATTGAGTTCCTTTCATTTACAACAGAGGGCAGCCAAATAGAACAAAAGAGTTTGTCACCTGCCTTGAATGCATGTATGCATGTATGTATGTATGTAAAATGTATGTAATTTGCGTGTGTAGCCGATCTTTGTATCAGGCCCACCTTTCAATTTCATTCAACTCGGCATTTTCGCAAACACAATCAAATTGTCTAAAACATGGTCACTGCTGTAATTTTTTATAATTTTGTTTGTCTTTAAAGACACTTTAACACGCATGCACAAACACAAGCCAGGTTTGCATTAAAAAAGCATGTACCTGGAATCTGCCATTGCGACCACCTCTATATAACGACTTTGTCTAATGCGATCACCTACATGTGGTCCCATAAGCCAGTTTCTCTTTTTCTTTCACCTCAATAATTCCTTTACCTGTCTTACTCGACCAGCGATCGTCAAGTTATGTGTATGAAAAGTTATTGCTGCCGTTTTGTTGAAGTATAGGCCTACGCCATTTTCTTCAGTTAGCACACAGTCCAGCATTGTTGCAGATTATACAATACAATTTAAATATATTCTAAAGAACCAACAACAGGTTTTTCCCAATTAATGTCCATAATTAGCAAAACATACAAACATTTCTTTTTCTTTTTCTGTGCTGAGATTTGCGTCTCCTTGTACATAGGTGCATTCAATATATATGTACAAATCTACTGCTTTAACTTCAAACCCTGTATAAAGCAACTACCTATCTAATATAACCTTTTTTTCAGTGTGCCGAGGACTGTGACGCTACACGCAGATTCCACTGGCTAAATATTCAACTAAATGGTGTAAGAGTTATACAAGGATGATAATAATGTTACAGGGTCCAAAGATAAAGAAATTTGTTTGCACTGGGTGCAGGTGCTTTCTCTAAATCTACTAGTCCTGTTGTCTCAACTGCTGTATATAATAGATTTTGCACAAAGTACATGATCATTATCTCAGTTTTAAATTCTCTGGTAAATGAAAACTGTACAAAAGTGAGTTTATTCTGTGATAAGCTAGAAGGGTAACATTTTGGAAGGAATTCCTACAATATTGAAACTGTGGAATAATGCATTTTATTCCGTAAAAAGGCACAGATTGTGAGGGTATTATCATATATTACTAAAAGAAACTATAACAGTGAATGCAGCGTGAATGGGTTGAAATAAATAAACCTTAATGGGCTGAATTACCCTGGGCTGACATCTGTCCCTGATGCCATTTGGGCACTCAGTGCCGAAATGGCACCAGTGACAGATGTCAGCCAAGATCATCTATACTGTAGAAACCTATTTCATCCAATTTCTGCTCACTATAATGCATATTTCGAAGTATATATTAAAAGCAGACAACAAACCCTTTTGGCGGGAAAATATGACTGGAGCAGCAGTAACAATGATTAGCACCTTACTGGTTAACAAGGACAAAATATATGCCCTAATCGGTGCTTGAAAAACCTCTGTGTGTGCCAATTTTGGATAATTCACTGTATAGTTATAAGTAAAAAAAAGAGCAACATTTTTTGAAAATTATAAATTACTATTAGGGTTTATGTAGGCCAATAGTGTATACCGTTGACATGGAGGGTTTCAGACTGTTAGAGCAATAGGCCTTTTGTAATTAAGAAATTGGCAGTGAATGGGTAAAATGTTATAAACAAATGAAAATGAATGTGTCCACAACTGCCTAGAAATTCCTATTAAAATGGGCTGACATCAAATTATATCATTTATTCCATAATTGACCTGAAGGATCTAAAATGTCACTGACGGAAATTCATTTTCTCTTGGAGCAATGGGTGAAGATTCTAACCGAGCCTTCTAAATACTGGTACTGATTCATGGAGCATTATAAGCATATAATTTGTAGTAATGGCCCCTCTCAAACAATTTGAAAAGTGCATTAAAATTATTTGTTGCAGCACGATCTCTACACAAATTCTATGTGGTTGCCCATTCCATGGAATTAACAGGATTTAATCCATTTATGAACACAAATGTTGCCAGGAGCAGTCTCTCAAAGTGCTTGACGTGCTGCTTCCAAAATAGACTCCTGATCAGATGGGCCACAGATCAGCACTGCCAATGATATCTTGTATTTCCTTCCACACAGTGTCATTTTCGTCAATATTTGCCATACCTGATTCTTTTCTTGAGGATCTTTATCCAAATCTGCAAAACTTTTGTGGACAAAAACACTCACGTTCACTTTGGTGCAGATTCTGCCTGTCGGATAAATCTACGCAGGGTGGAGCAACAGTCGTAATAGTAATAGTAGTGTAGTAAATAGTGCCCTTCGACACGAATATATATTCTTGCGTGCGGTGATGAAGTTCAACACCGGCGCCATTTTAAAATTGTCAGGTGGACCTGGTGGGATCTGTAGTGCGGATTGCTACGATTAAATTGTGTTATATATGGTAGGAACATATACGCACAAAGGAAGTATACGAGCATTAGTCGTTTTTATTGAAACTCAAATGGTGATCATCCATATGCATACAAATATGAAGTTAACGTCATATTTACATTGGTAGGCCTGTGACATTGACTCGCTGGCCCAACGTTTTTGCACAGCCATGTTCGCTCTTTTGATTGATCTGGCCATTTGATTCTCTGTTGTGGCCACAACTCAATGTGGCCTCGTATGGTCAGACATGTAGCCACACCTCCGGACCAGTCTGTTAACAATGAATCTTTAAGTGAGGAATATTATTATACTATGCATGTGGCCACATTTGCCTTGTGGCTCGGCTCTATAATGGACTATTGCCAGGAACCTGCCATCATTTATCATTCCCCAACGAAAAAATATAACGTCGCCGTGTAATCAGAAACAATAGCGTAGCAAGTATAAAAACACCCTTAGAGCACATGTTTACATATTTGTTGACGCAAACGTAACTGAGGGCACACGTTGGTGAATTTTTTGACACCAAATAATATGTAAACGACTAGCACGTAAAAAGCGAGCGCAACTTTAATCTTTTATATAATATATATATATATATATAAATATATATATATATATATATATATATATATATATATATATATATATATATATATATATATATATCATGTTTAGGTCGATTTTAGTAATATAACAGGCTTGTATAAATACCGTATCTTAGGGCTAAAACTGTTAAAGCTACAGTGCCGCAATTTGATGTATCGTACTCTTCCGGGGGTATCGGCAGTCCGCCAGTGGTATCAGTACTCTTCCGGTTTCATCAATATTTCTGTTGAATACCGTCACTCACGCTGCTTCCCGGGTGATCATGGCGTCTTCTGCTATCGGGGAATCTGCTGCAACAAATTTGGCACAGTTGTCATCTGGTGGTGCAGAACTCTTTGAACTGGATCACAATCGGTTCAGCGAAAATGAACCGAATGTGGACGAATTTATTCCCAATATGGAAAATGAGAACACTTCTAAAAAGACGCAACATGATGTTGGCCTACTCGCATCTTCCTTGTTGACGAAGCTGGAAACTCGGCAGATTTTGGACACTGAACTCGAGCTTCTCAACAATTACATTGCAGAATTTGTGATAGTCGTGACACAAAAAGATAAATCTGAACATGAGACATTGAGCCTATGCAGTATTTTTTCCAGCATAGAACGCTACCCGAAATCGAATCAGTATGGCTACAGCATTGTTACTGACAACAAGTTCGAGAAAGCGAGACAGGCATTAACCGTTTCCCCCTTAAACCAACCAAAACCGGCTGGTAGTCAAATGTCGTCTGCTTCAGGATTTTCAACTCATTTCAACAGTTATGAAAAACAATTTGAGAAATGTACACGAGACTTACCAAGATCACATGCCCCAGGTCAACAGCTTTCCTTGGCATGGGTTGGGCACTAACTACCCAGCCCATACCAAGAAAGCTGTTGACTCAGTCTAAATTCATAGAGGAAAGGATTAAAATCAAAACAAAAGGATCTGAAACAACAAGGAAAAGGCAATAAGCCTAAAGCAGCACGGGCTATAACACAAGAAGAAGAAGACATTTTGTTTGCTCGAGGAGCACTTGGAATACATGATGCATTTGCCCTCCAAAATACCATGTGGTGGAAAGTATCGAAATATTTTGCCCTAAGGGCAAGTACAGAACACCAGTTACGGTGGGGTGATATTACCCTGTGCACGTGCGCTGATGGCACCAAATATTGTGAATTCAAAGAGCGACAGACAAAAACAAGATCCGGCACAGACCCTCCCAACACAAGGTCTGTTGCTCCAAGAATGTGGTCTATCTCAGACGATTTGGAAAATCATCGAGACCAAGTGGCAGTCTATCTAAAACATGAAACAACCAGATTCTCCTTTTTATCTTGCAATAAACCATGGCAAGAACGCAAAAACGCTGTCTATCCGGTACAAGTGTCAAGCCCTCGTTATCAATAGTTTAAAATCAATGATGAAAAACACGTTTTCAAAAGCAAATATAACTTTGGAAGGCGCCGGAAAAGTCACTACTCATAGCGCACGAAAGACCATGATTCAGACCTTAAAGGACAATGACATTCCAGATACAGAAATTATTCAAGTAAGTGGACACAAAAGTGTTCAGTCCCTTACCAGTTACTCTGAAATGAATATGGAGAAGCATCGCAAGATTTCCGACGTCATTACACTGTCAGCCAGTGCAGAATGTAGTATTAGGTTTGCAAATGTCCCTGAAAATTCTGTTAGTGTTAGGCCTACTACAAGTAGACTTACACCCAGTGCAAGTGCCACAGATGACGCAGAATCTTCTATCCTAAGTGGTCCATATGAGTTAGAATCCCCTTTGGAGATTACACTTGCAGATAGGCCTATATCAGCACATAGACCTACAAATTGCAGTGACGATCAAGGCGACTTCAACACCCCCAGGTCCTCTGTGATACGGCGTTCAGCACTGCAACCCATGCAGCTTTTTTCAGGGGCACACTTTATTGTAGGAAGTATCAGCATCGTAATTATATATGATATATATATATATATATATATATATATATATATATATATATGCGTTCATGTCATCAAGTGCATCCGAGCGTCATTTCACAGTGCAAAATGCATGTATTGTTAAAATTAAATGGTTTCTGAGTTTCTTCAGATTTCGGTAATATGCCACCAGGGTTGTCCAAATGATGAACATTATCATTTCCTGTGGAAAACTTTGACATTTAGACTTCTGACCTCTTCATCAGCCTCAGCTCTACTGGGCCTCTGAAGTGGAATACCTTTATCGTTCATCTTACTGAAGTACACGTGAAAACTAGAGGCAACTACAGGTAAGTACAGGAATTTACAGACATCTACAGGCATCTACAGGCAGTCACAAGGATAACTGCTTCATCCACCCAGGCTCCTGGTATCTGGGTCGAGACGTACCACCTTTACATACCTGCAAATAGTCGCAAGAAGATTCGAATATTCCTTTTAGTTAAGTACACACCCCACACATCGTCAACTTACATACACTGTGTACACTACCTTCTTTACAACAGGAATAACTTTGTATTTTTACTTATTGAGCTTACCTGCAGATTATTGTGCTTAATATTCTGGCCAACATATTCATGATAATTTAATATTCTCACAGATAAAGTTCGTAAAATTTGAAAGCACCACTACCTTAATCGCAGCTTCTATATTCCAAAAATATGTAAATTTTGACCCTAAATTATATATATCTAACACTATATCATCCTAAAATTACTTGTTTGTATATGCTAGCTCCTATTTCATTGAAGTATAATGGTATTAAAGATAAGGGACTTTTAGCCGTGATAATGGCTATGCCTTTGTGTTCATCTGGGATTTGTGCAAAACTCATAAATAAAGGGGCAGGGTAATATAAATGTTTCTCGTTCAGCAAACAGACATCCTAGGACAATGCCATTAACGCTGTGCACTGTCCATATATGTTCCTTATTTTTTGTATTAACTAGGCCATGCTACGTTAATACCCCTAGAATATATGGACATTTTTCTGTAAATAATTTGCACAAGCTCGAAGGATTTTTGCAACAATTTTTGCGTATTTTGTACAAATTTACCTACGTTATCCCGAGATAAATGATATAATATAATCAACTTTACTTTTGACATCCCAAGGTGTCTGAGCTGTCAAGCTTAAGTTCTGTTTGAAAAAATAAATAATTTGCAATAAATAAATAAATAAATAAATTATCTATACCTGTACACAAGTACTTCTGCTAACATTCAGCATTCCGCTGACACGTCCAATGGCATTTTTCAAAGCAATTCGAAGTCTCCCATGCTCGGCCTTCCAATTGCAGAAACTGTACGTATTTAAATTTAAATTTTTCCATTCCATTTTCACACTTTTTTCGTTCTGTAAATAGCACTTAATCAAATTCAAATTCTTCTTACTAACTAATGACACCCTGTGTGCTTCGCTGCAACCACCATTCGCGCAAGCCACAAAACGCTCATCAGCTGCAAGTCACACCACTTGCACGAGCCGCAGAGATATCAATTTACGTCATCATATATACATACACCAGGGCCTGTATGTTACATTCCATATTATAGTAAAAAATGTAGTCAATGATGAAAAAAAAAACACAAAACACACTTTATCAGTTGATTTTATTGCGTCATTTTTTTTTTCAAATGGCCTGTTCCCAAAACCTTTGCAAACAATGGAGGCTCCCTTTCAACATCCAGGTCACTTACAGATCCAGCTTGTCAGGAATGGCGACTGCGGTATTCAAATGGCAGTCACAACGCCGCTTCAATATACGTTTCTCGGCAAATTGACTTTACTTGGACTGAGGAGGACCCCAAATGTATGCCAATGGCTGGGGTACCGGGGTAATGTAAAAGACCTGGCGTCAGAATCAGTGAGTTATGGTTTTGGTGGAAATTTCAGGCAGTTATAGCCTATATAGGTGTCTTTCGGAACTGTTGCACACACTATAATACAGTGAATTCACCACAGCAACAAAAAACCTCGCCGGGCCATAATTTATGACTCAGATTGTGATTACATGGCCCGGGCCTAATAAACAATTCTAAAATTTGTTGATAAATGTACAGGCCAATGCGTTTATGAAAGAAGTTTCTAGGCGTTAATTTAAGGAACATGGTTATACACTTTTAATAGCTAGACCTAACCTTATAGAGTCTATTTAAAATTCTATTGCTCCTGTGCCTATTTCATGCTAATTAAAAACTTTGTATTAAAATTAATTTGGACAATGGGACCAGTTCAGTGTTCATACTGACGCTTTTGTAGATGCATATGAGAACACTGTCAATTACACAAATGCATGCCTGTGGACAAGATATTTACACCACTCTGAAGCATACTTAACCTTTGTAAATTTATTGTGTTGATGAGTACGAAACTTCCTGCAAATGTCGTTCTTATTTTAGTTTTGTGTATTGAAAAGTACAAATAATCGACCCAAACATGAGAAAAAAGTTTTATAGCATGCTTTGCAGACGATATGAAGTCATCAACTCGCACTGGATAGCCTAAAGCAGAACTCGTTCGCTTCGCTCACTCGTTCTGCTATACGGCATCCAGTGTCCGTTGATATAATTCATATCGTCAACAAAGCATGCTATAATATGTATATATATATTGTAATAGGCAGACTTTATCTATCATAGTACTAGTAGTACTAGTACTGGTGATAGCATTGATCAGCACCCAGCCTGGGAGCTTTGCAGAATCCAAAGAAACTAAAATTTTCATCGTATTTACAGCCAATAAACTGCTTTGGTTTTTACACTTGTATAAATTGCCTGGACATTGGTATTGGCATGACTATTTTAATTTGATGTGAGTGATCATTGTCCGTCCTTAACTTTTACCTTCCAAACCCATCAGAGAGAAGCATTACAACATATACATACACTTATGTACGTATATACACATATTTATGATTATATAATATAACGATACGAGCTCAGAGATGGACCTAAGCCCTAATAATGTGCAGCTATATTGGGAAGTGAAGCTATAATTGCTGCAGAGTTCGATATGATTCTTGTATAATTCATGAAAAATTCATTAACCCTTTACGAAATCAGTTAGCCAACTAAAAGAAACAATAGCATTTTGTGTATTGGCTCATTGGGCCAGCAGTGCCTGAGGCTGAAAAAATGCTGTCACACACACACACACACACACACACACACACACACACACACACACACATATGTGTGTGTGTGTGTGTGTGTGTGTGTGTAATATGCGATCGGATATGCAATATAATGTTGACATGCCATGTAACTGGTAGTTTCTACCCCACTATGAATGGTGAAAAGATAAAGGTTAATAAATGTAAACAACTGGCGTAATACAATGGCCATCGAGTGATAACATGTTGAGTGTTCTGGCGTTTTGCATCTGGTTGACAGTAATTTGCAGATTCAGGTGCTGTGCGTTTTTAAATAAAGAATGATATGATGGGGTTGTAGGTTTGTTGTTTTTGTCACTGTTCTCATCACCATGATCACCGTTCATATAGTTACCACCATCAGTGTGACAATCATCGTCGTCATCACCGTGACCCTTGTCAATATCATCGCCATGACTTTCATTACATTTCTGTCACCATCATCATCATGATCGTCATCGCTATGGCCTTCATCACTTTTGTCACCATGACAATCATTGTCATCATGATTTTTGTCAGCATCGCCATCCACATTATCATAACCATGATCATCATTGTCCCCACAACCACCATTATCATCATCATCATCATTACTGATTCTTGTTTCATATTTATTTTCAGTTGACTCTTGCTCACTCAGGAGTTCAGGTGGCAAAGTTGCACGTACACACTTACTAGCTGTGGGTAAGAGAGCAATGAGAATGATAGTGTACTCAAGTGCTTGCAATGGGAATCTAGGATACCCGTGTGGTAGTCTAAGTTATTTGCAGTGGACATGTTTTTTATATTGAAGAGTTCCACCATATCGACAAAACACATACACTGGACACAATAATGTTACAATGAAATATATGTTTACATCTTTTCCCTAACTTGTAATTTTGCCACATAAGTTGCAAGTGAGGATCAAAATTGTCCAGGCGTCTGCAAATGAAGTATCTATGTGGCTTTTCGTGAATGGACTGGTTTTGAAACAAAGTACTGAGCGTCGGCCTAGTGCCTACATTAAGAACACTAAGTACGAACTTCCTCAAAAAATAATTTACATCACCTGCAACACGGAAAATAATTGTATCTTCTTTATACATGGGTGGTGAAAATATATGCTTCTGGTCATTTTTTTTTCTTGCCAGCAATGACCGGTATAGGGATCACACTGTATGACAAGAGATACCTGCACGTCTGCAATTTCTGGTTGAAACATGTACACTCACCCATGTTTAAAAAATATCAAAGCTGTACAAGAGTCAATTTGTGGAAAATAAAAGTAAAATGGAATATAGTGAAAGTTCTCAGATTTTATTTGTTAATAAGTGTTGGACTAAATCATGTTTTTTAATTATTTGAAGAATCATAAATTGAAAGCAGCATCTGCAAAAAGCTGTCGGACATCGGACATTACCGATAAAAGATAACGAGGACCAGCATTTCAATTGTCTCTGTCGGTCTCATTGACCGACATAGATCTCGAGAGAAAAATTGTATTATTGCCAAGAAAATTGCATTAAAAGCGTGACAGACACATCGCCCGTTTCTAACACCTGCTTCCGTGTTATTTCATTCCAAAAATAAACTCTCCGAATAAGTCCGAATGTCATCATGTAGCTCCGACACTGGTGGGGCTGTAAAACAGTGTTTTATTGGTTGAAAGACGAGCCGTATTAACAAGCTATTTTATGATTGGTTGACTGAATGCGGTGAACAATTTGACCTAGTTTGAAAGGATCTCCTTGCAATGACGGTGATAGCGGTTGGCGCAACAAAATGCTCAGATTTCTCGGACTCCCGCAGCCGCAAGGCACCAAAGGCAAACGCAGTGACAGGACAGATAATGACGGTGACCTGGAGGAAGATGCAAGAAGTAAAGCCAAAAAAGCACGCAAAGACTGTGAAGCGGGCAGCCCAGAACGCACGGTAAACCAATCGTGGTTCAAAGGCAGGCCATGGCTGTCCTTTGATAGCGAAGCAGCAACACTCACATGTACAACCTGCATAGACTTTGCAAAACGCAGGGGAGAGTATGATAGAATTGTGAATGCAGAAAAATCTACCGTGAGTGCATTTATCAGAGGAAGCAAGAACTTGCGTATATCAACAGTCAAGGACCACGAGGTATCAAAATGCCATCTTGATGCAGTGGCACACAAGAAGGCTCGTGACAGCAATGTGAATGTGGAACAAGTTGCGCAATCCAGAGCAGGTACGCCTAAGTCAATCATACATTTATTGGTATATTCTAAATGTAGTACACTGTACCGTTAAACAGTGCCCATATATTTTCTCTCCAGAAGTTAACTCTCTTCAATCTTTAGGCGATTATAAAGAGATTTTGTGGTTTATCAGGGAGCCCGGGAGTGTATTATCCTGGTGCAATTATCATGCATGGTTCTCCGAATATGGAAAATTTGAACAGTAAAACGACTCTCTGTTTAAAAATGAAGTTTTGATGAAAATGGTTGTGTTCTTTATTGCTGCAATGCATCTTGTATATCGAGTTGACTTGTACCTTCATAATTATCTTCATGACATAGACGAATGGTGTGTGACACTGTGAGAAATTAAAACTGAATTGAACAATGATTTTTGCTCCAACCTCCTTAGTCTGACTTGATAAGCAGTTGGGGGGGGGGGGGGCTACTCTTAACACAGTCAAATCACACATTACAAAAAAAAATTTTCCTGATCACATTCACAATGAAACATACAGGAACCACATCACACAATATTGAACCCCTCAACCACATACCACACAAAATTAATTCTTTCCATCAGTCACATCACACAGATCTCCTCAATCATACCATTTACAAGTCACAAAATAAATTCTGCAGTCATACGTCACATGAAATAAAAAAGGCTGATCATACATTACACACACTAATCCCCCCCCCCCAAAAAAAAGGATTTTAAGTGTCAAGTGTATTTATCTTTATTGAATACAAATCCCATAGTCACTTTTAATCATTGAATCACCAGAGACCATTTGTCATTCACTGTCTTATGTGCTTCAACATTAAATTTTTGTAGGAAAAGTCCTACGAGATCTGAAAAAAGCAGACTTAAAAAAAAATGCAGTACAGATTCAGAAATGCACATGCAGTTGCCATGACCTGTCGACTTCTGAGAGATTATGTGTGACTCTGTGACCTAGATAAAGCCAAGGGAGTGGAAATCCCCATTCTGCAAGTGAGTTCATGCAAGTAATTGCAAATAATGAATGTTCAACTGGACTAAAAACTTTGAAGCAGTCCAACTTCTTTAGTATTGTTATGGACGGGTCCACAGATATCAGTGCGACAGAGATGGAAAGTATTTACACAAGGATGTGCTTAGATGGGAAAATAGAAATGAGGTTTCTTCGAATAGGAAGTCCAGAGTCAACAAGGTCGGAAGATCTCCACAAATTTGTAAGCGAGACTTTAGAAAGTCATGGTCTAACTCTTGATTCCTCAAACCTAAAACTCGTAGGCTTGGGGAGTATTTGGGCCAGCAACATGAGAGGCAAGAACACTGGTCTAATATCCAGACTACGAGATTCTCATTATGTAGAGATTGTGTCCGTACACTGTTTAGCTCACAGACTGGAGCTCAGCTTCAAAGATGCCTTCAAATCAGTTTCTGTCTACGACCGTCTAGTCCACACTTTGCTCGTGGGTCTTTATTATTTCTACAAGGGCAAGCCAGCTGCTAAAAATAAAAAAGAGCTTTTGAGATCGTTGGAAAGTCAAGGCCAAACAGGACCACTTCCAAAGCGAGTAGGTGGGACGCGATGGTTACCACACTTAACAAGAGCCCTTAATACAGTTGTCAGGACTTACAAGGCCTTAGGGGCACTTTTAGCAACGGTTAGCCATACCAGCGCAAAAGCAGGAGGTCTTCACAAGCTACTCACAGACTGCAGTGTTGTTGCTTGCTTGCTCTGGTTAAAAGTATTTTGTTGCTTTTATTCAATTTTACATGGAAAGTATGATAGTTAACATAAATGATTAGCTATTAACAGCTGACATGTAGAGATACACTAAAAACTAAGAATAATGCCATATTTTTTTCAAAGACAGGCCAACAATATAATGGCCATTATTCATTTATTGATGGGGACTTTTTATTCATCATCATAATCATGCCCTACCGTGTCAATGTACAAACCACACCTGCTATAACATCACCCTGGGTCCTCTGTCAACTTTTTTGGGGGTTGCCCCGATGGCCTAGAGGTCAGCGTGTTTGACTTTACTATTGGCTAGCCGAGTGTGCCGAAGGTAGTGAGTTCGAATCCCATACAGGTCAACATAAATTTATCGTATTTTTCAATTGTATGAATTAGAAGTCCATTTGATAAATCTATCCTTTTTTAAAAGCTCCAATTTAGTGCTATGCAGCAGACTGAGGCACTGAATTCTAAAAGTTGTTTCTACTGCTTTTTATTGTTGAAACCAGGTAATTATAATATATAACCCAGTCCTCTGTTTATTTTTAAGGGTCCACCCAATGGGGGGACCCTTTATGTTTTCAGGTTGTCCGTCAGTCCGTCCGGATGTGCACACTTTCTCATTACCGCGATATCTAAAGAATGCCTCAATGTATTTTGCTCAAATTTTGCAGGATGATTATGTTGCATGCAAAGATGAACTGATTAGATTTTGGTGTCTCTATGACCTTATTCAAGCAAGTGGCAGCCTAATTTAATGTTCGTTAGGGCTCGTTACCGCATTATCTCAAGAATGCTTTCATTAAATTTGGCCTAATTTGGCAGTATGAACAACCTGCATGGAGAGAGGATCTGATAAGATTTTGGAGTCACCATGACCTAATTTAAGTAAATGGCAGCCTAATTAGATGTTCGTTAGGGCTCTTTACTATGATATCTACATAATGACTTCATGATTTTTTGTCAAATTTTGCAGTATGATTATGTTACATGCCAAGATGAACTGATCAGAGTTAAGTGTTACTATGATGTAATTTAAGCAAATGACAGCCAAATTAGACGTTCGTTAGGGCTCGTTACTGCAATATTTCCAGAATGCTTCCATGAAATTGGCCCAAATTTTGCAGTATGAACATCCTACATGCCAAGATGATCTGAATAGATTTTAGAGTCACCGTGACCTAATGTAAGCAAATGCCAGCCCAATTTAAGCGATGGTGGACCCTTCAGTCAACGTTTTGTATTGAAGGCAGTCTAGTTTTATTTTTGCTTTTTCGAGACCAATCTTTCAATCACATTTATTTTACTGTTTTTTGTACACAGTACATCCTGGAACCATTGGAGGAATTGTTCCTGAATCTACAAAAGGCAGAAACTACCTTGTGTGATACATGTCTGGATTGAGTCGACAGTGGAGACGCTTGGAGATTATAGTAATCAATACGTATATCTGAAAATTAGGAATGGTACATATAACAAAAAACATGAAAAATATGTAGACAAATTTTAATTTCTTTCCTCTGAATTCTGAAAGAAAGTTACTTAAATTAGTATGACTATGATACTACATGTCATGGTGTGGTCTTTAAAGTTTATTTTCTTCATAATAAACAGAGAGAGTCGGGCCTTGCAGGATGTCCTCAACACAGGAAGATTCAAGGGAATTGAACTCTGTGGGCCTAAGCCAAGCATGTCTTACAAAGGAAGAGTTATTGAAAGTTTAAAGAATGCAATACTGGCTCGTATGGCTGATCCTGAGGAGGAATTTGGAGTGGTTAAGGCTTCAGGCATTAGGAATATAAAAACATGGCCAACAGATGTCAATGATGATCAGGGTGAATGATCATGACTATTTATTATCATGTTTGTTTTTTAGCTGGACCAGTTGACTGTTGTGTTTGAATTTCCGTTGCATTTTATAATTACCATTTAAAATTTGTTTATATCCCAAATTATGTTTTTATTTCAGTTGCAGTTCATTCTGATTCATATTGTCCTTCAACAATCACAACTGCTTCTTATACTGTCTTACTATGTATTGTCATTTAAAGTTTGGAATTTCAGGTCATGCCCTTCAAGGCCTTGAAAAGTCTTGAAATTCACACTTGAGTCTTGGAAAATTTGGAAAATGATATTTTGTATTCAGGTTTGGGTATTTTAATTCATTTACAACAGAAATAAAGAAGTTTAGTGAAATGATACCTGTTATTTTTGTTACGGTTGGGCCTTATGCAAGCCAAAGTTAGTTTGGAATTTTGGACAAATCAGTCTGGAAAAGTTTTGAAAAAGTCTTGAAATCTGTGGGCAGACAGTCGTATGAACCATGTAAGTTGTTTCACTGATGTCATGATTGGAATAGTATCAATTACATTCTTTTTCCAGAATTTGGTGATGATTGTATCAAGACCCTTGTGAATCATTTCAAGAATACATTGGCCTTAGATGATGAGGTGGATGCTGTTGTTCGGCACTGGAAATAGTTCAAGCGGATACTGTACAAAAGGTGAGCATATGAAGTAATTGACTTACTGAGGTTTTATTTTTGCCTGCAAAATACTTGTAAGAAATTTTGAGATTCAAAATAATTTGACAAATTGTTGCTAAAACTTTTAGGTATGGTGCAGCTCTACACGCAACAAGATGGAGCCAGATTCATGCCGCATACAAAGAGATGTTCCCAGAAATCTTGAACATCCTCGACCTCATAGGCAGCCTTCCTCTGACCTCTGTTGCCTGCGAGGCTTCATTCTTGCGGAAGAGCTGACCAAGACATGTCAACGGCAAAATCTTCGGGAAGAAAGCCTTAATGACCTCATGACGCTGAAACTTGTTTCCCCAAGCATCAAAGAGTTTGACCCTGATGGGGCTATTAATGTATGGCTTGTAAGTATCTTTTGTTTTATTACAGGCAAGTCACAATTTAACTGGTATTCACTATTGCATGTCAGTTTCCTAATCAAATTTAAGGAAATGCTAATTTCAAAATCTAAATTGTGCTTTGACATATGTTTTTCAGAAATACAAACTGAACAAAATGAAAAAAAAATAGAGTTGAATTGCAAAAGCTAGAACCTTTATTCTTTAATAATTTTTAATTTTATCTGACTGTGAAAATAAAGCATGTTAAACTGAATTATAATATTTGTGTATCATATTGCTGAATTTCACATGATTATGAAATAACATTTTGCTTGTTTTTTTGTTTTTTTTGTTTTTTTTGTTTTTTTTTTTTTGTTTTTGTTTTTGTTTTTCCCTTTTTTATTTCAGGCAGCTTGAATTGCTCAACGACAGAGACTCAGTGATATTTCACTTTCAGGACTAAATGAGGACTACGAAGCTTACTGTCACTTAAAGTCTTGTACAGTCTCACTGCTCTGGTCTTTCAGCCACGTGGCTAAAGACCTGAGCAGTAAGACTGCACAAGGCTCTTTAAAAGTAGACTATTAATTTTCATGAACATTTTTTTTTCAGTCAACTCCAATCACCAAACGGAGAGTAAACTACTTCAGGAGTCCAAGCAGTGCTCATACGCAAGCCAAGGATGATGCAGTGTCTTCAAGCTGTGGTGATAAAATGGATCAGGATGTATTCATTGTTGCTGATGAGGATAATGACCACGTTGAGAAACCTGAAACTATGGACTGTTCCATATATGATACTGAATCAGAGTCTGATGATGAAGAAAAAAATGAAAAGACTTTGTGGGATCTTTCTGTAGCCAGTATCCACAGTGATGAAGAAAGTGACTGAACAAATTCAAGGCACAAGATCATCGTTAGATGCTGTGCCTTATTAATTATTCTCTTCAATTAAAGAGTAACTGGAAGCAAGAGTCTATTTAATTAAGTGACCTGGACACACTTTGACATGATTACTGACTTGTTTCAATAAAACAATTCATTTTGTCTTGCAAATTCATTCTGTTTTGTTTAATTTCCAATAGGAGGTATTCATATTTAATATTATTCAGTGCGATCCTAAGTTTAAGTTATGAAAGGTGTTACTGTGTGTGGATGTTTATGTAGTACAATACATAACACCAATCTGCATTGATGATGGTGGCTCCCCCTTTTGCCCACTAGGTGTCTGAGCAGGACCTCGCTGGATAATCTTAAATATGAATACCTGTTTCCGTAAAACATTACTGTCTATATATTGTTTCCGTAGTTTCAGCATGGTGTCTCTTCGTAACAAGCTGAGCTCAACTCCCACTTAAAGGGGGACACCTATACTTGTTGAGTTTCTTCTTTGATATCCAGGAAGAACCAAACATGCGATTGCTGACACCACATGCATGGAAAAAGACTGGACAGCAATAAATCTGGCAGTGTACAGTTCATATTGTGATTTATATAAATAGGTTAATTTGAATCTAAACCAGATTATTAACAAATAATTTGGATCTGAAGATCAATTTGTTGAATTCAGAATACGAGTTGACTGCTGTTCATTGTATTTACAATTCTAATGTGTGTTACAAAACTATTCTACTTTTAAGTTTTGTAACACACAATCCACTCAAATACATTTGATAACCTGCCAGGTTTGATGCCAGTTTAAATATTTTCAACAAAACAGGAAAGTTGAAACAATACAAACAGGTTATACAAAACGATGATTAGTTGAAAATCACTTTTACAGCTTTTTCATACACAAAAGTGCACAAATTCAGCTCCTTTATTTTGGTCAAAAACTGCCCCAGAATGCACCATTTTACATGCTTGGTTTCAAAATTTTCCGGGGGGGCATGCCCCCGGGCCCCCCTCATGTGGCTTTGCGTCCTTCGGACGCTCGCCAATTTGTCCACCAAATTTGAATTCGGTCCACCATGACAGACATACATAACTGGTGGACCGAATGTCCACCAGCAGATTTTTAATTTTCGCATAGGTTGTGAACGAAAATGACGTTTGCAAATTTAATGTAGTTTGGGAAAATACAAAAATATGAATGAGCAAGTAATGGATATTGCTGTTCTAGGTATGGGATATGGGTGATAACGTGAGACATTAGTGATATTTGCTTTGCAATATTAATCATGAAATGGGTGCATGGCACAAAATTATTTTCTAATGGTTCATGTGGCCTTGTACTGCTTACAACGTTCTTAATTGTAATTCAACACAGTGTGTGAAAATCAATTGGAGAGTACCATTTGGATATTTTTAGTTTGGCAAAGGTGGAAAAAATTAACTACAAAATCTTAGCTATTCAGCAACCACCTGCCCCTCCCCTCTCTCCACAGCAACTAATTGATACAAGCACACTTTGTCCCATTTGGACGTGAATTTCAGTCCGCAATATTCCACTTTGTGAGAATGTTTACAAAACAAAAACGAACAACCCCCCCCCCCCCCCGAGCTACATGACAATTCTATCTTTCTCAGTACGGCTATTTTTATCATGTTAAGAGTCCCTCTCTCTGAATAAATTAAAGATGCTTTCATTTTGTAGCACTACTGATTATTCTATCACGAAATTAAATTTCCCTGCACAACTTCGTCACATTTTGGTTAATTGGTAAACTTTGGATCATCACCATCACGAATTTTATCACAGCAGTGCTGCAAGTTTGCTCTGTTCATCAAATCAATATTTATTTGTTTATGCAGAGCTTGTCCGTTTTCATGCCTTGATCACAAGGTCCCCACAGAGCATATGTATCTCTAATCAATTCAGATCTGGGAATATCATAGTCTTCTGATACACTCCCAGTCTCATGTTCATTTGATAGTTGATAGTCAATCACAATTGAAGCGAAGTTCGTTTTAAACCTTTCCCTGTGTAGGAGCTTCGTGTCAAGACGCAATGATTTTCCTTTTAGGCCTACCCTGCCCCCATCTTAAAAGCACGAATGTTTCACTGAATATATGAATACACAATACCTTATTGCAGTTAAGGCCCTATGTGGGCCACTGCACATACAGAATCTACAGGTTCATCCTCTCTCGCACTGCTCTTCCTCCTCCTTTTCCCATCGCACCCCCCCCCCCCCGAATGCTTGGTTTAGCCGCTCACTGAACATCACGAGCGCATGTGGATGTCATCCATCCTGTGCGAGTGTGCGACACAATGTTTGGGGCGTGCGGAATAATAGAAGTTAGAACTAGACGCATACCTGACTTTCCGTTCTTTCTGTCATTGTCAATTTTCTGAGTGAACTTCTTTGGGATGGTCAAAAGCTTTCCATCCGTTGAATTTTCTCGTATTCTAACTTCCCCCGCCAACTACGCTGAACCATCACCTGTTTCAGCCTCTCGCCTCGACTTCTCCCAGTCGCATTTCCAACGGCTGATGTCACAGTAAAGTTAGCCTGCTATTTTAATTTAACTTAATTCATTCAACTGGTGGCAGCACTTGTTTTTACGTTTAACTCATAAGTCGACAACCTTAAGACAAAAAAAAAAAAAAAAAAAAAAAAAAAAAAAAAACCCACCTGCTGCTGCGTGTGTAGGCCTATATTATTAGGCCTATCGGTGCAGAGGTAGGCATGGTCTTTGAACTCGCTCACACGAATGACTGACATTTTTCAATCATACAGGTTCTAAGCCTGTATGTAGCAACTTTTTATTTCAGCAATTCACAGAATACATATTGTCTTTTTCTCTACGATAAGTACTTAACCATCGCTGAAAAGTATACAACACTGTTACGACTCACTGCCATTAAGAGTGTACCAATCCTAGCAACTCTTGAAGAAATACTCTTTCTGTGTAATAGCCCCATCTTCATAGGCTTAATACATTTTTGTTCATGAAAAGTTTCACGAATAAAAGATCAAAAGGGCAAAGTTCAGGGCAAAATAATAAAAGGCTTTTACTCTTCAAGTTTTCCAGCTAGAGGAAAATATAACCAAACGAAACATTTGAAAGGAATATATATTTTTAAAAAGATATTCAGATACTTCAAAGCGAGGAAAATGTCGAACTTCATGAACTAATGAGCCCACAAATTAATGAGGAAATGTAATATTGTGTGGATCTCGTTTAGGAATGGAAAAGTAATCTTCTTCCTGTTGTCGAAACATTGAGAAAAAAGCAGTAAGATAATGTTCAATTAAAACTTCAAACCATTGTTTGGCTTCAAAATTCACAAGTTTGCTTAAAGATTTTCACAGCTTTGCCCGAGAGCACCACCCCCCCCGCCCCCCCCCCCCCTCTCCCGCCATCACACTGTCCTGGCTTTGTGCCAATCTGTTGACTTTCTTATAATTCTGTAAGCACATGGCTACACCCCGGGTTATGTGAAACAAAGTCAGGCGGAAAATGGATTTTTTTGTCTTTTTCGTTTTTGTTGTTGTTTTTTTGATGACAGAGAAGTACATGCCAAGCATTTAAGAAGCAAGTGCCACATTTTTTTCGCGACAACCAAATGAGCATAGGGATGAGCCTATACTTTAATCCACTACCGGCAGTCCTTTTATCCCACTTTTTCAAATTGGTACCCACATCGATAAGTTCATTCCTGTTAAAAAAAAAAAAAAAAAAAAAAAAAAAAACTGGTATAACCGTGTTCATTATGAACGTACAATAGGCTATAAAGTGTTTTTTGCCGCTTTTCTTAATCGTTCATATAGTAAAACGTGCAAGTAGGTACACTTCTATAAGATGGACATGGGCTTAAATGGGGCAGTTTTGCCTGGAAGCAGATATTAAATTAAATCATTTTAGGATAAACAACACATCTGTAATGGTAAAACTTCTCCATTCTCTATAAGGGAGAGCATTTGCAGTTGAGAAAACAGAACAAAACAGGAAAGAAAAAACGAAAGAAATGAAACTTTCCAACCTTAATTGGGACAAACTATACCGAAACCCGGTAGTTCCTGATTCCATCATGTGTCCGCATTGCACATTAAAAAGTATCGACCCATAATTATTAGTTCTCTGAGGCACCTTATCAGCTCAGCTGGTTTGTCAGTCAGCGGAACTTATGTCATCGCTCTTCGACCGTCCTCGTCGTCCGTCTACAGTTCACACTTTCAACTTCTCCAAAACTGCAAGCCAGATATCCTTCAAACTTGGTGTCAATGTACTTTGGGTTGGTCTCTACCAGGTTTTTTTCACTCAATTACGGTCCAGTATTTTTTTTTTCAAATGAATTTTAGGGGTGGGAGGAGGGGGTACAAAAAAATACTCTGAAACAGTTCACCAAATTGGTTTATATCACACAGAATCACTCCTAGGGCTCCTAGTTCCTAATTTGATCCCCAGGTGGCGCTGCATTTTTTTCTATTGTTTTATTTTGAGTTTTTGTGTGGTTTTGCTATTTTTGACCTCTTCCCTATAGCTGTCCATGAGATTAGGCTGAAACTTTGCGGATATGGGCCTTGTGAAAGGGTCAAGCAAGGTTCTTCACTGGGTGGAAGTGCAGAGGATTTCTAATTTTTTAACGATATAATTTTCAATTTGGGAACTTATCAGTAAATGTACCTTTCCTATTGATTACAATGTAGGTCGATGGGTTTTTGATACCCACCTACATTTTTTACTTCTTCTCTGAAACTGTCTGACAGTTTCAGTTCAAAGTTCAAACCTGGTACCAAGGAACCTTTGGTGGGATTGTACCAAGGAAGTGCACATGGGCATGCTCCAATCTTCTTCTTCTTCTTCTTCTTCGTCGTCGTCGTCGTCGTCGTCGTCGTCGTCATCATTGGGGCAAAAAAAAAATATCTTCATCACTGAAACCACTCACCCAATTACTTTGATATCAAACACTCCTATGATAATTCTTAATTAAGTGGGTTGCCTCACGTTTCTTTGTATTTTTTGTCTGTTTTTCCTATTTTCGACTTTTTCTCCGGAACTGTCACTCAGATTAAACTGAAACTATTTGGCTACGTTCCTTGTGAAAGGGTCGAACAAAGTTTTTCACTAGGTTGCACTGCTGTGCATTCTTAATTTTTAACTTTTTCTTTTCAATTGGGGTACATATTGGTAAATGCACCTTTCTTGTTGATTAATATGTGGGTCAATGGGCATTCTTATGCTCTGATTCATGAATTTTCTCCCGCAAGTAGCAAGGTGCTTTTTGAAGATCTCATTAAATATGCTTCAATTTATCATGCTCCGGTGAAATTTATATTTTTAATGAATTTTTCTTCAGGCAAATCTTTGAAATACTCCTAATGTCATATGCACTCAGCTGGAGCTGAACACGGGTCAATTCAGTTGCAATTTTCATTTTGTGAACATGCTTAGGTCAGCTGGGTACAAGCTGTTCACACAGCCTTAAGAATTGTATATTTTCGTTGTTACCAATTATCTCCTTGGGGGGGGGGGGGGTGGCAAATCTTATAAATCACCAAATTGCTTTGATATCACACAGGAACCCCTCTAGCCACTCCGACTAGTTCATTTGTTCACCAGGCGTCGCTACATTTTTTAGGCTTAGCTGATTGTGCGTTGGTTATGTACCTTCGTCTGTCAAGCTGGAGGCATACAACTCTTACACTTGAAAATTTTGAGATGGTTGCTGGTGTTTCAATAAAAGCTTAAACAAACAACATTAACCTTACATTTTCATTTTTGTGAAAATTATGGTTTTGGTTCTGTCCAATGATTGGTTATCATTGAAATCGACGAGAAGTTGAAAGATATTTAAAAAGTGCTGGAAAAAGAACATATCTACTTGGTGGGAAAATACATGATATTGAGCATAAGAGTGCCCATTGTCTTGCACATAGTAATCAAAAGAAAAGGTGCATTTCCCAATAAGTACACGATTTGAAAATAAAATAGATAAACTTCGGCATCTTCAGCAATCCCACATAGTGAACATCCTTCTTTGCCCCTTTCACAAAGAACATATCCACCAAGTTTCAGCTTAATTTCAATGACGGTTCAGGGGAAGTCCAAATTATTAATCACTGAAAACACAAAAAAGTCATTACAAAATCGAGAAAATTGCTGGGCCACATAGTAAACAAATAAATAAATAGGAATCCCTAGGAATGTTCCTGTGTATTATCAAAGCAATCTGAAGAGTGGTTTCGGAGAATATTTGATAGGAATGCCCCCCCCCCCCAAAAAAAAAGATAGAAAATCCAAAAAATAACTTGGGCGTGACAATTTGAGAAAATTTGGAACAGATCCACCGAAGACACATCTGCGCCAAGTATAAAGTGCATCTAGCCAACGGTTAAGAGAAGTTTTCAATGTAAATTGTTGATGACTGAGAGACAACAGAGGGACAGATGAAATGCCATCCTTTAACCTTAGCTGACTGACAAGAAAGGTGAGGTAATAAAATGGAGAACGTGAGTGCTGAAATTATTTGGTTGTTTTACATTATACTGCAGGACACAGGCATTTTGAAATATGTTAAGACTTAACTGTGATACTTGCAACTTTTGATTTCTTAGTTCTAACACAAACGGGACTTTGTTATGCCTGCTTACAAACCATTTATTCTTAACGAAAAGACGTAATTACTTCAAATAATACACAGTGTTTCAGAAAACTGCAAGCCGGTGAATGAATAATTATGGCATTATGGTTTTAAATTTCAAGATCTAGACAAAGGATTATCCTAAATCTGCAGATTTGTGCGTAAAACGTGAAAAGTACAGATACATTGCAAGCTGAAGACCCCTGTCTGTGAATGCAACAAAGAACCACTGTTACAAGAACAAGACATGTTTGTAAATCATAGATGCCACTTACCGTCATTTTGTTTGCTCTCATTACCCTGTTGATAATGTTGAGTGGGGCATTCGTGACCTTGGATAGGGGATGTAGAAACTAAATTCACTAAAGTTACATTATGACCTTGGAACTTAGGTCACGGTAACCCTCCTTTGAAGTTGATATAGCCCTAAGAGAAGGCTTAAAACGTCGACAAAATAAAAGCTCAGGCTTAAATCATACTGCAGTTTTTAAGTAGAAACCAAATTTAGTAATATGGCTCTATGACCTTGGGAACTGACTCAAGGTCACCTATTTCAGAACATGATGTAGCTCTTATAAAAGGCTTTTTCTTGTTTAATATGAAAGCTCAATCTGAAAATTCTATGTACCGAATTTCTAAATTTCATATAGTCGAGCAGATAACTAAAAGACAAATGTAAATATAAGCAACCAGGGTCACTTTTGGGTGTATTATGGCATAATGACGCGGGTAATTGAAACATGCATCCTGTGAGCCGCACTGGCATGCACCATGCCCAAGAGGCCAGCTTCAATCACACGCGTCAATTTGCCGCAACACACACAAAAGCGACCATTATTTCCTCAATATCTCCTGACTTCAATGTAACTTTGTATAACTTCAATACCTTAAATTTTGGCATTGAAAAAGTTACAAAAAATGTGTCTGTTCTGAAAGATGCATTCAGTGGTACAGACATTGAAAGCTCAACCTCGGCTAGATATTCTAACTAATAAGAACTGGTGATTTTTCAAAAGAAAACCTTATGCAGTGTGTGTGTGTGTGTACAGTATGATATAGACTGACAGCTAGGGCTCACCAATTAGTATGTCCTATTGTTTAGGACAAGTACAATTTCAGTCAAGGAACTTGAAGTACTTAAAAACTTGTCTTGTGAGCAACCCAGGAGTATATTGTATTGGTATGTTGTCTGAGCACCAGGGCGATCCAGGTGGATATGCGGGGAAAGTGGATTCAAAAGGATTTGTCCTGCACAAGAGCTAATAAGAGGTATTTGTATTGGCCTCTCACCTGCTATGCCAAGGAACTTGACAGGATGGAGGGCAGATTTATGTATGAAGGATGGTGAAATATGTTTGTGTACGAAAGGAACAACTACAGAAAGGAAAAGGCAATTTCATTCATATGGTTCACAACAATCTAAATTGTAAATAAATGTCTATGGGGTTGGTAGAAAGAGTCACATTTGCAGAAGATTTTGTAACACAAGTGTTTCATGTGCCCTCATTAGGGTTAATGCATGGGCATGTTGCCTATTATTGGTGACCCCTAGCAAAACCCACCACGTATCATTATGGGTCGCCACAAACCAATTTATATTAAAATGTTCAGCAGGCAAAAATATAAGCCTGGATGGTGGAGAAATTTCACTCCGTATAATGTCTACTTCAGTTTTAAAAAATACATAAAATCTGTTAGCCTGCTCCATTTCTTTTGACTTATTATCACGTTTTAGCAAACCAAAAACTCATCTCTATGCGGCATGTTTAAAACCCATGTGTTATGATCGCAATAAAAACCACTGAATGAGGACGATAATGCAGTTGTTCTCAATCTTTGCCAAGTGGTTGTGCTAGGAATCCTTTTTAGAGGGTCCCAACCTGAAATGCAGTCAAATTTTGAGCTATATTATGCAAAATTAAGAAAAAAAAATATAGGAAGTGGGGCACTTTGCATTTTTCTAAGGGTATTTGATGTTTTGAAAGGGTAAATTTGCCTCAATGGGGTTTAATGGACACCCTGTATTGCCCCCACCTCCCCTTCGGTTTTGCTTCAACAAATGCAATTGAATGAGATAGTCCACTAACGTTTACTTTTCAAAGGAAAAACACAACAGCAGCAACAACGACATAAAGGGAAAATTAATTTTTATCACAGCATAAACGGAACAGGTGGTGAATCAATGCAATGATAGCAAACTAATTTAGATAGGCAATAAATACAAACCTCTAGGGACCTGGAACGAAATCATGCATTCATGTACTAAAGTAGAATAATAACTCGAAACATACTTTGCTTTTATTTAATTTATTCTAATTGAAACTAAACCCTTCTTCAATTTATTTATTTATCTGTTTATTTATTTATGTATTCATTTATCATATTCATGAGTTTGTAAAAGTGTAATTTTACCAATTTATAGCTCAGCTGAGGTTATAAAATGGATGGTGATCCGTAGCTTGTTCAAAATTGCATTCTAGAGATTTTCTCAAAACCATCAGTCAGATCCTCGTAACACTTGGTTGGTCTTTACCAATGTTGCTTAGAGCGTTACAATCCTGGGATTTGGGGATTTCTTATCAATAGATTTCTAGGCCACATCGAAAAAAAAACTACTATGGATGTCCTTCTCGATTCATTCACTTGTTTGACCTAACCACTCCTTGAAACCTATATGGCAGGCCAAAAATTGCTCTACAGATCTTGGATCCATTTATTGATATTATACTGGCCAAAATATCTTCTGTGGGTGTCTCTCTGAAATCTGTACAAATACTCTTGGCCCAGTGATTTTGGGATTTTTATACTTAACAAAAAAATCAGTAAAATTTTAGAAAAAGACGAAAACGCTAGGCCAGTTTCTTTAAAACTGCATACGAAGACTTGTGGCCATCCACAACATGTCATTTAGTGAAACTTATTTAAGTCACTCCTTAAATAAAGTAAAATGCTGATGATGCGCTTTAAATTGTGCTTCAATTTTGAGGATGAACTTGCCATGTCTTATGATGCTAAAAGTTTCTAGCTACAAGTTCATATGAGCCCAGGTCTGTCCCAGTCCTCTTGTTCGCTTATAAATTTATATTTTTGGAAAAACATTAAGAAAGACAGGTACCTAACATCCACATTTAGATTCATTTACTGGTTTGGCGTAACCACTACATGAAACATATATATGGCAGGCCTAAAGTTGCTCAACAGATCTGAAATCCATTTATTGATATTATAGCGGCAGTGATGTTTTAACACAACTGTATGAAATATATATAGGTACATATATGTTGATTCTCACAGGAAAGATTGTGGGCCTAGATTTTAGTCCATTCTTATCCATATCATGGCAACCACAGTGCGACTCATGAGTCAAAAATGACTCTTGGTGTCAATAAAAAACCTTGCAAACTGTCAAGGTCGATTTAAGATCTGTGTTTAAAATTTAATAAATCCTAACCATAGTCCACTGCCATGAGTTCTGTAACTAAATAAAAAAAAACTATTAAATGCCTACAGACAAAGCATTTAAAACCTAATTTTACACACATGTCAGCTACATTGGCTTCTATGTTTTGAAAGTCACTAAACATAGCTCTTGGTTCTAAAATATTCCCATCCCCCAAGTTTGCTCTCTCTTTCGTACTGTGCCTTTGTACGATATCTTGCACATATACCACATCCCAACTCCAATGTGACGAACCAGCTACCCTACCGACGTTGTGTGCTGAATCCATATTTGTTTTGTGACTGATGCGCCGCCCAGACGGCAAAACGGTCACTACAGGCTTTTAGTGTGGTTCCCGGTATGTGTCCTCTTAATGGGAGAGCTTAAGTAAATATTTTGAATGTTGACGGCCCCAGTGTGCACAGTGATTTTAATGTGGTAAAGGTTATTAGGAGCATTGACTTACTATTTCTGGTGACATGAAAGCACAATAGTACAATTTGCGGGTTTAATTTGGTTCACACTCGTCAACACGGGAGACTTTGTTGAAATTGCTGAAGCTGTGAGCATGCAGATTTGCATCCGGTACTGGCAAAAATGCAATGAAATAAAGCCCCAATATGAACTTACATTCTCACACTGCAAGCGAGAAAAGGGGAATCTCATTGGTTAATAGCCATGGGACGTTTGATGTGTTTTTGCGGGCACCCAAAGTAACCGTCAACATTTTGTCTGATTGCGGCCCGCTGAGAATGAGGCTTACACGAAGTCACATTTCGAGACACTTGATTAGCCACGTGCGACTATTTGGGAACATACAATGCAAGGACACGTACCTTACTTGGAGTGTGTAATCCTATGTACTTGTAGAAGGCTCACCATGTACCCTGAGCTAGGCCTACCTTTACAATAGGGGGTGAAAGGAAGATATTGAAACAGAACAATTAAGCAGAAGTGGTCTATGTAGAAACCTCTAGATTTTGTCTGTGACTTTCAGTGTAATAAGCTAAATGTTGACGTGGGTGATGGGCGACACACCAAATATCACTCCCTTGGGAACATTGTCAACCTCAGTTGACAATGGTTTCCTTGGGGTGACATGTGGTCTGTCTCCCACCACAAACGTCAGCATTCATATAATGTTGTTTCATCCTTTTTTGTACATTTGAAACCTACATGCGCTACAGTGTATCAGTAAGTTTTGTATTGGTACATTCAATATCTGCCGTACAGAATTTAAAGTCAACTAGCAAACATCAATTTTTTTTCAAACATAGATGAAGAAAACCCTGACCTACAAAATACACATCTCCTAACATTCGCATAAAAAAATTATACATATAATTGGTGAAACTTTCTGGTCCATTGTTTGACTCATGATCACCAAAAATATCAAGACTGATATGAAGTGGTGTATTAAATTTGTTTCAGATAGTTTTGAGACATTTTACCAACTTCTGTTTAAATATAAAAGGAATAGAAGTGTCCGTTCGTGCTTACTAGCTTTAGTATAACTCAACAACGCACTTTTTGAAATAATGAAAATACAGTGATTTTCTTGTCAGCTTTCTGTCGGATTTGTACCATTGCACATTGGTACCTGCACCGAGTGAAATGTAGAGTCCAGGACTCCGACCTCTGAGTCACATTGGGCAACCTCCCACCCCACCCAATGGAGAGATGACCTAGGTTGGTGATATAGCAGGTGTGGTTAGCAGATTGACAGAGTAGGGCAATTCCCATGGACTGATAGTTGTTATTATGAAGGAGTAATATAAATAGTTAGCAAAGTTAGTTTTGTAGCACACGAAGAAATTCAGTCAGAGAACATAGAAATTGTCAGACGTGTGGCATAGAAGACTGACATTTGCATCGGTCAGACAGGAATCATTAAAATCATTTGAAAAATGGTCCCTTTCTACTGGACCACGTTGTAAGATTATAGTCAGTCATAGTCACCAGCGCACTAGACATATTCGCATTATTGTAACACGTGTTGGTCAAGTACCTACAGCGTACAGGAATATGGACAATAGAAAGCAGCCATGCCTGGTTATTTGGTGAACATGAAGAACCGTACTGAATATGGGGGTGATTTCAAAGTATGTCTAATCAATCTGCACCAGAAACAAAAGCAGTTGATCGATATTAAAAAACGGTTTTCTTCGCCTCGTGAAAGGTCATACCCATGTCTTTACAGGTTCTTACCTTTCTATATACCTAAGGTTTGCTCCAATCTATCAGCTGATACCACGTATTGTCAGGGTGGTATCTGCTGGCTCTTAAGTAGAAAAAAGTCACTTTGTTACTTTTGTCGAGAAGTTTGTGGATGAAGAACGTGACTATTAGATCAACTGATAGTGTTTTTTTCATGATGTTCAATTGCTTACTAGACGTGACAACTGCAAAGAATTCCAGTGTATTCTCACTTACGGGATTTTTACCATTCAAGTTATTCGGATTTGGCATGCCATCATGTACTTATGGTTTTTATATCAATATTGTAATGCTGGGTGTGCACATTTTCTTAACGTACGGTCCTAATACATGACTGCTCCTGTCAGTCCCTCTCACATAATGTGAAAAAAACAATATTTTCCCAGTAAGCAATGTAGTAGTTATCACCATGTAAATAAGGGCATGCAATTGATATGAGTGAGTAGTGCTTTATACCTCCGTGGATGAAAACTTTGATATGAGGGACATAGGAATGCATCCGAAGGAGTCCTTGGTATGCCATAACTCAGACCTATACCATGAGTGCGGCAAGAATAACTCTAGGACTTTCACATTGATAATAACTATATCCGTGTGTGACGGAAAGAGCATATTGGATTGATTTCCTGATGCTGTTGACACATCTACTCTGGGGTAAGTTCGTGAAAGAACACTAACACTTTTATCGAATGAAATAGCTGAATTAAATATTATCGTATATTAATTTGCCACTGAAAACAGATCTTGAATTTCACCACTGTATCGGGTTTTTAGAAAACTTCCAGTTTATGTGACATAGACCGTAAGGTCAAAATATCAACAAATGAAATGTCGAAAAACGATCAATTTACCCAAGTACGCAACTGCAGGCCTACGCTACAAAACAGAACCATTGGCCATTGCTTGTTGTTCCCTTATCTTCAGGTACAAGTATTTGACGGGCAATTCTCTTTCTAATAAGTGTTTTTTAGCTCTCAGCTAAACATTTTTTTTCCTGACTGCTAGATTATAGTTGTCAACTTCACAATTTTCGTAGCCTCAGTTTGATTATAACGTCCGTAACCGATCACCCGGCTCCATGTTGTGCATTGGACTTGAAAATTATTTACCACTTCGATTGTAATATTCATGACTAATCACACGAGTTCAATGTTTTACAATAGGGGATACATTGACAGCAACATATCAGTGACCTTTCTTGTTTCTTTGTAAATCTTAATAAATTGGAAATCAAAACACATGTTACGGAAATACATGCAAATAAAACTGAATTGTGTCAGATATTTCTACATCTACATTCGTATTATATATATAAAATACGTAGGTTATTTGAACAATTTAATCAGAACATGTGCGCCTTTGTCACGTTATTGTAAACAATGATGAATCCATGCTGATACATTTGACTCAAACATTGCAAACTGCAAAGCAAGGTGGTGTTCCACTGGATGTCACGGGACTATAAACAAGTGATATTACTTAGTTTCTAATAAGATTAGTGTGAATGTTGAGAAGCATGACGGAACATGTGCAGGGCCAACTGAACAGCAGCACGTTTTTGATGAGACCACATGATCAAACAATGAAGCACTAAAGGTGATATAATTGGAAACCATAAGCGTACAGTAGCAAATAAAACGCTAAAGGTATAATTTGACACCTTAATGTTTCAACTACCAGTTGTCCATATTCTGATATAATGCCATTTGTAGCTCCGAACTACTCCTCCTGATATCCTTGGTTTTTTTCATTGTGCACATACCGCCATATCGATTTTGTATTTCAAAATGTATTCAATATATTTCTTTTACCAATTACTTATTGATAAAATATTTACAAAAGCTCCTGATGAAACTTAAGTACTCATTAGTTTTTAAAACATTTGGAAAAAATCATTTGAGTTTTTGTATATCGTAAAACATGACACTTTACCAAGTGGAATGCACGGTCAGTTGTGGTGCCTGTAGACGAAGGGTTAATTATGATAAAAATAAATGGGTAGGTTGCAATAATCTGGTATCATGCAATCTTACATATGTCTTGCTTTCCTTTTTGAAGGACTAGGTTCCTTTGACTCGAGGTACTGTTGGTGCGTGATCAGATTTTTTATTTGCCCCAACGCAGGGGTATGGGACTTAATATCATTGATATTCTTAATAACAACAAGGCTAATGCAGCCCTGAATTGACTAGCACAGAATGTGCTATACCTCATAATGTGTAAAAATGTATTGGTCTTGGCTGCTTGTAGACAAAGAAATAAGTCACTTGGACCTCTAAGGAATTAGGGATTTAAGTGTAATGTTCGAAAGTTTTTTTTATGAAAATATGCTGTAATGGTAGCTTTGTCAGTTTGTGGTGTACAGCTGGCAAACGCAAAACTAATGTGTAAGTGTTAAAACCAATCAGATGTCTATTCAAGTCAATGTAAAGGTCTATTAGATAGCCCGAGCAACTGCAAATACTCTGCTGTACACTGTCACTTCCGTCAAATGTATGTGGTCCCTGGTATGGGACTGCCACCAGCAGGCTATTGCATGGTGCATGAAAGGCTGTGATTTTGTCTGGTATTAGGTGTTTCTGATCACGGTATTTGTATTATTGCAAGTTGTGTATTCCTATAAGTGTAGGGTCCTGATACTGGACCTCCACCAGCCTTCAGTGGTACGGAATGCTAAAGTACAAATTTTGTAAGTTACTATAATGGTTATTCGGGTGAATTCGAGGTCAAAGGTAAAAATCGAGATTACTTATTACTTATAGGGAGTGCTGAATATCTATGAAATAATCAACCATATATACCAAGGTGCACATGCGATTCATCTGCAGGGGACCTTTTTGGGCCATAACTCAGACTTAAGTATGAGTGGAACAGGAATAGCTACGATTTTCAAAGTAATGATAAGTCTTGCCATGTTTAATGAAGAAAGCATACAGGAATAAATGCCCCCATGCTGTTCTCAGAACTCAGAACTCAGCACTCAGAAGTGGTTTATTTGACACAAATACATACAGATGAGGTACAAATACGCATACAAAACAGTTCCATTGATAGATAATGGTACATTATACAAAAAAGAGGTTAGGTCAGGATGACCGCAGATAAGAACATGATGTCCGCTATCACTGGGGCCACCTAGGATATGAGTAAACATAAAACCAGGGACGTGCTATAGATGGACTACCAACGGCGGGGCCCCCTTTGTACCATCTATGTTGCCGCTGCTCAAGTGATCGGGTGTTTAAGCGAGCACCTTCAAGGCTGAACAAACACAACTACACGGTCTGCGCTGGCCGCTGGCAGTCTCGTGGGCCAGGTCACGCGATGAAAGGCGAGAATAATCGAGTCACCGACTGAAATGTGCAAAATTTTTCACCGTGTTCCACATTTTAAAGGCAAAATTTAGCGTTACGCCGTACTCAGCTACAAGAAATGAAACCACCATCATGATTCTACTGGCATACACTATCCATCTAAAACTACATTTTTTATTGCTGATCACGGCGTAAGGAGTTATTACGCACTCAAGTTGTCTAACTTTGCATCATTTTGGACAGAAAAAATGCAAAAACTAGCCCTTTTATCGGCCGATTTGAACGAAAAACACATCGATGGACTCGCACGGTTCTGATTCAAACGATGAGACTGGTTGCGCACGCATAAAACTCTCCGTTTTTTAACTTGGCACAGTAGCACACCCGATGTAAGTAACCCGATACAATCGAACGCGGAAACATAGATGAAACAACAATCGGACTGAGCAGGGGGGATTAACTTGAGCGGCGCTACTGAACACGCTTTGTAGTCGTCGCGCCCAGTTGACCACTAAAGGGATTAGCGCTCCCTTTGGCAGCCTATCTATAGCACGTCCCTGATAAAACAATTTATTTCTGCAGTAGTTTGATCATAATGGAATAGCAGTTAAATGTTCACATTGTCACTGTGGATAAGATTGAAATATGCACATTTACCCTTTAGCAAATATAATGAATGAAATTAAAAATTATCTTTGGTTATTTATTTGCCCCCACAGTGAATTTCCACTACTTTTTCAGTTTCATATGCTACAGAACCGAAGTCAGAGTTGTCTGCAGAGATATTTGCTTATCGACCAATTTGGTCAACTTTAAAATGAGCAGTCTGCGCTACAAAATAGAACAATGGGCCCATTGGATGTTTATCCCTTTACATTTGAGCACAAACATTTCACAACAACTTTCTTTTTCTTTTTTTTCTTGAAGCAATAGGAGACATTCATATTTAACTGTGATGTTGTTCGCTTCCTGTGTTGCCGAGGCAACAGACTGATGTTTCGACCAGGATCAGGGCAGATTTGTATTATATACTGCATAAACATCTAAAATAACACCTTTTTAACCAAACGTGAGCCCATTTCTAATCAATTTAGGCATCCTTTATGTTTCAAATATATGTTAATACATTTTCTTAAGATTTTTCTGTGTTTGTGCTGTTCATTTCATTGAGAAAGTACTTTTGACCATGCTAAATACATGGATCTGCCCTGATACAGGTGGCTTCCTCTTTTGCTCAATAGGTGCTAGAGTAGGACCGCATTTAAATATGATTACATCGTATGGGCTTGCATTTCATTTGATAGATCATTTATCGTTCCTGCTTTTCCTCTTACGGCATTGATGTTTTTTTTTAAATTAGTTGGTTGGTTGGATGAGACAGACAGGTGTGTAATATGGTGAAGTTTCCTTGGATGATCGCCATGGTAATACAAGTGGAATAATCCACACAGCTGTACACGCTTGTGCCTAATGCGGTACAACACAATTGTATAAGCTCTGAAGCAAGAAAAATGCAACCAATGCACCTGCACCATTTCATCAAAAATGTTGCGCATGGCGTGGAGGTTCTGCTATTTCTTTTTGCTTTGTAAATTTGCATAGATCGCAAGTCAAAGGTAATGGTGCACATAAGTATGAGTATGAATTAAATGATTTGAAGTATTTCTACATCTAGATTCATATTGTAGTAAAAGTTATTAGAAGATTTTCAAATTACAATTGGCACATGGTTGAACTCCTCACCTTATCACGCGATGAATCCCGAAATACGTTTCAGTCACTCTATTAAGTATTTCAAAACTGCAAAGCATAGCTATCGAGTGTCTAGACTGGCTTCAACCATATCTTGCAAGAAATGAATAATATTTTTCAACGGATGTTGCTTTTAAGTACTGTTTTGTTTATATGCATGTTTATGTTACAGATGGATATATTCTTCCACTCATACTGCTGATCCAAGTATACATTAAAGTAGTTTTCAACTGCCATATGTACAGCTAACAAGCAAGAGTGTGAATTTGAGATGTGTAACTGTGTCAGGGACAACTGAACAGGCAAAGAATAAGAGCATGTACCCAAGCATTTAAACCTTGGGCATGACATAATTGAAAACCACAAACTACATTACCAAATACAAAGCTAACAGTATAATGGAATACCTTACATTTTCACTAACCAGTTATGAATAAATTTATATAAAACCAATACTAGGTCAAAATCGTTCATCTTCAACACAACGATCTGCAATTGGTTTACATAATCTTGACATATGAAATTATCATGAAAGTTATGTCGTGTGCTTTTTTTCCAAAATCTGATCCATAATATATAGCGTTATTGCGGTTTATAAACAATTCTAACAAACCCAAACCTAACATGCTCCTATTTTCTCAATCTGAAAATATTATAGTTCAAACAGAATCGTGAGAAATATATGGACATTAATGATTTTTTTTTTTTTGAGAAAACAAATATGAAGTGCATTTTTTTATAAATCACTAACCCTTTTTATCACATTGAATCCAATAATGTACCGATTATTATAAATTGACATTTGCCTAAACCATGTACCAAATAGCCTCTAATGTAAATACAAATACCTTTATATCGTGCAAAACAATATAAAACTAGCAAAAACATATCAGTTCCACAGCAAAACCAAACTACATACCTCTTACATGCAGGACAGAGCCAGCGGCAGAACATTATGTGTGGCGTGCACCAGGCAGTAAGTTGTATGTGCAAGACAATAAGTCATTTGAACCAGCGAGCAAAACGGTTGGGACAATAATGACCCAGCGTAGGCATGGACGGTCAAGTATCGGGCACTGAATTTAATGGCAGCTGTACCTTATTTACAAGGTATAAGCTCTTCTGGGCAAGTCAGAATGCAGCATGCATAAGATAGATATGTGAACTGGTCAATAAGCCCTACATATCAACGAGTAAGTGGAACAAAAGATAAACGAATCCATACATGATTCCAGATCCAACGGCTAGTTGACTGTTTACTTTTGGATATACAGCACTTACAAGGCATCGAGGGCACAGAACTATATTTCGGTGATATATCAATAAATTTGGATAGCTATAATACACAGATAACTAAGTTCGTGTTCATAGACACACATATACATGTGTGCATTTGTATTTGAACGTTTGTGTTTAATATATATATATATATATATATATATATATATATATATATGCAAAAAAGTAAATGTCGAAACAGTTAAAAGGTTGCATTCTGTTCACAATAAGTGACGGATTATTTTTCTTACTTGACCGATGCAAAATGACGTTCAAGAATGAAGACAAGTTAACACATTCGTAATCACTGTAAAACATTCACTCCCTCAGGCAAAATTTAGGAAGTGTAGGAACGTAGCACAGATTTTAAAATGTTAAAGCAAGATAACGGTCTAAAGTAAAACATTATAAGCCATGTGTTCTTACAATTAGATTAGGCACATAATTCATTCAGAATAAAAAGCCAAATAGTTTTGTTGTGATCTTTTTGTAATGTTTGTTAAAACCATATGTAGAAATATTATCACACACACCCCCCCAAAAATGACCGCTTTTGCAATTGAACACAACTCATCGGAGATCTAGCTAAAATAAATTCATATCAAGTTTGAAGAGGATGGGCCATTTTTTTTTCAGGGATCCATAAAGCCAATTTTGCATGAATGAAGGATGCCGACAAAACCATAGCTAGATAGACCTCCTGTTCCTTGTGCCTTGTCAAAATGACCTGTAATAAAGGGAAAATGTGAACACCTAACAGGTTATTTCATTCTTATGCCATGATGATGACGTTGAGCAGGCGGAAAATAAGGAACAGGACGAGGATTAATCAAGAAGTATCAGTAAAAGTAGTATTGTAGTAAAAGAAGTAGTTGCACCATTGGTAGTAGTAGTTTTTAAATTTGGTATCAATCAAAATATGGTACATATCTGATGATGCAAAATCATGTAAGTGACCAATGTTTATCATAATTAAAAGTACGGAGCCAATTCCATGACAACAACGAAAAAAAAAAACGCAATACATTTCTAGCACTGAATAAATTGGATCTTTTACAGTGCATACTGTGGGTGTTTTTATGCAAACTGTAGAGTTTATTGGGTGACTCCTGACCATGACTTATTTTATATAATTTCTAGAACTGTTCGCTTTTAAATCTATTTTACCTATAATGAACTCAGGTTTGCTGCCATGTTTTAGTTTCTTGCAACAAAAGTTGCGTTTGCCATTCTTTTCATGCATGCCTTTCAATGGTAAGTGAATGTTTTGGTGTGCCCATTGGCTCGCTTAACAATGACTCAATATAGAATACTATCACTCATTTGAATTGTCACTGTCATCATTTATCATGTTTGGACAAGCTGATAATCTTAATCTGTTGCATGGAAGACGCTTTCCGTGATTGCATTTTTAATGAATTGTATAATACATCAACGTAATTCCTTAAGCCTCATGAGTTAAACCAACGTACCCATGTTATAGTGCTCTATCACCTTTAATATCTTACACACCGTGTTAATTTGTATTTGCAGGAACAATATAATTCTTTTAATATAGTTACATATTGCATATTTCAACCAAAATGAAAGAAAAGAGCGACACTCATGCATGTACATCTCCATTAATGAAATGTGTATGTATATTTTGCGATATACGTAGCGAATGGAGTATAATTGTACTCGATTAAATGTTTGCACCCGGATGTTGTGCGTTATAGGTATGTGAATTAACAAGCATTAATTTTTTTCCATTGATTTGTTTTAGATATGGTATTATGTTTTAATGAGCTTGTAACAGCCCAAATCCATAAACGGACTGAGACGTTAAGGCAAAATCAAACCGGAGAAACAGATAGTGTTCATTTCATCAGGCCCAGGTTCTCAGCAACAAAAACAACTATGGTAACATCAATAACTTCAACTTCTAAGCCCATCAAATCTACCAAACGTCTGGTAGTGGAAAGGAAAATCAGGGTCAAATTTCATGAAATACTCTATTTTCCGTTCTTGAAATTGTGGGTTGTAAATGCTAATTATACTCTTGCAAAGATTCTCCTTGATGCAACTGGTAACGACACGATCCAGTATTGTTTATTATTACCAGGAATCGAGCAGAAAGTTCTTGGTGTTCAAAGAATATCGAAAGATGTTGTGTGTAAATATTATTCTCGTTCGGATGTCTTACAAGTACACAGAAATGATAATAACCAAAGATTTATTATTTCTTCAACTATTGGCCTCGCATTTCCGCTAACAATATCTCTATGGATTGTTGTGACTGTATTAGGAATTGTAGGTAGGTAAACTTTCCAGATGTGTGTATTAGAGCTGCTTGCCCTAGCAGTAAGATTTTGCATGTCAAAATTAATAACTTGGAGAGCATCAATTCTCTAGTGTCCAACATAACGTGGATTTTAATACTATAAAAATGTCGAATATATGTTGGTAAACATACCGCTAAGATGCCATCAGGGTCTTAGTAAAAACAGAGGTTTGTCTTCCTAGCCATTTCAAGAAACCGTAAAACAAAGGTACAAAAAGTTGATATATTTATGACGTGTGAACATTCAAGTGTTGCCATAATAAAGATTGTCATGCTAAAAACTTGGTGTGATGTCAAACACTGTCAGCTTTACAATCACTGGTTCACAAGAATACCTTAAAAACTGATTTTGCACAGCGAAAAAATCACTAGACTGCTTGATAATAAATCTTGCACGCTAACACTTTATAGATTACTAAGTCTGGCTAATTCAGCAATTTTTCTTGTTATATCTCAATTTTTCACACCTTCTTTCAAAACAAACACCCACATGGATATCTGTATCATGCAAAAAGTAAAAACCAATTAAAACATGGGTAGTACTGATTCAGTGACTTTTTTTTTTTTTTTTCGTTTGGTGTATGGTCTATCAACCCCTGTTTAAAAAGTGATCAGCTTAAGGGAACTGTAATATCACCTCCCAAGATGTAGCTGGCTTATTTTGATTTCAGTTGGGTTTTTGACAACTTATAAATATTTTGATATATCGGATTGACGTCATGGATTAAGTTATAGTCACTAAAATGGTTTTTATGGCACGGTGGGTAACTTCTGTAAGGAAAAGTGGTGTTTGATATACGTCTGGGGTGTTTAGTGCTTGGATAAATGGACTTCTAGTATCACTGATCGGGTGTCGCATGCAAACTCAGCCCACATATCTAAGCTCAAGGGAATCGGCATTCCAAATATTGGTTTTGTTTTGGCTTAGTCAGCCTACTTTGAATTCCAAATCACGCCATCCCTACATTGTTGGTATTGAATCTATCTACGCCATTACCCATATATATATATATATATATATATATATATATATATATATATATATATATATATATATGTATGTATGTATATACATACATACATATGTATATGTATGCACATATATATGTTTGTGTGTGTGTGTGTGGCTGTGATGAATTCCAATTACGTATCAGTTAATAGATCATTTGAGAATATGCACTTATCTCTAGGTTATTTAGCTATTTTCAAATGCACATTTACCAGCACCAAGGGCTTGGAATCTTGAATGATAATGGCAGCCTAAGTCATGCCGAAACTTGTTCCAACAGCACGTGTGTGGATAACACAGGCAATTTCTCGACCATGGCTAGGTACAGTACTTACTCTTGTCTAATGATACCATGAATTTTAGTTTGTTGTAAAGTATTCATTCAAGAAAATGCTAATATCTTAAAGAGCTCATGGAGACTGACCACATGTTCATATGCATTACCATTCCCAACAAGAATCTTTAAAAGTGCATAAAAATGATGTCCATTTACAATGAAATCAATTACATTTCAGCTAGGACACACTTACACACTATTTAATTGCAACAGGGCATTTAGTTGGCTCATTGTTCGAATTCCTTTGAATGATTTACTGGAAACAGAAAAGCAAAAACTAAATGGCGTGATAAATCTGATACCTATCTTACCCACAAAAATTAACATTTTATAAGTCTGATGCCAAAACACGGATATATGTCCTCTGTATTCCATGTTGTGAATGAAATGTTTCAGTAAGTGCAGATAAAGTATATTTTGCAGCAGGGGCCACCTCATTAACGATTTTGGCACGGGAATCTCGGAATCAAATAAAAATACATATGCAGTATTATTATCATTCAGAGGTCCAAAAAGGTGGGATACGTTAGCAGGGCTTGTATTCCATTGTCAACGCAAAATTGACAAAAATCATGTAGACTTAGGCATAATAACCAACATGCTGAGGTGGTATTTGCGCCATGACCCGAAATTATCTCCAGTCGGGTTAGCACGAATCGTACATATCTGAATTTTTGTATAATGCAAAGGCTGGGATGACAGAGCTGTGCACACATCTCATACAAATTCATCGATTTTTAAAACATAAGCAGAAACATGTCTGCTGTAGCATGCTGGGACACAGTTTGCTGTGGCAAAAGTTTCTTCATATTGAAAAGCTGAAATATTATATGTGCAATAACACATTCATGAGTACAATGCAATTACCAGCTGCTTTGCGGTCACTTTGCACAGATAATGCACGCAATATCTTTGACTCTAAAAAATGTGAATGATTATATAAATCCATGACAAAAGTCACTTGATTTTGTTTTAGAAGATATGAGAAGAGCTGGTTCACTTTGATTGGCATTTATACATAGATATAAAATGATTCTGCTCCCTTCTCTATATTAAACATGTTCACTGACAATAGACATATTATATATGTATACATATAAGCCACTATATAATCAGATCAAGTCAAACAGAATGACAGCCAAATGACATTAAAGGCTATATATATTTACTTTCAGTTTACAAACCTCAAAATGGACACATTATCTTTGGTAAATCAATAGTGATATCTATGAAGCAAAAAGACAGCATATGGGATTGTGATACAATTGTAAATGGGTATAAATATTGTCTCCTTGTTTCATGCCTAGGCACTCTTCTCAAATATGGATGCAGTGGAGTCTTGTGTGTGTATATATATATATATGTGTGTGTGTGTGTGTGTGTGTGTGTGTGTGTGTGTGTTGTGTGTGTGTGTGTGCGTGGGTTTGTCTAGCCGTAAGTCACTTAGCGTTTAGTTATGTTTATGCCATATCTATATCTATGTGGGACCATATATTTGTAAAAAGATTTGCGGCAATTAAGATTATATTCATTGCGCCACTGTATCACCTTTACCTCCTCTTCCTATTTCTTTAGATTATTAACAAAAGAAAAGTTTGATGTAACTGATTCAAAACTACCATCTACATTATGAAAATATAATTTTGCTATTGCAGGAAATGTGTTGGTAATCTTCTCCATACTTAGGTTCAAATTTATGAGGACACCAACGAATTATCTATTATTGAACTTAACAATCACGGACTATATCGTGCTCTTCATAGCATTTCCATACAAGGTAAGTATCTTTTTCATACTTGAATATTTTGACATATTTACTTATTACTTTTACTTTGTGCATGTAAATGTCTGCCCATCATATGCAATAAAAATATAAATGCAAAACACTGGTGTCTTAACCTCAGAATTAATCACATTGCTGAATACTAAAATAACCTTTAGCACTGAAGTAAATTTGCAAAACAAATTAGATTCTATAAAATAAGACAAAGCCAGGTAAACTAACCAAGCCTTTACACACACTTAGCAAAGATGGTATCAAAAGAACATCACCAATTGTAAGTCTCTCCTGTTGTTATTTTGGACACATTAGTTTCGAGCACATCATTACGAAAATGTACATAAGGAAACAAGCAATCACAATTGGCTGCCATTTTTCGGCAACAAAGCATTGTTCTTTACGTGAAAAACTAAAAAAAACAAAAACAAAAAACAGCTATATGGGTGGCTCATGCTCAGATAACGCAGTATTATTAACTCCAAAATAGGCGGCATCAGCAGCTGTGCTTCAGCTTTATCTACAAATTGAACTGAGCTGAGATGGTCAGAGTATGACCAGACCTGAGCAGACACGAGCTGAGCAAAACTGTTAGAATTCAAAGTTCAAAGATCACGAAACTGATATAGTTCCTTCCGGTAAATCGGTCGGTACAAGTTTGCCTGTTGTTATTTGGCCAATTGTGAGGAAAAGCCATTAGCAATTTTGGAAAACAAATCAACAACTACAAAAATATACATGCATTTGCAGGTCCATACACCACCTGTTTAGCACACTTATAATCAAGAGGTCCCCAGCCAGATTTCAAAACAACTGGCCATGGGCTATCACAGTATTGGTAGTAGACTGCAATACCTGAATAGGAATGACAAACGTTTCATTTGTCAGCAGATTAAGCAGTTGTGTTCTTAAATGCTGTGTATCTGTCACGATTTCAGACTGATTTAGACATGTATAGATGTTTAATGCAGTTCAGAATGTATCAATGTTTAATGCAGTTCAGAATGTGTTTATTGAATATACCTGCTGGTGTTGTCATCATGTAGTTAGGTTTAACAATGTGAAAATCAAGTTGTCACCGTCAAACAGTGATATTTAATAAGTATCATTCAACCAGAAATATTTATATTTCAGGTCATGGATCACTTTTTCCCATTTGATGTGATTCGTACCGTTTTGGAATGTAAATTGGTACACTTTATAGAATATTTTGCTTTTGGATCTTCAATGTCTGGAATGGTTGTCATCAGCATTGAGAGGTGGAATGTGGAGTTATCTTGTGCAATGCAAAAGACTGCATCCTTATCATTTCATTTTACTTGTGACACCAGAAAACAAAATGTCACAATCAGTGTAATGAATGTACAGAGAAACTCCCAAAGCCAATGTTTGGTCTTTATACTTACTATTTTGGCATAATTGTATTATTATTTTTATGTGCCTGCTATGGTCTACAGTCACCTCATGAACTTGTCACCTTGCCTTTTTGTGACTTGATACCCAAGCAAACCCATAGTTTAGTTATTCCATAGCCCAGTCAACTAAAACTTCCAAAACCCCTAACAGTATCATATCATTTTTAGCGCTTTTACTTAGTATTGGTGAAGAAAATTGGGTGTTAATATACTGAGTGAGCTGGATCGACTGTGTCGTACTCTTGTCTTTCTTGCCACATATTTTATAGCCAGTTGTAGACGTATGAGTCCAAGGTTAATTCCAGGTTAAAATGGTCAATCTGAGGTTGTCAAACTACATGTTAACTGCAAATTAACTTCAGGTTCGGTCAATCAAACTTGGCTTGCGCAGGGTTCGGTCAAGTGCAGGTTACACAACCTCAAGTTGAAGTGAGTCCTCTTTCTCTCTACCTTCTCAAAACAATGGGTTTCTCTGTCATTTATTGTTCATGTTTACTGGACGAGACCTGGTGTCCCAGTTCTGATTTCTCTCTTTGAATAATTTTAATTTGCATGCTTGGGCATGGTAAGTTGTGTTACTGGTCTTGTAGAAGCATTCAGCAAGGGCCAAAGTCAAAAGTTAATTTTATGCCCTTGAAAAAAAATGTCTTGGATCTAGTGGAATCGTTTTAATACATACTGGAGAGTACCAAAAAAAAATTACGAATTATTGAGAAAAAAGATCGAACCTGAGACACATTAACACAGCAGTTGAATGGCAGGCATGCAATAAACAAGCAGAGCAGGAGACAGCTGAAAGAAGCCTGGAAGAACTTAAACAAAGTTGCCAAAAGAGCAGTAGAAAGGATAAATCTTCAACATCGTATTTTTGAAAGGGATTGCTTTTGTCTTGAAGGTGTTGGCTTTTTCTTGTAACTCTTTCTACAATGTCAATAAAACATAGATAAACCAGATGGTGATCTATGATTCTTACCACATATCCTCTGAAAATCACTCACCGATGTGCCTTACTGCCAACCTGACCATGTAGATAGGTCACAAACAATAAACAATGATACACCCAGGCCATTTGCATGTATTTAGATCAAAAACCCAGAAGAAAGTGATTTTGCACTTAAATGGGAAGGTTACAAAATGACAACTCATAGTTAACCATGCCTGGAGGCAAGGTTAAAATGAAACCATAACGTAACTCGACTTGAACCTGGAAGTGCATGTGCACAAGCCAACCTTTCAGGTAACTCTTGTTTAACATCAAGTTCTGATAACCTGAAGTTAACTCAGACGTCGGCTACTGGCCAGTAAACTTGAATTAACTTTTCATGTCAGCTTCGTCACAGACGCCCATGCTAGTGCTATGTAACAGTTAGTGGACTATCCCTTTGGGCAAGCCAAGGTCCGTCATTATCCAGCCTTCCTCTGTAGTTATTTGTAAGCTCTCTTGAAGACTGGATCGATAAAGTGACACATACGGTACGACGTACCTTACTGGAAAAGTAAGAACAATACGAATGACGATAACAATACATTGATTTCGGCATGAAGTGACTGAGGTATGGGTACGTTTAGAATGGGTTACAAGAAGACTTGGTACGAGTAGCATCAGTTATGTGATCAGACGGCTTCACTTTGACCTAATATCGCTGTCACCAGTGTATATTAATCAAGTGTATCGCAGTATTTATGTTATCTACAGCATTTATGTGTCCCAACATAGAAGGATAAAGCACTGTGCACAAATATGCATGTAAAAATTAATTATATAAGATATATAATATATATTGAAACAAACAATTTATAGCATTTTTTCTCACTGATCTGACGCAACGACAATTTTGATACCTGTTAATCAATAAAGAGATTCCAGTGAACTACTATGTAGCCCAATTGACTTCTACTCCTTTTATTTTGTCTGCTTTGTTTTGATTTCAATGCAGTATGTCTTGAAAAACTCAATAAGGTATATGTTTCTATGTAGACCTGACTTTGGAATGTATCTTGGTCACGTTGCTAATTCTGAATGTCACAGGGTGACAGATGAGAATCATTTTCCTGGTGACGAATATTGACTTTTGAAAAGGCATTAGCAGAACTCCCCACAATTATGTATGTGGTCTGGAATTGGGTTTTGATTGTATATGTGTCACCCAGACCATATTTCGGAAGTCACATGGTCATGTATACCAAATTGACATTGATCCCATAGCTACAGAAGAACTGTTGTATCTGTGTCATATTGATAAATTCTTAAGGTCGGGGGGGGGCATATATATAGATTTGGTTAACATGCAACGATATCAGAAGTTGCCTCTTTCAGTGGTATAAGCTTTTATGGGAGACTTTATATTTTGTTTACAAAAAACACCAACTACTAGTTTCATATATATATATATATATATATATATATATATATATATATATATATATATATATTACTCGCAGATATATTGTGATTTGCCATCCAGTTACCTCCCTACAAAGTAGCGCCTCAACTCGGATATTTATGCTTACACTCATTATGTGGATATCGGGCATAACTGTAGCATTTCCTCAAGTATTTTTCTGGGTAAGTATTGCGTTACAAATGTTGTGTACGCAACTGAAATACTACCTTATAATACATAGCTGAAGAACATGTTTAACTTATTATTCAACAGGCCTGAGAATTGAGTTTTTGTTTAATGTTGAGGGAGAACATGGCCAAATAATAACAAATAACATTGAAACAAATCTGAGAAAGATAAGCTTGCTCAAGAAGAAGCTGTTACGATCCGTTATTGCAAGGCCAGTTGGTCACGGTTATTCATTCTTTTCCAGGGTTGACAGTGTCCAAGATTAACCCAAAGCATGAAAACAAAAACAATAAAATGTGACACATGTGTTGACGGGCAATTTAGCAGGTAGCACAGCTTCATCACTGCAGCAATCCATGTTAGTTCAGACAAACTTTGCAAGGGGCATATCTTTCGAAACATCAAAACTTGAAAATGTGTGGCCTTTATCCCTCCTTGCTATTAGTATTTCATGCTTAAGTTGAACAAAATTAATTAACAGGTTGTTCAAACACATAAAATCAATATAAATTGATGCAGTGTTGTCCTCAACAGGCTTCAAATGAACTGAGCTAATCCCATTACCTTCGTTATAACAGCAAAATTAATTATTTTAAGACGTCATCGTGTACGCATTAATGAATCGATAGCTCTCAAGTAACATCTTAGAACGCCAATTTCACTGAACTAAGCAAATGACTTTGGGGCCTGGGTCGATATTAACCAGATACATCATATTTTGCCCTTAAACAGAATTATTACCATCTGTAATATTGACCTTGTAGCTGATATATATATATATATATATATGCACGTACACTGCCATTTTTATATGCTCATGCTACGTATGCTCTTACAACTAATGAACTAAGTGAATTCAGCCTCAGGAAATAGCACTTTAGAACAAAGGAAGAGACTGAACAAAGCTTTATTTTTATCAAGGTTGCAAAGATTCCAGGAGGTGATTCGGGAGAAACTGGAGAGAGAGAGAGAGAGAGAGAGAGAGAGAGAGAGAGAGAGAGAGAGAGAGAGAGAGAGAGAGAGAGAGAGAGAGAGAGAGAGAGAGAGAGAGAGAGAGAGAGAGAGAGAGAGAGAGAGAGAGAGAGAGAGAGAGAGAGAGAGAGAGAGAGAGAGAGAGAGAGAGAGAGAGAGAGAGAGAGAGAGAGAGAGAGAGAGAGAGAGAGAGAGAGAGAGAAAATAATTGGCTTTTCACTGTCCCGCAATCCACAGTTCTAATTTGACAGAGCTATACTAGGTTTATCACATCCCTGGTAGAAGGAAATGTGATTTGGGTCTTTTTGGACTAATGCTCCTCCGTATTGCATGTGCACTGCTATCTTTTTCTTCCCATACTAATATGTGCTCTTACATATCTTTAACTAAATAAATTCAGCCTCAGGAATTAACACCACCCTGAGAACAAGGGTAGAGGCTGAGCAAAGCTATATTTCTATGAAGGTTGCCAACATTCCATGCAGTAGTTTGGGAGACGTCGGAATTTACATGCACCCAGAAAACAATCATCACGGTTTTAGAGTAAACCGACCATCGCCAGCTGGTAACACTGCATTGTGGGTATGGTTAACGGGTTCATTATTATTTTGAAACTATATAATTTCAAAAAAATTTTTTTCTAAAAATGTGAAAGGAAAGCATTCCCAATTGCTGGCCTACTAGTGTCCTCAAAGCGCTAGAGGAGGGTTTCTGCTAAATATATTCAACAGATTTTTTCTCATGCTATAGCTCCTCAAAGTTTGGATGGTACATGGCCACAAACATCAATCAAGTGGAGAATGTAGATTATGGACCCATGACAGTAGCCACGTGGCTAAGATGACACACTAAAGATCATGAAAATATTCCAGCCGATTACCAAGAGAGATAAATGATAGAAAAAAATGTTCAAAATTGTAAATCTGTTTTGTCAATGTACACTCTTGGGCAACAAAAAGAAAACAGAAAATCCAGGCACCTTCCTTCGTCAACATTACGCATGTGCGCAAGAAGGGGTACGCTGATTTATTACCATTTTATTATACCAGTGTTTTATCTGTTTGTTTGAACAAGGAGCCTGCAGAGAAGGAGGAACCACTTGTGTTTCCTGCAGGTATGACCCTTTTTGCACTTTGCACTGTTTTAGACGAACTAATGTTGTCTTTTGAACATTTAATGTTTATCTTAAGATTGTCCACAAAGGTATTTCTCATGCACAGCCCATGCATGATTTCCGAGAATATACAATGTTTACAAACATTGTGTGGGGACATCTGTATCGTCACTCAAGAGTGGTTTTAGCGGGAGGAACATATGTAAAGTAAAGTATAGGGATGCGGAATGAAAATGCAAAGTCTTCCTTCTCCTATATACTATTACGAGGCACGCTGTCCGCCACAGTAACAAAATAATTACACCTATTTAACGTAAATTAAGTGACACAATTTTGCTACAAGAATATAGTAATTGTAGTTCAAATATCATCAATGGGATATAAAATGCACATATGTATATATATATATATATATATATATATATATATATCAGTGAGAAAGAAATTTTTTACTATGGTACCTTGCAAAACGGATGGGGCAACAAAGGTGGCAGCAAATCTGTTCATATTTTCAATTGAATGGACCAACACCAAGGAAATGAATAATAACCCAACAATAGTATTGCAGCTGAATAAAAATTTCCGTCATTCTCTCTAGGCTCGCTGGTTTGAAGGCTTCTTGCTTCAGTAACAGGTGTGACAACCACACCTTTTCATGCAAGACTGGCTATCTACCTGTAAAATTTGGTTTCAATGGTGCCCGAGCCACTGCACCAGTGTTCCCAGGATGGCCGTAGGTTCATTGATCTCCTCCCTGAGTCAATAGATCAATATAAATGTTCAATGGGGGGGGGGACAGGTTGGAGGATTGGTTGATCGTGGCAACATTTGGATGATGTTGAGCCAGAGATACTGCAAAGTCACTTATGCGATATATGGCTCTGCATTATTTTCCAAGCCTAAGCAGCCCAGGGTGCTATTGGAACCATTCGGTGACTATGGGCGGGATCTCATCCACATAGTGCTGGCCTATTACAGTCCAATAGATGATGTGCGCCACCGAAAGTGTGAATTAATTAGCGCCATATTGGGAAATTGCATTGTGGGATTACCAGTAGTTCTATTAGCTCAGCGTAACACTGAAAGACAATAGGTAGCCATGGGTGGTTTTACTTGTTGTGTGCCTGGATGATACAATAATTCAATGAAACACAAGGGAGTTAGTTTCTACAACTTTCCAAAGGCATAGGAGCTCAGGGAAACCTGGCTAAGAAATATCTCACGTGCTGGAAACACTGGAAAATACAGCCAGTTTAACCCCACGATCGGCCACCGTGTTTGCAGTGACCATTTTGTTGGTGGCAAAAAGACCTATCTGAATAATGTCCCCAAAGTGTTCCCCCTAAAGGATATTAAAGTTCCAAAGTCACGTAGACGACTACATCTTGGTCAGTACAACAATGAACAATCTGGTATACAACAAAGTACCGCTGCTCAGGACGATATGGACATTATGGAATGCGATACCGATGTTAGCGGCAAAAACAACATGGCGGACGACTATGTCGCTGAGCAAACTGAAAACACATACCATCCTGCGGACGTGCACAGCTACAGTGTGGGAACATTAGACTTATTGTGCAATTTAAAAGAGAAACAAAACATTATTGAAGACATGGGACACGAAATTGACAGAATGCGGACAAGAATTTTGGAGTTAGAAAAGCAACTTGAACACAGCAGACAAGACTTGGTTGACGCCAGAGAGGAAGCCACGATCAACAACAGGCGATGCTTACAGTTAAACAGAAAACTACATACAAACATCGTGCAACAACAAAAGCAAAAAGAATCAACAGACAGTCCACTTTTTGCACTAAAGTCTGCTATGCAAAGTGATGAAATAATGTTTTTTTACACGGGCCTCAATATATGGGATTTCCGAAATTTGTACTCCTTCATCGAGCCAGATGTGAAACAACTGATTTTTTGGGGTTCAAAGCAAAAGGCAGTGTCAAGGAGAACAAACTTAATGTCAGAGCACTGTCCCCACCAGAAGAACTTTTCTTAGTTCTCACAAGACTGCGATTGGGACTTTTGGAGCAGGACCTTGCTAATAGGTGTCTTAAAGTTTTCTTTCATTTTATTCCCATCACTTTGCATGTTCGCCATTGCTTCTTCACCGACTGATTACTACTACCAGGCCCAAAATGCATCGCGCGTCAAAAATGGTCGCGCATGCGTAGTCAGAGGCGCACATCATCTATTAAATCCGACGAGTGTTGTTTGTCCAGCCACAATAAGTGTTCCTCTCCTCCATCATAACGCTGGTTCCTCCATAGTTGGCATGTTCCACCATGCACCCATTCCCAAGTTTCTCTGAAGGCATGTGTCTAACCTGTATTCTCCCATCCTGAAATTCAAAGCAAACGTGTGACTCATCTGACGTATTTACACTCGAACACTGATCTCTAGTTCAACCATTCTGCTCCCTGACACCACTACACCCACTCAGCCTTGTGTGCAGGGTCAAGAGGGATGCAGTTGGCAGTGTGGTCTGGGCTCACTTTGGCCGACATCAGTGTCTTTTTTTATTGTGTCCATAATAATGCAGTGCTGCAGGCCTACTCTCCTGCTGACAAATTATCTCTGAGAAAAGAAAGCTGTCTCGTCATACAATGCACCATGAAACTTTTGTTCTCCAATCCGCAAGTCCTGGACTCCCTGAGCCAGCTTTCCTCTTGCTTCCTCTTGTCTCCTGAGAATGATCCACTACCACTGACCCAGGGCACCCTACTATCCTGATAGGCTTACATCAGGAAAGATCATCTTGCAACATGCCAATGATTCTGCCTCATTCAAATTGAGAAAGCCGCGAGTAGCCATCAGGCCATGGTATCACAGTTTCACAGCCATTCATGTTTTGACAGTGGCGCCTTATAAACCTTTTAGGTATCCCAATACCAGCCACATGTTTCCCGTCTTTGTGACTATTATCTTTTTGCCAGGGCATTTTTTGGTTTTTGTGTGACATTTCAGCTATATGCTTACATATCTTGTCTATGCTACATAACTGCTCATGGGATATTCATACATGCATTTTCTTCAAAAATGTTTAGAGCAGCCCGTTAAAAATGGAGGTGCATTATTTGCTAGCAGTATGTTTTTACATCTCTATGACCAACAACGTAGTCAACATTAAAAACTTCTTGTAATAAAGTGGATAATGTCTATAGAGTTTGACTGTTTTCCTGCGGACACATTTTATGGGATCAGTTGTTGACCCTAATTACAAGTGACCAGTTTTCACAAAAATAATTTAAGGGCTATCTATTCTATAGAATATTGTTTCATTTTTTTTCTTAATGCCACAGCAGCCAAAGTATGTATATATATATATATATATATATATATATATATATATATATATATATATATGTATATATATATGTATATATATATATATGTATATATATATGTATATATACATATATATGTATGTATATATACATACATATATATGTATATATATACATATGTATATATATACACACACACACATATATATATATATACATATATGAGGGTTTGCATGGGCACACATGTGATAAATATTTGTATTTGATTCATTGATGAAGAAAACAGTAAGACTGCAAATTTTTTCCATGCTACTTTTTGTGGTTTCCTTGACAAAATAAGCATGATAAGTGGGATTAGTTTGATTTCCAATCGTTTCTGCCAAAATTATCCTATAATTTTTCTCATATTTTTCAATAATTTATCTTTTTATCAAAAATCAAGCTTTAACATGCAAAAACGGATTTTTAAAGAAACGGTATTTAATCTTAGAGTCTGACATTTTAACTTCACAAAGTGACATAGCATCCACTAAGCGCAATATTAAAATAGTATTGGAACTTCATAAAGTGACATTACATCCACTAAGTTCAATATTAAAATGATATTGGAGTCTTTTTGATAAAATCACAGTGTTTTTTTAACAATATAGGTCAATGGCAAACATTAATCGTTGCATCAGTTCGCAGTACATGTCCATACTAAACAAATATATACTGCAAATACTTTTGCATCAATCAAAAAGTACTTTAATGAATTCTTAAGTTTTTATTTATTTATTTGTTTTTTGAAAAAGGCACTAGCAAATAGATTCTTTAAACAATGGACTTCAGTGTCAGCATGCAGCGCAACAGTATCTACTTTTTAGTCTATTTAAAAATGAAATAAATGCTTTTCTGCTTTTTTCAGACATTTTTCAGTGAGGTTGATGTGGGGCACCAAACACACATTTGTGTTATGCATATGAACAACACACCATCAGTTGGAAAACTCATAAAAACTCTTTACCCAGTCATCGTGCAAGTGATCATACCATTTCTTGTTATGGCATATACATACTCCAGGTCATGTGTGGCTATTCTAAAAAGTTTGAAGCAATGCATTCCCCATTCACGTAGTGGAAAAAGGTTTGTGTGATTATAAAAAAAAATGTTTGCTGGTCAACTTTGTGGGATTCGGATAAATATGGCACAATGGTTGACACTGACACTGTTTGTGCCCAATAGGCCTGATTCTGCAATAAATTTGGTGTTAAATGCAGTGAGCATTGCTTTGGTCATTAAGGATACAGCCACTTTGAACTTTCTGGATAGGCCTCTTGGTTGCGATGTCATCATGTAACACGGCATGGCTGAAGGCACAAGTCGCTAAGCTATTATCCAAGTCCTTGGCCAATAAGCACACATGTGTAGTCTTACCTCCCATGCATAAAGAACATCATTCCAATAGCAACCAGATGGCAAAAGTACATATTGCCATTTATCATACATCATATACCAGTTGCCAAAAATCAACGTTTTCATAAAGTTTGATATAAATATTTAATTTGGGAACAATTTTATCATAAATATTATACCGGTCATCAGTTTTAATATACAGAGGTAGTGAGCAAACTATTTCAGGTTTGCTCATTATGTGCAACGGGGGGACATATTGTTTTTGCGTCCGCTTCTTCTTTTTGCGTCCGTTTCTTCTTCTTCTTCTTCTTCTTCTTCTTCTTCTTCTTCTTCTTCTTCTTCTTCTTCTTCTTCTTCTTCTTCTTCTTCTTCTTCTTCTTCTTTTTCTTCTTTTTCTTCTTCTCCTACTTCTTCTTCTTCTTCTTCTTCTGCAACACATTGTTATGTGCGTTGCGGACGCGATAACTGAAGAAAGATTTGACTTGGAAAATTGATTTTTTTTGTGAAGATGTTCCTATATCAAGTCTGGCTTGGGATTGCATATGGGTCACCTTGATCTATTTTTCAAGGTCACATGGGCATGTCACGTAAAATTGACGTGGACGCAATAACTCCACAAGGATTTGACTTAAGAGGTTGAAATTTTGCATGATTATGTACCATAATATGAACTAGATTGGGAATGTAGATGGGGGACCTTGACCTACTTTCAAGGTCACATGGCCACTTTAAAAAATTCTTTGCACATGCACTCGAGAAAGATTTGACCTAAAGAGGTTGATATTTTGTGCGATTATATTTCTATGTAAGATTTTGCTTGTAATTGCAAATGTATCACCTTGACCTATTTTCAAGGTCACGTGGGCATGTCATGTAAAATTGACGCGGATGCAATAACTCCGCAAGGATTTGATTTAGGAGGTTGAAATTTTGCATGATTATGAACCAAAATATGAACTTGGTTAGGATTTTAGATGGGGGACCTTGACTTATTTTCAAGGTCACATGGCTACTTTTTAAATATCATTCCAGATGCACTCGGCAAAGATTTGACTGAAACAGGTTGAAATTTTGTGTGATTATGTTTCTATGTAAGACTTTTGTAAGACCTTGCTTGTAACTGCAGATGTAGGACCTTCACCTTTTTTTTTCAAGGTCACGTGGGCATTGCGTCAAAAATCAGTGTGGACGTAATAACTCAAGGGAGATTTGACTTGGGAAGTTGAAATTTTATGTGAAGATGTTCCTATATATGATCTTGCTAAGGATTGCAGATTGGTGACCTTGACATATTTTTCAAGGTCACGTGGGCATGTCATCTAAAATTCACACGCATGCAACAACTCTGCAAGGATTTGACTTAGGAGGTTGGAATTTTGCATGCTTATGTACCATAATACTAACTACGTTGGGATTGTATATGGTTGACCTTGACCTATTTTCAAGGTCACATGGCCACTTTGTGAAAATCATTGCAGATGCACTCGAGAAAGATTTGTCTAAAAGATGTTGACATTTTGTGTGATTATCTTTCTATGCAAGACGTTTGAAAGAACTTGCTTGTAACTGCAAATGTATGACCTTGACCTATTTCTCAAGGTCACGTGGGCATTTTCGTCAAAAATCAACGTTTTGAAATGTCAATAAAGAGTGTACCTTCACCATATCTGTAGATCATTCAAATCGGCATGCCTATTTATAAAAAAAAGGGTGACAACAGTAAGGGCGCACGGAGAGACATTTGATTTTCTGTTGGAAAATGAGCCTGTTCTAGTTATTATTTGAACATGCTGTAGCAACGCAGGAATGAAAATAAAGTAACATACCTCACGTTTTGTATTGTCCTCCACTTTGTAACAATTATAATGAGATGGATATAGCTTGCTTTTGATAAAGCAAAACGTAATTTCAGAAATAAAGTGCATATTCTAATGACTACAAGAAAAGATATGTTTCTTTCCACGTAAACTATATTAATCTTAAGTTTCCTAGAAACCTCACATCGAAATCTTCCAAAATCAACATATATCTGCATCGATGCGGGTATGTAATCTATGAGGAAGCCATTCTTAGTATACTTGATATGCAAAGTATAAATAATATGGAAATTTTTATTTTGAGCATCCTGTATCATATGCAGCAAATTATAATGCAACAGACAGTTATGCCGATTATATTTTATTGCCTTACTGGCGGTTTAATCATACATGGAAAAGTAGCTCCTCTTAATGAAATAGACAGATGTAAATTTGAATATGTATGGGACGCCTATACGTATTTATCTGACCAGGTCAGAACGCAACAGAAGAGAGATACAGGTAAAGTTGAACCTGCCTGTAAGCCCACCTAAGCTAAGGGACCACCTGTGCTGAAGGATCAGTCTTAAAGTGACCATTTGCATATACTTTACTTTAATCTTACCTGCATTAAGGGACCACTTGTGAGAAAAAACTATTTTCAGCTTCTGCAGGTGGTCCCTTTAGACAGGTTTTATTGCCTATATATCCACAGTAAAACAGTAATTATGACTATTGAATTTCAGACACATTTTGGGAACTGAAAATTATGTAACAACATCTTAGTCAAGTGACTGTTCACGTTCCACGTGCCATGGCATGTTCAGGTGTGGTGTAGCTCAAATAAGAATTGGAACTGGCCGTTAGGGTTCACATCGGTTACCACTCAGTGCGCGAAAGTGTTTTATCTGTGATAATGCCATTGTAGATGAGTACCACATAATGTTTAAATGATGTGAATATGACGAGGAAAGGGAACCAATATGGACTTGATGAATTTTAGTTTCCGGGATAAGATGTGTGCATGCATATATATTTATATATATATATATATATATATATATATATATATATATATATATATATATATATATATATATATATATATATATATATATATATATATATATATAATGAGAGTACACACTTACAGGTTTGAACAACTGGAGAAAAATTACCTCATCTAGCATAATTGTAGAAAGCGATTTGCCACAAAAACAAATGTGGATATCTCCCTAGCCGAAAATATATAGCTGCTGAACACACGTTACATAACATGATATCAATCAGAAGTTTTTATCAGAACATTGGATATAAAAAGGTTATTCTGTAACTAATGGGCGCAACGATGTTTATTTCTGCATATGAGAAGTAAATTGTGTTTATTTCAGCATGAAGTTGCCAAAAATGTAGTTTTTACAGCATGGAAGCCTCAAACCATGTTTATCACAGCACGCAACTGTGAAAATTATGTTTATTACAATATACAATTTGCAAAGTGTGTTTATTACAGTATGCAAGGCAGAAACTATGGACAGCGATCTTTGGCAGCACAAAATATGATCGTACGAGGAAGAATAAAGGTAAGCAATACATCTCGCAAGATTTTTTTTTGAACTTATGCAAAAACAGATGCATTCATAATAGCATTTTTTTCTGTGAACTTTAATACATAGTACCCTAGTGAGATTTTCAATTGTATGAGGTTCTTGGAGTAATGGAGGCGAATGCAGCTGACATCAAATAGTATAGCATGAGTTAAAGGTCAGTAAAATTGTTGCCACCACAAGTTTCATCATTCATGGCATTTCATTGACAAACAACAGAAACATCTGTTCCCCTGTACACGTTAGACAACATACTACGAGTTAATTTAATAAAATATTGCCATCGAACGATTATGATGTAAATGCTTTTAATATATAATCGAGACCAAAAAGAGTGATTGATCATGCATATTCGGCGACACCCCACCCCCACTCCGTACATCTGTATAGATTCATTACCAGAAAGTTATTAGTGCAGAAAACAAATAAGTAAGGTTAAGATATCCCATTTTGAAACGACAGGCACCATTAGCACTAAATATGCGTTACTATGACAAGAAGTTTGTACTTCCTTGTACCTTTCTAGATTTATGCTCATAGTTAGTAATTACTGCATTTGGTGGAAGGTATGTGTTTGAGTAGTATATGCTGCAGCATGCCTGGATGTCCTTCATAAGTGCGTGATTGAATTTAATAGATTGTGGTTACCAGCATACAAAGGTGGATTGCTTTGGATCTGAATTACTACTTTTTGTGGAATCTCTGATAGCATTATTGTTTTTATTGATCGATGGTTATTCACAAAGAATTGTCTCTGCTATTCTAGGTCATAAAAATGATGCTTCTGGTAGTGCTGTGCTTTTTCCTATGTTGGGCACCTACAGTCATTTGCAATGTCCTCATAGGCCTAGATCTATGGATATTACCAGTGAGAGTACGGGAAATAAACGCAAAATATGACATACGGTTTAACCTATACCTTTTGGGTTTGGCAAATAGCTCCATTAATCCTTACATATACCCCCTTTGTTCAAGGTAAGGTACAATAGCCCCAGCATGTGATAACATAATCATTTTATGTATCTCTTATGCAATCTACATCCTGTCTATAGCAATTTGCATACAGCTATCTATATACACGTTCGTGTGTGCATGTGTACCTCTGTGTAAGTTTTTATGTGTGTATCTATTTATGTACAAGTGGTTATGCCTTGGTAATGTTACTAGGGTGGGGGATACAAAAACCAGCGAACCATAACAATACAATACATTGCAAACTAAACAGATGCAAATACACACACACACACACACACATATATATATATATATATATATATATATATATATATATATATATATATATATAATATATATATATAATTATATATATATAATTATATATATATATAATTATATATATATATATATATAATTATATATATAACAACGGCTAGCAGTTATTTTCCAATATACATTGAGCTGCTCAATAGAGGTTCCATGGCTAGTACAATTAGCCGTCCCCCCCCCCCCCCCAATTGGCAGATTATAAATGCGCCATGGTTATCACAACAGACAGTATAACAAAAGAAAAGATTTGGGATTTTTTTTCATTTTCTTTGGGGGGGGGGCGGCGGGGGAGGTTGCTGAGATGTGGAGATAGCACACAAATATCAACGAAAACCTAGACATTTGGCACAATATGGAGAAAACAATGTGTGTTTTGCTTTCGAATAATAAGGCTTAGGCCATGACATTAAATTGGTTTGCCTTTGTGTGTTATCTCAGTTGGCCCTCAAATACATGGGGAACTTGTATACGTTTATCAAATAGGCACCAAAGTGAATTAGAAATGGAGCCACTAGTACCAGCACGTGCATTAAACTTGTGCAAAGCCTTCATTTCTAAGCCCACAGCTACCTGCACATAGTGTCTATGTATGATAAACAAAAAGGTAAAGCTGGGGGTTAATACTGGTGCATTAGAACATGCCTATCCTATTTATATTCCTGAGGTGGGTTCTAACAGGTTTCCAGCACAGCAAAATTTGTATATTTTACATTACAAACAGAATGTCTGCATTACAATCCGCTTGTTTCTCAATTCGTTATGTTTTCGAAGAGTAATATTACAGTGCTTTATGCCCGCTGAAGTGGATTTTCCCCTTACATAATTGATACAATCATATATATATATATATATATATATATATATATATATATATATATATATATATATATATATATATATATATATATATATATATATATATATATATATATATATCTTTATTTGTACAAAGCACAATGATAGAAAGAAAAAACAGAACCCAGTTATTCAGTGCACATGTCACCACAATAGCTGGAACTCGATGAAAGAGAAAAGGGAGAATTGCCTCCGATCTCTGACATAAATTAAATCGGCAACAACACTAGCAGGGTCAGTGTAATCAGTGAGCAATTTCATCCGTGCAGATTGAATTTTGTCGGCAATGTCAATAATGCTGCAATTGCTGATATCATATTTCAGTAAACTATACATACTGCATATCGATGGAAGAGATCTACTTAAACGCGACTGACATCCGTGTAGGGATAACTTACTACATATTTTAACACATTCATAAAGGCTTAATATACAACGTCTAAAAAAAAATTCAGAAATCTGATGTGCAATTACGATTTGACAGATATGTCATCACATATTAGGCTGAACAAGTTACAATGCGTATTACGAGGAATGTTGAAGAGACGGCGAATACATTTTCTCCGTGCAGTATAAAAAGTCGAGACGTATGGTTTTGTGAAAAATCTCACAGTGCACAACCATAGAGAGACATGCAAAAGGATTTAAATAAGTTGTATTTCATATCCGAAAAAGCATTGCCAATCTGAGCGAGCATCAAGTAACATCTGCCATATAATTTCCCGACAGCATGGTCAATTTGATTTTTTCACAACATCAATATCAACTGTGGAACCGAGATGAACATTGGTCAGAACGCACTCAAAACTCTCTCCATCATGACAAAAATGTTCATGACAAGCTGACTTACCGAAACTTAATAATTTACTTTTGTTAGAGTTAAAGACAACCGTATACACGCACTAAATACTCTACAAGCTGACTTACCGAAACGTAATAATTAACTTTTGTCAGATAGAAAGACAACCTTATACTCTTCACTAAATACTCTACAAAGTCCATCATTTTGCGTAATGCTAACTTTGCAGGAGCCAATAATGTTAAATCATAGGCATAGCTGAAAGCACCCATAAACGTATTATCTACATAGAATCCAAATCCTGACATCTTCCACCGTCTAAGTAGTTCCTCACCCTATAACACAAATAAAATAGGCGAAAGAACTCCGCCCTGTTTCACTCCGTTACTGGCAGGGAATGGGTGACTAATGTAATCAGACCACCGCACTCTGACGGTTTGTGAGGTGTAAAATAGAGCTAAGATCGTACTATAAATGAACATAAACCTTTCTTGATAGCTAGTCTGAAAGTTATATATATATATATATATATATATATATATATATATATATATATATATATATGTATATATCAAGCATACGTATGTTTTCAGATGCATACATCATGGAAAATTTCATTAACTTGACAGCATTGCCTAACCACATTCACAAGTCAAATGCTCAAAGCATAAAATACATCTGATTTTTATGTATTTAAAGGGGAACAGCAGTGAAAGTTTTTACTTTTTTAGTCATTAATGGTCATTTTAGGTGTTCATGTGACAAATTTTCAACATTTTTTCTCAAACAGGTATTTAGTTAGAGCTATTTTTTATTTCCAGTAGCTGTTCTGATGTGTGATGTCACCTGGGCTACCCTCCATATATAATACAGAAACCTTGAGGGGCACCAAGCTGAGATACACAACATTAGCAGGCATATCATAATGACTTGTGTACTGTGTTAATCACCCCCTTTGATCTTATCAGTGTGGTATATTAGTTGACACCTGCTTCACTAGTTGATTACACAACCTCAGGAGCTGTTAGCTTGTGTATATTGATTTCTGCATTTTTCTTTCCTCATTAATCCTCATTAAATGAGTAAATATCTCAGTTTAGTAAATTTGATTATATCTATACACACTGCTTCAGCCATAGTAAAAGTGGAATATGTGTACTTGGTCAGGGTTCCATGTTTTTGTCAAAGTTTTACTCGGCTGTCATTGCATTAGCTGTAGCAGTTAGCCCAGATGACATCACAACCCCTCATTTACATATCTAAGAAACCTTGATATCTACTTATCCAGTTGGGAATAAAGTTTGCATTTTCTGATATTGGGTCACATTTAATGTATGAAACAACTCAAAAATTGTAAATTATCACCGCAGTACCCCTTTAACAATGGCAAAAAGATATTATACTTAAATAGGAAATTATTATTTCATGCTTGGTATTTCATCAATCTCTGACTTCTTGTAATGAACTTTGCTCTCATTGTTGGGTAGAAAGTTTTGATTTGGGGTAATGTTTTGGTGAACTGTAAGTCCTATTACTGAAATTTCCGGAAGTTCCGGGAGACATTTTTAGCCATATTATTGTGTAAATCTAAGGAAAAAGTGATCGCACAATCAAATGTTGTGGATGGAGACGGTGATTCTACGATGCCAACACGGATAACAAGGCCAATGCCATCAGAGAAAAGAACCTAATCAAGATAAATGAACCACAAGGAAAACATCATAAGTATGAATCATATATTTTTTTTCATATGAAAGTTTTCAAAACTGTAAAAACACGTATATTTTTGTGCAGATGCCTTCACAAATGGAAGCAGGTTAATCAAGTATCTGAAGGTAATGAATCGACACAGACCAAACATTCATGTTATAGCATGTATCGTATTCGTACGATAAGTCAGCGCGTCATTGTAGCATGAATAATATGAATATATACATATGTGTGTTTGTCTGTGTGTGTGTGCGCGCGCTTCTGAATATTTTGAATACCAATACCTTTCCAGTTAATTCAGCGTATGAAAGGCATTCATATTCACACTGAGTTTCCCACACTTAATTTTTGACAATAATAGCAGAAGCATGTAAGTTGAATAATAGCAAGACCTCTGGCTGACACAATTTGACACAATATTTTGAAACGAAAAACCCAGATACCCATGTGACTGGATTGGAAATGTTGCTCCTGTTTTAACATGGTAAAATAAAGACCCTTGTTACTTTTTTTCCAATTTAAGGCTGGCGTTAAAGATATTCTAAAAATTGTACCTAGGGGAAACGTCCCACTTTTTTATCGTCATTAAAATCGTGTTTGTTTTTTTATTGGAGAATAATGTAGTTCTTAAAAACGTGTCAGTTATAGATTTCTTGATTCATAAGTGTTCCATATTTGCAACAGTTACTTCTTTCTATTCTTTCCAGGGTCATTAAGTACATTGAACTTGTATTGCAAGGTAAACTTTCAATGATAAAACTTATTGGTTTTTATGTGTCGTCACGACACACCTATATTTGCAAGATAGTTGATTTCATCTTCCAGAAATTGAGGCAATAATATTCAGCGTGCACTTGCGTAACCTGTTTAAAATGGACCAGGAACAGAAAAGCATCATTACACTTGCACAGGTGTTCCTTTTGGATATAAATGAACAGAAGTTTTTGTAAGTACGCACAATTTACTATCACTTATGGTTAACGCCTGAAATTTGTCAAAAAATGACTGTTACGTTTTTATACAATTCTGGCGAGCGAAAACAGAATAAATTCCTAAACAACAAGAAGAACCAGACCGTTGTTTCTTCAGCTAAACATGCTTTCACAGGCTGAATTTTAGCTGCCTAAATGGCAAGCCAGGATGAGAGTGTGTTCAATAAATGTTTTATCATAACCATATTTAGTGTTCATGCATTCATTCAGTATTATCTTGCAGCCCAAAATAGACATAAGCAATCGTAATAATGTACTCCAAGCCCTTTCTGCACAACAAGTGTGCATATTGGCAAACGACAGCTTCCTTGATAAAAAGCCAATACCACATTGTGAACGATATATTTGGGCGAGAAGTAGGGTGCAATTGAGCCCTCTGAATTCTCCCGTATTGCTGAAGACAGTGACTAAGCTGTTTCAGCCAGGAAGCTCTTGCAAAACAGGAAGTCGATTAAAAGAATCACAATGACAATGTGGAATACAAATGCAAACAAACAGACTTACGAGAAGAGTAATGTTGTAATATGTGAACAATAACAATAACAGGTGGCAAATCACAGGGGCAAATTAGGGAACATCCCCTGTGTTCAAAAAATGGACTGTTTCAAACTATAAAGTGGTTATCATTTTGATGGCCGAAAAAAAGTTCGAAAATAAAATATTTCATAGCAAAATTGCGGTTGAAAGGGGTATGTATCCCCAAAGGGGCCCACGTGTCACGATTTTTTGGATGCATGATAATGAGGGCTGTCAATCAAACTGCTCAGCTGCAAATATAATTTCATACTTTAAACGCAATGTAACATATGCTATGGGATTTTGTTTTTGTTGTTGTTCTTGTTGTTGTTCTTGTTATTGTTCTTGTTTTTGGTCAGTTTGTGCTGGTCAAATGTAATCTCATACTTTGAACATAAAGTCAACAACGGGATAATGCAAATCAAATAGTGTTTATTCGCTACTTGTTGGTCAAACAAAGGAGTAGGGCTTTGATCACCCACTTGTCTTTTTGACAGAAGTAAACAGTTACTAAGGTGCTGCCCAGTCAATGCTCTACTGCCTGAATAACACTAAGAACATGGTTTTTCTCCTTCATTAGTGTGCAGGATCCCATTGTGCCTTCTTGACATATATAAAAACTGTTGCTGAAGTGCCTCCCGTTCAAAGTTTGCCTCGCAACTTTCCACCACACTGTGCATACTCAGGATCTGATATCGTGATATCACAGATAAAGTCATTTGACTCTTTGATTCACCAAAATTCAAAGTCAAGAGATAAGAATGGTGTCACAGCCGTGACAGCTGCAAGAATAGTTTACAAAAAATGAGACTCAACACCGCACGCTGTTGAAGGGGGCCGTCGCGTTGGAAATTCGTTGCCATGGCGTAAACACGATTATGAAAATCACTCCTTTCGCCCCACCGCTTTGCTGGTCGAGCTGGTGTGCAACCACAAAACAGAAACCACAGAAATCACGTCTGAAACGGAAATCTTTAAAGATTCATATTTTTTGACAAATTCAAAAGCAACTTTTTATGTCAACATATCAAAGTAGTTGAGCAATGTGTCTATTGCTCATGCAAGGACATTCATCCCCAGGAAGCCAGTATAGCTCCAGTAATTTCCCATTACATGGGCAAATTTACGCAACTGAATTTTTGTCGCGCATTTCTCGGATTCAGCATTTACTGTGACTTTCCAAAGTTTGAACTATCGATTCTCAAAAACTGTTCGACCAATCACCATAAAATTTAAACGGATTTCGAACATAAAATAAATTAGGTACCTCTCTTTTAGTTTTGTTTTTTCGTGTTTTTTCATTGTTTTTGATAACCCCAAATATGAAGGAGTTTTCTTTGATGATGAATAAACCCAAACCGTTTGACCAGTATGATTTTAAGAAAACAGAACTGGTTCTGAGTATCCATGTGTACTTCAAATACGTAAAATGTCATAACTCTAAGTGAAGAATTTTTAATGAGACGGATAAATCACCATATCAGACCCTTTATCAAAAATGTCGTTTGTGCCAAAAGTGTGCGACAGTGATGACGGATTTAAGTATATGACATCTGCACATCCACACCAACAGACAGACAGACAGACAGACACACACACACACACACACACACATATATATATATATATATATTTATATTTATATGCGTGTGTGTGTCTCTCTGTTTGTGTATTTTTTATAGGTGAATTCAAAAACCTAGACATGAGACCTCCCAGAAGTCAGCAGCCATACTTTTGGTGACTCATGGTCAGCCCCAATGCACGGTCACATTAATGACCAAAACAACCTTGTAAAAGTATTTGAACAGATAATGGTCTGTGAACGCGGGGACTACCGTGGATTTGCACATTGTGTCCCTACTAGCGACAGTCATGCAAGATCAAATTGCAGATATTTGAACAAAAATTTTGTTAGCAATATGGACGTTCACGGTCATAAACTATCTTCAGTACGTGTTTCATAGATTTGCTGCCGAGGCTCTTGAGGGTAATATGTCGTTTATGCGATAATATTTTGTACATTTTGTGTGGACATATTAGCGTTTATACACAGGTATGCCGAATTACTGCTTCAATCCTCTGAAGGAGATACGTTCATGTAAATCTATTAGCGACCACAGTGCAAAAGCCACATGGACTCAAATAGGTTTACTTGTTTGAATGGCATAAACAGGCCCATCGCGGAAAAAGCTCAAAATAGCACTTTATATCTGACTAGTAATTGTGGCAGCACCTGTATATAATATGAAGAACTAGAACAGAGCATTAAAGACTGTCAAAGTTTTTTGATAGTGTAAGTCTGGTTAAATCAACTGTTGCAAAAACGTGGGATCTACGTTCAGGATAAAAAATTATACGGAAAAGATCAGGGCAGGAGGTTTCCAATTTTGTCATGATCTTAATGCCATATAATGTTACAGGGATGATATGACTTTGAAATAAACATCAGCACGAAGCCCGTTTGGTCGACGTTCTCTATCATCAAATGGAACAATATTATTTTGTTACATAATCGACCTTCTTTTGGTCGGATTTAATATAATAACATGGCATTTCAAAGCAAAAAAAAAACTCGTCTACAGATAATGAGCTGCTGTCACTTGGAAATTTGAATATAAATCATCGTATTCAAACACAGTGTCCAGCACCCAAGCTCCATAATTAAGACAAGGCGATTCGCAGGATGTACGTTTTGGTAGAGTTGCGCTCGTCTTTGCTTGATGGTCAGGGAGGTGATCTGTGGGATCAGTTGGTACTACAGCTGAATAGTACAGTGCTACAACTGAATAGTACTTCTTCCTGAATAAAAGGAGACAGAGTGCAGTAATAGACTGACAGTGTTGTGCGGTTGCAACTATAGCAAGAATTGGATTTGGTGGGTTTACTGCAGAGGGGTTGGCTGTGGGTTATGTAGCCGAGTTATCCGGGTGTCCATCCGTGATTCTCTCAGTCTACTACATTTTTGTAAACATTGTAGCTCAAGGTACTTACTAGCTACTTGAAATTCATTTTTCTCTGATTGGTACCGTGACGCAATATCTTCACTGGGTCACATTTAAGAGATCTTGACTTCATTGCCAATGTCACGGGGCCCGTGTACACGCAAGGTCAATATGTTACATTAAACGGCCTCCAGTTTAATATTATTCTATAACTACGGTACCCACACGTCTCTGGTTACTCTGCAATGAGGTGTATCGAACATTTGAAATTAGAAGAACCATTAGGTGTATTTATGAGCATCCTGCTTCAAAGCTAGAATCTTTAATCAGATTAATTAAATGGTCAGTGCACTTTATTTTATGAAATGCTGGAAACCGCAATGCACATTTCAATCTGGGGACGGTTTTGCCCCAGTTTGTCAGACTGTATAATATAAGTTGGCAATGATTTTATAGTTTGACTTTTTGAACAGATTTCAGACAAAGGTGGTGATAATGCAAAACACATTTCAGTCTGGGGACATATTTGACCCAGTTAATCAGACTCTATAATATAGATAGGCTTTATATATTGAATTTTTAAAGAAATTCAGACAAACGTGGTTATAATACAGACTGCCTCTCCATATGAGGACCACAGTATGAGTGACAAGGGTCAATGTAGACATGCATTTAATACGAATGCTGGGTTTTTAAGAGTAAAAGAGTTTAGTGACAGTTGTTCACATCCGGTGAATTAAGTGTACGATATCACAGGATATTTTTGATCAGGTCCTTGAAAATGAAGTCAGGTACTGATTAATGGGACGTAAGGCAAGGACATGATCAAAAAAAAAAAGAAAGAAAAAGGTACAATCCCAGCTAGATGTTTTTGTGCTCATATGTACAGGAACCAGTGTTGAGTATAGAACAATATATATGACAATCTAGGAAGATATATTACATGCTATTAAGTGACAAATGTATACATATCACAGGGAAAATATTGCAACACATAAGCTAGAACACATGTAAAATATAGGGCGTATATTTTTTGATAGCATGGTCGATTGTTTTCATGTACTTTCAACTGTAACTACCGGTGCCTAAGTGCTTACCTAAGTGACACGCAGGGCTAATCCATATACATATCTCTACCAAGTTTCAAGAAAAGCAGTTCAACAACAACAACAACAACAACAACAACAACAACAACAACAACAACAACAGGCAAAACAAGCGGAAAAACGGGCAATAATCAAGATACGCCAATTCCACTGGAAGAAATGACTTTCGGCAAAACTGTATAGCAGCTGCATTCCAAAGTTGATTGAGCTATCCCTTGAGATATATATTGGTCATGTATGATTTTATGGGGGGTTTTTGGAACTTTTTGTTCTGTTTTATTTTTCAGGGAAATTGCTAAACAACTGAAGAAAGCCTGATGCATTTTCTTTGAATCATTGAAGAAAATTTGGAGCTTGTCAGACCTTAACTGGTTTTTGGGGGTTTTTTTGTGCTTTTTTGTTGTTTTTGGTGTTTTTGGGGGGGGGTTTGGTTTTTTCTTTTGTAGTGTTTAACTTGAGGTCCAAAATTACTGGCTCCATATATATGTATATATATATATATATATATATATATATATATATATATATATATATATATATATATATATATATATATATATATATATATATATATATATATATATGATCTCTACCCTCCCTTTCATCGCATTTATGCACTGAATCGTACATGCATGACACATGAACATACGCTGCCCAGTTTTTACCAACTAAATCAAACCCACCGATACTTTCGGACCTGTATCCAGTATTGGCGCAACCTTGTCCCGTGAGCTGCTTCTATGACTCAGCAAGTATTTCTGAGCATCAATAATGATATGATATATGCTCTGGTTGCGATTGCCCTGCAATGCCTTGCGCCATGTTCAAAATGGTGTATGTTTTGGCAGCATGAGGTATCGTGTCATAATTGGATTTGTAACTGACGATGATAACTTCTTCAGACACAAAGGAGCGGGCAGATTAAAGTTTTAATGGTAGGTTATGTTCTAAAAGTACTCTAAGGACAGTTTCCCCCGGTAACTCGGAGAATAGACACCTGGAACCTGGCAAAATATTACGATGACAATCACGGAACAACTAGGGCTATGCTGTTTCACCTGACGACTGTGGGTGTGCCTCAATGAACTTTTCTGTTACTATGCTGTTTCTTTGTTCCACCGTAACTCTCTAGGAACGTGGAAATAAACGGTTGTGTTTGAAATGACTTCACTGCAAAGTAACGGCCACTTTCTCCATAAAATTTTCCAACCGGGGCTATGGCTATGTTGTTCTGCCGAACAATCGTGGCTGTGCAGCTCTGGCTCTTTTCCCGGCCCAAGTAAACCTCCACTCCAGACTAGTTGAAATGAAATGCTGTGTTTGAGTTGACTACTGCAAAATAACGGCCCACAACGGCCGCCTTCTCGATAAAATCTTTCAGCCAGGGTCCTCCAATTTTTATTAGGAAAAGGCGATTTAAAACTTTTTTTCATTATTTTATGTTTCCTAAACTTATAATAAGGGTTGGGACCTCGAACTTTCTTATTTAGTCAACACTGTTGCCTTTTTTGGTAACAGGTTCTCAAATCTTAAAGTTCGGATAATTACTTTAAAGTGGAAAATTTAATTTCGCAAACTGCTGTTGCTTGGAGATATATACATATATATACTGGACACAGAAATATTATAATGAACCTGCAACAAATGGAAAATAAATGTGGATCTCGGTTTCAATGCCCAGGACGTTTACCAGCGCCAAAACGAGATGGAATTAACACTGTCAGAGCCACATTTTGGACTGAGTGAACAGCTTTCCGCGGCACACTCTGGGCGCAATGTACTTCTAATGACACAGGTGAATAACCACGCGTCTTGATTTGGACAACATTGAATGTTGCCTAGTGAGTGTACACGAAATACAGGAATGAACGTATTTACTGATTAAAAGATCAACGATACTTAAGGGGATTGAGTCCTGACAACATTTGCATACTGTCAATTTCACTACTGAACATTTGTAATTTCAACGTTTTAGCTCAGCTGACTTGCTAGTCAGGCTGCGCATTTAGGAAGCCAAATCGTCCGTCCGTCCGTCCGTTCGTTCAAAATAACATTTTTGATTCGAAACCACTGGTCAGATTCACTCCAAACATGCTTGCAATGTTCCTTGGATGCGTTTATACCAAGTTTGTTCAAATGGTCCCGCTCTATGCATTTTTGTGATTTTATGAATTTGGGGGTGGGGGGGGGGGGGCAAATTTTAAAAACATTCTCCGTAACCGCTCACCCAATTGCTTGTATGTCACACTGGAACACTCCCAGTGACTCTTAGTTCTTTATTTGTTCACCAGGTGGCGCTGCAATTTTTCTGCTCTTTTTTATATATATTTTTCGGTGTGTTTTCGCAAATTTCGACGTGTTCTTCAGAACCGTCACTCAGATTACGCTGAAACTTAGAAGATATGTTCCTTGTAAAAGAGTTAAACAAAGTTGTCCACTAGGTGGCACTGCTGTGGATTTCTGACTTTTACGGATTTTTAAAATTTGGTACTTAATGGTCAATGCACATTTCCTGTTTATTGATTATGTATGTAACTAATGGGCATTTTTATGCTAATTCACATTTTCAACCTTTTACCTTAAACCATCATCGAGATTGATTTAAAAGACGATGGCATTGTACTTTGGGTGGGCCCTTACCAAGTTCGTTCAACTGGTCAAGCTCCAGTGATTTTTGGACTTTTTATGATTGATTTTCTTAATTTTGTCCGGGAAAGCTTTTAAAAAATATTCTCCAACAAAACCGTTCACCTGATTCCTTTTATATCACACAGGAACACTCCTTAGGACTGCTAGTTCGTAATTTGTTCAATAGGTGGCGCTGCAATATTTACAACTGCTGACTTGCTAGTCAGGCCAAGCTTTCGGCTCGGTCGTCCATCTTAGAAATGCTTCTAAATGTGATATGCACTTGGCTTAAGCTCAACACAAGCCTATTCGGTTGCAACCTTAATTTTGTGTTATTGCCTTAGGTTAGCTGAGCATGGGCTTTTCACGCGTCCCATTACGCGTGCTCTGTAGGCACAGATTGTATTTACTGTTTAAATAGTTTGGTCTATGAAGCAAGAAAACTTTCGTCAGTGTGAACTCGATAGCTTTTCTTCACGTTTACTTCATACAGTAACGACACAGTTGGGCAGTGCAGGAAAGGGGATTGGGAGTTATAAGCTTTTTCGATGGATCTCGTACATTTATACTATATTAGGTCAAAGTGTATCCAACCTTCTGTTCAGTCAATGTATCGCAAACAGCCAAATAGTAATGCGAAACATCAATATCATCGGTACCCGAAATCCATCAGCCAAGTACTACACTCTCCACATACATTCATGTAACTAACTACCTGCCACTAAAATATAAAAAATTATTCAAGAATTTCGTCATTACTTTTATTCTTTATTAATCATTTTTGTTGTTAATTGTTTTTACCAATACACGTGTGGCAGATAACTTGATGAGGGCTATGTCAGCCTTGACGAGAAATACAGAATCCCTCATTGCCATAGCAAGGAGGACGGGCTTCGATAACACGAGTTGTAAAATACTTCGCTGCAAGGCCCTGTCAATATGTGTGAACTGTTTAAAGCGAGTAATACCGAATACCGTTCTCCACGACTATGGGGAATTTCCTTTTTCTTCCACGTCCAGAAATACCAATCTGAACTAGAAACCTTGTTGAATCGGCAAACTATATATTTCAAAAGAAACGCAATTTTCCTGGCCTGCTAATGTCACGCGAAATAATTTTGCACCCCACTTCAAAATTAATGTCAGGCGGCTATCTCTCATGGGCAATGGAAAGAAAAAGCAGCGTCTGCAACCAGCTGCTGTAAGTACGCGTTTTGAAATAATAACACACACACATACATATATATATATATATATATATATATATATATATATATATATATATATATATATATATATATATATATATATATATATATATATATATATATGTATATATATATATATATCTGTGTGTGTGTGTGTGTGTGTGTGTGTGTGTGTGAAATATGTGTTGTCAGAACTTGAGTTCAGGCGTTTCAGGATGGTTTACGCCGTGTATTTTAGAATACCACAACAAATTGCCAAACCCGACGTCCTGTGGAGGCACCAGTTCAGGACGCACTGTGATCTACACGGATATGGAACTTGTTTTGTCCCATAATCACACAATTCAAGGTTTCATATCCAAAACCCTGGGTTAACGGGTTTTGTACATAAAACCCTGGGTTTCGTTACAAACTCTGGACTTTTGTGCATAAGAGATAAGGTTTTAAAACAAACACAAAACATTGGATTTCGAAACAAAACTATAGTATGGAGTGTGAAGAACTGATTAAACCACACTGTGACAGGTGCATGCTTGTTCCCAAACCCTTGGTTTTGTGAATCAAAGTCTTTACATCTCTGAACCTTCGACAAACCTCTGAGATTCAGTACAAAACCATGGTATTGGTTTTGTGAGATTGGAAATAACACAGCAAAATCCGGGGTTTTCAAATCTTACAAAACCCCGGGAATTTTTATGCTACAAAACCTTGGGATCATAAGTTGTAATTGGAAGAACAAAACCTAAGGGTTTTGGAACATCCAATCAGCATATGCAGTCTTTATACTACCAGATGTGTCACAGAGCTCTTTGCTAGAAAACCCTGGTTTTGTAATGAAACTGAGAATTCTTTCCACAAAACCATGGGTTTTGCCAAAGAATTCCCTGGGTTAAATACACGAAAGCACTTCAAATCTACGGCAAGTCACTGCGCAGAGGATAAAGGGCTATCTCTGATTCCTTTTCTGTACACCCATATTACAAAACTATGTATTTGTGAGGTAAACATACAGGTTTTTATGATTCTGGTTGCGATATTTACCTAGGTTTTGTAAAACTGTTCAATAGCAGAGCAAAACGCAGGGTTTGATGACTAAACCTACGTTTGCGCACTCGGGGTTTCATTTACACAACCTAGAATTCAACAAGGCCATGTTTTTTGCGCATAAAAACCATCCTTTTTTTTAAGTACAAATGATGACAATGACAACGATGATGCGGATAATGACACAAGAGCTAGGCAGATAGAGAGGTGTATTCTTATCGGATGCACAAGCATATTTGCATCCATTGGCCAGTATTTCACAGAACCGTTGATTAAAAAGGCATATCCGCTAACATTACCAATTAAAGTTTACTTTACATAAACTGGACATTCCCCATTCAAGCATCGATTACAAAAAAAAAACATTAAATCGCATTAAGTACGGCCCAAGTATTGACATGGGAATGGTAAATTTTATTGACATCAACCAAATTGGCAAGGTATACCATGAATATCTTATCTTGTAGTATCAAATGGACACTACATCATACAGGGTCTGCAATAAACAACAATGAGTATGTATCATTATATATATATATATATATATATATATATATATATATATATATATATATATATATATATATATGTGTGTGTGTGTGTGTGTGTGTGTGTGTGTGTGTGTGTGTGTGTGTGTGTGTGTGTGTGTTTGTATAAAGACATTCAAAATAGCAGGTATTGCTTTTAATAATGAGGTTTGTGGCTGCGTTTTTTATCCTAAGGCCATTGTAATGAGACAATTTACCTTTGGAAATCTGAATTCAACAGTGTTTAGTCTAGTAGTCATGTACTGATTAAAGTTTCAATTGGTTTATATTGATCGAATCTCAATCACAAATGGTCAAGAACCCACGTCGTCTTGTGAAGTACCCATCTCTTTTAAACGTAGAAGATCGATATCTTTCAATTCTTCATGCGCGGTTACGAAAGTGCTGCACCCAGCTGAACGATTATCTGCAAAAAAATTGCGTCAAAGACTCCTGTACGTGTTCTTGTGGTCAAAAAATTGAAAATGTCTGGCATTGTATTTTTGCTTGTCCATTATACATCGTTCACAGAAACCGTCTTTATGCAGCTATTTCTAATTTTGCTCCATTAATATCCACATAGTTTTATATGGACACTAGCCTTGCAACCTGGAAAATAATATTAAGATATTCGTGGATGCGCAACAATTTATCAAAAGCTCTGGCGTATATGCCCCTCAAAATTAACACTTATAAACTTAATGATACATAAACAAGTTTGTAACAGGTATAATTTTCCCTGAACCACGACGCCCCACTATCTGTCTTGTTTTGTGTCGTCCCACTTCTTCATTATGTTACCCCCGCATGGTCGCGCACCAGGGGATTGTGATGTTTCGTCTGTCCTGTTCCTTGTCCTTTCTTTCGCAAAAGGAATTAATATAGGGCCCCGCCCTGCTTTCCAATAGCTAAATAAAAATATGCTGAAACCAATAACAAATACTAGTACATATAGGTACATGTTATGTCTATCTATCCAAAAAGTATCACAACCAATAAAGAAGAGTATTGAGCTACGGTTCCATATGACCAAGGAACAAAATATCAAATCATTACCGTATAGCTTTTCAGAAATTTACACATGATTAATGAGTTATTGAGTTACTCATAATATTAACGGCTATGCGGGTAATTTAAGTTGACGTTCTGATCATTGGCTTGCCCTGTGTATGCGCTTGTTTGCTTGCTTTAATCTAGTTGATTACAAAGAGACTAAATTATGATGATACATGCACAAACACACACGTATGATTGCATGTGTGTATGCATGTATGTTGCAACTGTAAAAAGTTGGATACATGCTGAATAAAACCTGTACCACACACTGATAGTGACATAATTGTGAAGATCTTTTTGTGATCGCTTTCAAATCCCACATAGCAAATGGGTAATTTCAATATGTTTCTGGAGAACGTGTACTTCATGTCTTGGCCCGTTATATTATATTTATTTGCACTTTGATAGCTTTTCAGCTACGTCTTCCTGTGAAGTTATTTGTGTTTTAAGAAGTACCTTAGCATACACGGGTTGCTGCAGCCGACAGCAGCAGGCTAATACCTAAATATAATGGGCAGTCTCAACGAATGGTCATATATGCGACTGCTAATCATTAATGGACCCAGTAGGC